>JAWWES010000038.1:2127718-2177919 GCA_035583135.1 Lophotriccus pileatus
ACGGGCTGTTGGGTGTTGCATGAACTGATGGAGAAGAGCACATGATTGCCGAGCCCGATTTCGTGTCTCCTGCTGTCCACAGTTCCTTTGTCACGGATGATTTTTGCTCTGCTCTGCCACGGCACAGTGGAGGGGCCCTCTTGAGGCCAACACACACATCACTGCTGTCCAACACCTCCTGGAATCCAGGAGAACTGGCATTTTATTGTTCTCTCCAGGACTCTTTGCTGTCACCTGCCATCGAGCTTTTGGTTGTAGCTCTGCATAAAGGTGACTAGTGTGGGGTGTTTGCACGTGAGATGTGCTGGCTGTAGGGTGTGGGGGAGCAAGGAGGAGGAGGGATGGCCGTGTCTCCTGTCTGGGCAGCTGTCCCTGTGCTCCCCCTGCCACAGCTGCTCTGCCAAGGCTGGAGACTGGGATTCTCCACCCGCCCTGGGAACGTGCCACGGTCCTGGGGAAGGTGCTTCATCCTCCTCTCTGCAGCCTCTGAAGCTCCTGGAGTTAAACATGGATCTGCAGGTTGTATCCTCCTCTCTTCAGGTGCTGCTTGTGCTTCTTCCCATCCTGGCCATTCCATGGTCCTGGTTTGCAGGAGACTGTGACAAACCTGTCCCTGCTCTGGGGCTTGTCCCTCTCCTGCACCCCTGGGGATGGACAGGGGTGCTGTGTGCTGCCACTCTCTGCCACAACAGCAGGATTTTTAGAGAAGCTTCTCTTAAAGGTGAGGCAAAACCCCCTCACAGCATCTGTGACTGACCTGTGACGGGGATCTGCGGGACGTTATGTTTGGGTGGGGATGTCTCTGCGTGGTGAGCCCACTCTGCTGCCCGTGTCTTCTGTGGGTCCTTTCCCAGCTTGGTTGGTCTCTGGGCTGCTCAGACCCCCTCCCCAGCCCTGGGGCCGGTGTCTCCTGTGAATCCAGCCCCTGTTGCTGGGGTGTCACGGAGCAGTTGGAGCGTGAAGCACCAACGCCGTGGCTTGGTGGCAGGAGCTGTCAAGAAAAAGGTCTCCTCTGTCTAGGAGAGAGGAGACAGTTCTGGGGAGCAGGTGGTGAAGATGTTTAGCAAATGTCAGCTTGAGACCTTGCCATCCTGTGGGCAGAAGTGACATTGCTGAGAAATGTGTTATCCTGCCAGAGAGCAGCAAAAAAAAAAAAACCCACCCGTTAAATGTTTACGAGCAGGGAGGGCCTTTGCCAAAAGGTGGGCGTTTTTCCACCAGGGAGACTCATGGAGCGTGAGCTCCTTGGAGCAGTGGGAATCCTGCTCCAGCACATGCAGCTCTTACCTCTAGGACATGAGCATCGGGCCAAGCCATGCTGCCCTATTTCTGAACGCCTTAATCATTCCCCAGAACCGTTTAATTAGAAAGTGGCCTCTTCGCTGCGTGCAAGGGCTGGTTTGTAGGTGAGCAAAAGGCAGCTTAACCTGCAAGGGTTCCTGCAGACAGGTGCTAAATATGGCTTTTCAAAGCTAAAAGCCTGGCTAAAACTTCCCCTTTCAGCCAAATTTTGTGCCTGGGGTTGCATTGCAGAGACTCGGAGAAACTCGTTTGCCCAGTGCCCACACGTGGACGTGTGAAGTGTGTAATTACATCTGGGCTGAAAGCTCCATAGGGGAGTATTGTTTGAAAAATTTCTGATTTAATAAAATGGGTGCTAATTGGCTCTCAGGAGAGGGTTCAATTGAAATAATTGGCATGGGCACTGGCGGGCTAGTTCGGTTCAGGGTTTCTGATGCACGGTCGTGGTGTTTGTTCGAGGACTGAAATGGGTATTAGGTGGTGCCCATATTGCTCAGCAAGAAGTTACAGCTGGTCTCTGGAAAAGGCATTTATTTGAGGAAGCTGTTTAGTCACCGTTCTTGAGCTTGGAATTTTGAAGATGGATTTGCTTCATTACGGCTTGATGCAATTACACCCACGCTGCTGAGACTGAAGGCCTTCCCTGACACTTCAGTTCCCACTTCAGATGACTTGAGATTGGTCTTTCTAGTCACCTGGAGCAGCTCCAGCTCCCTGGCACGGGGACACCCCCTTCCTGAGGTGCTCACACACATATGTGCATGAGTGTGCTCACTGATGTGTCAGCAAGAAAGGGGATGTTCATATTCCCTGTCCCTCCTTTCAGCCCTGAGGTACCTCCGGATGCATCAGTTCCAGGTCAGTGAATCAGCACCGTGAGGTTTTTCCATGTGGAGAAAGACTTGTTCCAGCATGGAGATCTCCCAGGTGGCCATCCCAGGGCTGTTGTAGAGGGACTGCCACGAGCTGGGTCTGTGGGGTCACTGGCAGTGTGAGATGTGACACAAAGAGCCGTTACAGCTCCTCAGCCTCTTCCAGGGCCGGCCTTCGACAATTTCTCCTTTTCGTCTTTCTCCAAAGTGCTTTTAGTGCTCGGTGTTGTCACTCTGTTTGGATTCTTCCCACACAGTATCTGGGCACTTAGACCTGCCCAGTGCTGATGGAGAGATTTACTGCCAGCAGCTATTGTGTGAAAATGGAGAGGAAAACCAATTTCTGGTCGGCTCTCGTTACGGTCTCTAGTGGGAAATATTTCTTTCGTGCTAAGAACTTGTAAATGGTTTTAGTGCCGGATGCAGAGCTCTTGTGGCTCAGAAATGTTCAGCCTCCCAGGCCTCAGCAGCACAAATGCCTCTGCTTCACAGGCACGTGCAAACCACCCTGTGCATGTCCAAGGGGGGACGTGCAACCCCCATGGGCTGAGCTGCTCCAGCGGGAGCAGGTGAGGGGAGGACGGATCAGGGTTTTAGCAGGAGGGAGAAGGCAAAGCAGGGAATGATGAGAGGGATGAAATGCACGGCTGGATGAGTCCCATGCCCTTTCCCAGTGTTGTTTTGGTGTCCTGGTGTGATTCCCTGTTCCCTTTCGAGGGAGGATGATTCATGGAAGGCACAGAGGGTGCTGCTGATCCAGCGTGTGTTCCTGAGCCCAGGAGAGCTCAGAGATCCCCTTTGGGACCTGATGTCTGCTTTTCTTGGGAAACTTTGGAGAGCTGGAACAAATTATTCCAACTTTTAAGGCCTTTTTTCCCCCTCTGTTTCCCACTAGCAGATTTCAGGGAGAGAAGGAGCACAGCTGAACCTGCTGGTGCAGATATTAACATAGTCATGACAGAATTTAATTTTAATCCCATTAGACACCCTTAGTGATCAGGGAGTTTCTCTCTTGGTTTAATGGACTCTTTTCCACGTGATGAAGCTGCAAGATCTGACACTTGTTATGAATGTCTGTTTATTAAACCATCTTTCGTCCTAAAAGCTTCTGCCTGGCCGGATATAAATGGAGAGGATGATGTTTGCAGTTCAGTCTTGAAGGAGACACTGTGTAAAAAAATTGCAGCCTATTCCTTTTTAATTTTTTTTTTTTTTATTGGTGTCTTTATGTGAGAGATGAGAACAGGCCAAGACTTTTTTTTTTTTTTCCCCCAGTGTGCTTTTTGCTGTAAATGTATGAGGCAGTCGAGACCTGGCAGCCGTGAAACAGCATCTGCTGTCACACCCCGACTCCTGGAGCGGATATTCCCTTCCCAACAGATGAGCTGGTCATGGAAGTTGAACCAAAACCTGATGAGACTGGATGATATAACTTGACTTAAAAGTCTTTTTTAGTTCAACTCTTTCTCCTGGCTGGGCATGCTTGGCACAGGGCTGCACAGCTGGATGGCACTTCTGGGGAGAATTTTGGGGTTTTTTTGTACAGAAGAGGCTCCTGGAGCCTCTTACATCAGGGACATGGAGTTTCACACAGTCATTGCCCACCATTATTTACTCATTTATTTCAGAAGACCACCACAGGGGTAGATACATTGTAAAAGGACTCCTTGTCACTGCTGCATTTAAGGCTTTATGGACACTGTGCCTGTTTGGGGTGGTGTTTTGGATGACCTGAGCATTACACAGGGAACTTTCCTTTGAATGCCTTGGTGCTGACCCCTGCTTTGGGCTGAAGGTGTAAAGAAAGGGATTGTTTGTCAGATTCCCAACAGCACCACGGCATGAGCTGTGACCTGGGAATTAATTGCACATCCCCTGGGTGCAGGGGCTCCTGTCTCACAGCAGAGCTCTCAGCTACAGTGCAGCATTGATGGGTAAGCAAATTCTTCTCATTGAAGTTAAAATAAGAAACGTGCTGGGAGATCAATGGTCTGGTACAACCCCTTGTTCTTAGTCCTTCCCACACACCCTGATGAGGCTGTCACAGACTCCACGGAGTTCATGCCTCATTTCTGCAGCACACTGTGAGTTATATCTTTATATGGACTTGCCATTTTCTCTGTCTTATATAATGTATTACAAAAAGAGTGGTGGCAGAAGGGAAGAATGTCTGGGAGATGATACCTGGTATGATCCAGCGACCCTGGGGAGGGAAGGAAATTTTATTACCATGAGACATAATTGGCAGAGCTGATGGAGAACCCCAAGGCCAGACTTTCTCCTTTGAATGTTGATATTTTTTTCTTGGAATTCTGGGTGGGTTTTTTAAAAAAAAAAAGTTTCAAGGAAGTTTTTAGGAGCTGAAATTGTCCACCTTTAAAGCAGAAACTCTCAGTGCCGTTTAATAAGTAAACACAGCTTCGTGTTTCATTACGATTTTAATACTTTAGAAGTGAAGTTGCCGCAAAAATGACATGCAGAAAAACCACACTTGGAGTCCTTTAAGGCTGCAAAGTGGGAATCACTTTGGCATTTTGAAAGTCTCTGTGAAACTGCTTCCTGGTGAGCTCTGCCAGGGAGCCCAGGAGGTGTTTTGCAGCACCGATGGAACACCACTGAGTGTCTCCAGCCGGAGCATCTCCAGCTCCTGAAGGCACTTTGCTGCTGGGCTGGGAACCAAGTGCTGCAAGGGTTCATGAGAGGCGTGTGGGGAGGCACCAGGCACCTTTCCAGCTCTTGCTGCCTGTCACATCCCCTGGGAAAAGCTGGGCTGAGTCCTGAGGGAGCAGAGCGTCCCCTGCAGCAGAGTGAGGGGATGGTGTGCCCCAGGAGCTGGGGCTGAGCACTGCTGCCTGTCCTGCCCTTGGCCACTGGCTGAGGATGCCCAGAGCATTCCTGTCTTTTCTCAGGGTCTTGGGCAGCAAAGGGGAAGGTCCTGACCTTGCGGGGGCTCAGGCCCTTGGAGAGGCTGGAGGGACCATTAGAGAGCTGCCATGGTAATTCCACGGCGTACTGTGGGCTTGGAGCTCCTCCTGACCCCCAGTTTGGGCTTAATTCTCCTCCTGCCCCAGTTTGGGTGCAGGACCTCTCCTGCCCCACCCCTCCTGCCAGTGGTACCCAGAGGTGTGAAGGGGAGGGGAAAGTACCGCCCAGATGCTTCAGATAACAAACATTTGCGGTGCAAAGATCGTTGCTGCGAACAGCGCTGCTGGCAGAGGGCAGTCACGCAGCCGGCTGGCCCTTGAGCTCCAACCCTGTGCCAGGGTTTGCCCGGAGCCCCCCCTGCTCCCCCCGAATTTGGGTTTGGGAGCTCCGGTGTGCATCTCATCGCATGGCATCGCTGCCCCGCCGCTCCCGCATCGCTCCCTCCCCACTCCCGCCTGACTCACGCTCCGGAAAGCGCTGCCCGTCCCTGCCGGCACCTCCTGCCAGCTCAGCCCTGGTGAGGACCTGGCGCTGGGCTCATCAAATCTGAGGAAGCAGATAGTGACCCCGTTATGTACTCACCTGGAAAAGTGACTTGGCCGTGCCTGATTGCTGTGCTCTGCCTGGAGACTTTTCCTGCTTCCCTTGCAGATGTATATTTAGATTTTACCCCCAGGGCTTTTAACTTCCTCGCTGTCTGGAGCAGCTGTGACAGGTACACACACTTACCTTCCCTTTTTTCCTCCAGCCATTTTAACCTGCTTTGGGAAGAAGTGGGAAGAGATTAGGAGTCACTGTAAAGCTTCAGGGTCTCATTGCTCTGCTTGTGAGCGAGTAAAATGCACCACGGAAACAGGAACCGTGTCGGAGTCACCGTGGCTTCGTAGGGATGTTTGTTCAGCAGCTGCTCAGGTCTGCTCTATTTCTCTTCTCCCCTGCTAAGCAGTCCCAAGTTAACATACTGGGTTTGCAGCTCTCACGTTGGTCGCTGATGAGCCACACTTAGAGAGGTAAAAATGGCTTTGCAAAGGCTGCGATGACAGTTCTGGGATTCAGCGCCGAGGCTCTTGCGTCGCGGTTACATAAGGGCTCTGCCAACTCCCAGGGTAGCTGGGGAAGGTACTTGGTGAAAGGCACCTGCCCTCCCTCCCCTGGGCCAGCCAGGAGGGGTTTTGTTTGGGAATCCCCTCCATCCATCCGTGGGGGACCCGCCAAGACCCCGTCAGTGGGAGCAGCCGGTGCTGGGGTTGCTTGTGGCACTGGGTGGGAGGGAAACCACAGGGCACTGCTGCCTGTTACTGGGCAGTTCCTGAAGTCCTGGGTCGCCTCTTCTAAGCAATAACACTTGGAAGTTGTTAACATTTGAGATGTTAATGCAGGGGACACTTGGAAGAGGAGAGAAATCAAAGGCTCTTCTGGTATGAGCCCGTCCCCCTCCGGGCTCGCAGCCTGCCTGCAAGCTCTGGATGTGTTTTCTTACTTTACATAATTTTTCCATCTCTCTCCATCAGCCCAGCTCTTCAAAGGCTTCCTTCTGTTTCCAGCTCTCTTGCTGCTGCTAAATCCACTCTCTTCTGCACTTTCCAAAGTGTTCCTTCTTCTCCAAAACTCCAGTGCTCTGGTTTATTAGGGAAGTCTCCCAAATTGATGAGGAGTCGCTGGGCGATGCAGGGAGCTGCTGCCTGGTGCTGTTTGGTTGTGCTGCCAAGACTAAATAGTGGGTTTCTGTGGTGCTGAGCACCCTCCAGAAATGCAGTGGGGATGGAGCAGCCTCCCAATGCTATTGTGGTGGGAACTAGTGCCACAGGGCAGTGAAACAAGGAAATGCTTGGAGGTGAGTCCCTTCCAAAGGTGGTCGTGGCTCCAGTTGAGACTCCAGAACGGAGACAAGGAGTTTGGTACCATTGTGATTTTGGCAGTAACACTCAGCCCAGCTGCTGTCCCAGCCAGCCACTGTGATGACAGAAATCCCTGCAGTTCTGTGAACTTTTCCTGAAATGCCTTTAATGACAGTTTAATAATAACACTTTAGCACTTGGTACAGAGCTCCTCACCCCTGGAACTGAAACGCTTCACTGTGAAGGGTAAGGACCATTATCCCCCGTGTTCACAGGGGGGGGAATAGCTGGTTTTATTTGTGAGAATAATTATAACAAGTGGAATTAATCAACTCCTCGTATAAATGGTGTTGCTTTTTAAAGACAAATGTCAGGAAGGAGTCCTAGATACAAAGGAGGACTCGCAGTGGTGCAGATCCATCTGACGGCTTCTCGGGGAACTCGTCAGAGCCTGTGGTGCAAAGGCATTAACCCTGCCAAGGGAGTGTGTGGAGGGAGCAGAAACCAGGCAGAGTCAAGGCAGGAGAGGGCACAGTGTGGATTTACTGGTGTCCTGGGTCTTGGTGAGTGGGCACTTCCAAGAGCTGCTGCTGCCCTAAATCCCTTGGGTGTTGCTCCGTCTGCCCGTCCCCTCTCTGGCTGCTCAAAGCCCCGTTGCTTGGGAATACTCTCCCAAAATGTCCTCTGGGTCTTGGTGTGCTCCATGTAGTGCATGGAGAAATTCCACTGAAATAATTCCTTTAGCAATAGATTCCTTTCTTAGCTGGAGGACTCAGGCTGTGACCCCTTACAAGTTCCTGTGAAGTCACTGAGTTTGGGGCTTTTTTTCCCTTCTTCTCTGTCCTGCTCTGCATCCCCCTGGTGCCCTTTGGTCCTCTCCAGACTGCAGGGAAAAGGACTGGGGACGGCAGGAGGTGTGTGCAAGTGCTTTGAATTGCAAAGTGCTGCTGTGTCCCTGCCCTGCCCTGCCCTGCCAGCAGCCCCTGGCTTGGGGGGGGGATCCACGTCTCTGTCACGGGGAGCAGCCCCAGATCACCTGGATGCACCTCTCTGGGAGCAGCAGGTAGGAGTCACTGTCCACCCCTGGCATTCCCTCAGGAAGGATTTGATCCTCTGTGCCTTTTAAACCCCGATTTTCACTGCACAGCTTATCTCTGAGAAAGTCCTGCTGGCTCTCACAGCAGTGCTGGGCTCCTGCTCCCAGGCCATGGGCCAGAGAGGACCTTCCTCTCCAGGCTAATGGGAAGAAAATGGAGAGAGTTTTTTTAATTGACTCAGAATCAATGGGTAAAGTATTCTCTAAGCACTTTTATTAATAAATATATACATCCTCGCTGGCCAGAGAGGGTTGCCAAGCACCTCCTGTATATTCTAATATCTGCAATCTGAATTAATCAATGTGTTGTTATTGTATCTTTTACTGTAAGAGGAATGAAACTCTTTGGGTTCAACCCTCTCGACGGGCTGCAACTCCAGCTGCTGATGGATGGTCAAAAATACAGGGAGAAGGGCCTGCCTTGTTGGGAAAAGAGTTACTTGGGCCACTCTTGAGCAGGGTGTGCTGTTCAGGGGAGCAGATGAGGGGCTCCTGGGTGCTCTGAGTGTGTCCATGCTCCCACCCATCCCCGTGCAGGGGAGCAGCACTGGCACCACTCGAGGATGGAAAGGCAGAAAAAAAGGGGGATGGAGCATCAAATGTTATTTTTTTCCCTATTTTTTATTTTTTGGCAAATTTGTTGTTTCACTGGAACAAGTGACAGAGTTAAAAGCGCTCTGGTGAGGAAGCAGAACCTCCGTCTTCTGTGATTTTAACTTCTCATTGGAGCAGAGAATTAGTAAACGTTAAAAAAAACCGCAAATCTTCAGATTTCCTCAAAAATATGGGCATTTCCAGGCAGCTTTGGTGCAGGGGGACGTGTCTGCTTGTGTTCTAAGTGGCTTGGTGCTGGGCTGGCTGCAGGAGCCTCGCTGGGGAGGGAGGGGGGTGGTTTTGCAGGGCTCTGCCTGAGCCTTGGCAACCTCCAAACGCTGGCAGCTCTTGAAAAGCAATTTTGCAAAGTGCCTGGTGACAATGTAGGGCATCCCCTGGCGACTCCAGGGCAAGACTGAGGCGTGTGCACTTCGTGACAAACACTCCAGCAAGAGGCTGGGCCAGGGGGGTTTGTGGCATTTGTCAAAGTATTAGTTGTGCTCTGGTGTTTACTGAGCCATTAATGTCGTGCTGAGGCATTTGTTGGGGTCTTGAAATGTGGGAAGTGCTTGTGGCAGTAATAAATGGTGTGGGATCTTGTTTTTCCTTGGTGTTATTAAATAAAGGGAGGTTGGGGGTGCCCTGCAAAGGCAGCAGGAACACGGAGCAGCCAGAGGGGCGGTGCAGGGGAAGCTGATTTTCCTGGAGCTGCTTGTCCAGTGGGTCCAGAGAACCAGGGGGTTGCTGGAGGGATAATAATGAGCCTTAATGACTTTTCAGCTCAGGCTCCCTTGAGTTAACGCTCTGTCTGTATGAACACAGCCCCTGTTGAGGAGCAGCAGCTCTGCCATGGCTGATAACGTCTCCCATGAGGTGCTGGTGTGCTCGGCAGCCGGTTTTGTCTTCTGGCAAAATGTGCTTCCCTCCCCGAGCTACCTTTTGTAGGTTTGGAATTGTCTTTGCAGAGCTGATGCCTTCCAAGGTGACTGTTGAAGATTTTTTTTAAATACCTCAAAGTGGCTTTCCTTGCTGAAGGCTCTGCACGCTCAACACCCTTGGGTGGTATCTCAGCAGAACAGGTTTGTTTGCCAGAAGAGTATGAGAAAAACCCAACCCCTTCCTGTTTGATCAACCAGTCCTAATGGACTGGGTCATGCTTTATTAATAATAAGTTGAATTTGTGTGTGGAAGGAGTTTTGGCAGCCGGGGCTGCAACCGACCTGGATGAGAGGGAGAGTATTTAACAGTGCAGTTGCTGTGGATTCAATTAGGAGCAATGAAGAATCTGCTTCTTTCTAAATCTTGTTTTCAGAAATATTATTACCCCTGCAACTGCTGCTCAGCAATTCCCAGCCATCTCCCCAGCCCCCGGCACAGCAGTGGTCTCTGCATAATGTAGACACTGAAATGAGAAATCAGCACTTTGTAATGGGCTCTCAAACTAAAATTAAACATCGATTTCCTGGCTTGCAGTCAGATGGTTGGCATTCAGTTGGCCCTGGGAACGTTTCTGGACCAGAGGCATTCTTGCTCGGACTTTGATGTTGCCGAGGTTGTGTTTTGTTGATTTTTCCCTCCTGGATTCCCTTGGGGAACGTGCTGTTCCAACAAGGTGCTTGGTGCCTGGCTTGCCCCTGGACTCCATGGGTGGAGCACAGTCCAAAACGTCCCTGCAGGGCTGGCTCACCGAGCTGTGCTTCAGGTGATGCTTCCAGCCACGGCTCTTTCTAGGAACAAGCTGCTTCTCAGCCAGAGGGAGTGTTCTGGGTGGACTGGGTGGACTGGGCTGCCTTTGCTCCCAGTTTCTGCTTTACTCCTCCTCCTTCAGCTGCTCCACCAGCGCTCGGTGCCCGCCGGGCAGGAGGTTTGGGAGGGGAGGCGCTGCCGGGGCTGTAGGTCTTTGGGTGAAGTGGAGAACACGTTGCATTGCTGAGAGAGGGATATTTTCCTGACAGAGCTACAGCAAAGGAGCTGCTTCAGCAGCTCAAGGCAGAGCTGAGCACTCTGAGTCACTCTGTGGGCTCATCCAGCCTGGCAGATGTTCCTCGGCATCGGGCGACCTCTTTTCTGCCTCGGAGGGGAAGGATTGCTCAGACCCACGGCCCTGTTGGCAGCTTCTCGTGACCTGATGTGGGATCTTTTCCCCCTCTCTGGTTTTCCTGGCTGGGTTTGTGTTTAAGTACTTGACAGAAAAGGTGACTTCACGGAGAGGCTCCTGCAGGCAGAGTTCCTGAAGGGGTTCTTTGATGTGCTTTTTTTCACCTTGTATCCAGCAAAAGTATGGCAGGAGGGTTTCCATTTTCCATCAAAATTCCCCAGGTCTTTCCCTAATCTCTCCCCTGTTCGTGCTGCTTGCTCTGTGATGGCATTAGTGCTGAGATGATAACTTAAGCATAAGCCACTATTCACATCTAATCTCAATCCTAAAATTAATGTTCTGCTGCAATCAGGAATACAATAGAATGCAGAATTCTCCCCAAAAAGAGAGGCCTGATTGCCCCCCTCCCAGTGGCTCCTGTGGTCCAGGAGGATTCATCAGGCCCTGAGCTGGGCACACTCCAATCCAGAGGGCTGACAGCAGTGATTATATTTGGGGTTTGAGAACAACACCCTGAAGTAAAGAGATATGGAGCAATAAGTTGAAGATGAGCCTGAATCAAACCATGAAGCAGAAAGGAATGACTCGGGTAGGAAATGAATGCACTGAGCTAATGAATCACTTTGAGGCAAAACAAGAAATTAAATGTACTCTGAAAGCTGGCACATTAGCAAATGGGCTGTGGGTTTTTATCCATTTTACATTTCAAAATGCCGAAATAAAGGATGCTGTAGGACAAAATCCCATTAAGAAATAATGCCCCGAGTAGGGAAACAAGGATTTGGTTAACAGGAAACAGGGACTTTGTTTCTCTTCCCAGAGAAAGGGACTTATTGGCCGGCCCTGCTCTCTGGGGGAAGAGCAGAGCTGGTGGTGTCTGACGGCTCCCTGGGGAGGGAGGGGAAGAAAAGGGCTGGCCTTTGCTTCCCAGAGGTTGGTGCAGGACAGTGGTGCTCCGACAGCCTGGTGGGATTAGGGAAGTGTGTGGTGCAGTTGTGGCACAGAGCTGGTGCCAAAAGGGATTGTCAGGGAAGTATTTGAGTCCCAGATTTCCCATTCCTGCCCTCCCCTCCCAGCCAGCCTTCGCACAGCCGCCGTTCCCGGGCTCTGGGAAGACCCTTCCAGGTGTCAATTTTAAAGAAACCCCGTGGGGAAGCCGAGTTATTTGCGCTTGTTCCCGTGGTGATACCCTGCTGGGATCAGTCCATGGATTTACTCTTGCTTTTGAGCCTTCAGTGGGGCAGCATTGCCCCCCACAGCTGGGCCGTGGGGCAGCGCGGGTGGGAGGTGTTGTCACGCCGTGGGGTGGGGTTGGCATGGCTTGGGGTGGTGGGGGCAGGCCTTGGGGTGATGTCCACGTGCCGTGGGGGATGTGGCAGGGCTGGGGTGGTGTCAGGCCGGTGCTGTCCGTGGTGCTGGGCCCTGTGCCCCACCCAGCACTGCAGCACCATCCAGGGCCACTGGAAGATGCTCTTTGTTGTGCCATCGAGCAGGGGCAGCTGTGGAGTGGTGGCATCCCCAAAAGAGGGTGGGATACACGACCCTTTCCCTCTCCCCCGCTTTCCAATCCCACCTGCACTGAGGGACTTGGGGGGTATCACCTGCTGAGGCCTCCACTGGCTGCAGTGACTTCTCTTTTCTGTTTGCCATCTTCAGAGGTCGATGCCAAGCACCTTCAAGGAGCAGCAGCTTTTGTTGTCACCCGAAGAGGGAAATCTGGGTCGTCCTGGGCTGGGTAACCTGCCTGGCCAGGTGAGCAGTGCCTGAGTCCCAGCAGTGAGTTCCTCTCCTCTGGGTTCACACTGGGTGCTTTTAGGAGGGGACCTTGCTCTGCTGCTTTGTGTGTGCGAGCCAAGCCCGCTGAGTCTGTTCCCTGGCACGCAGTCCACACTCTGCTCTGTACACAGAGGAATAAGATAAAAAAGCTTCCTCCCCCTCACGTTGCTACTGAAAAACAGGGATGGGGGAAAAGAAAATAATCCTTCAGCCCCTGCCCTGCCTGTGGTGATAAGAGCAATGCAATCTTTTCTTTAACCGGGGCAGGGCAGCTTCATTATTCGGCAAACAAAGCCCTTTCAGGGATTTCTGCATTGTGGATGTTTTCTCGGTTGTTTTGCACCAAATTCGTCGCAGCAGCAAGGCCAGAGAGTTTGCCTTGACTCCCCTCACTACCAAAATAAATGCACAGGGCAGGATTGTTCCACTGAGCAGCTGTGACTGGGGAGAGAGAAGAAGGAAGGAGATGGTACGTGCCGACAGCTCTAAACTGATTGCGGTGAGGATTGCTATGTATGAGAGAGTTCAGGGGGGAAACAGGAGGAAGTCACAGAGGCAGCCAGAGCTCGCAGGATGGCGAGAGCCAAGCTGAAGAATTCCCCTTCCGAGAGCAATTCCCATGTCAAAACCGTCCCACCCGCGACGACAGAAGATGTCCACGGGGTGAGCCCCTTGTTGCCGTCTCGGAGGATGGGATCCATGGGGAGTGATGTCGGACAAAGGTATTGCAGGACTGCAGTGGTGCGTGGGGAGGGTGGGGGGGAGGCAGCACCTTTTATCTTTCAAATGAGAGGGGAAGGATTAGTGCCTCCACGGGCTGGAGGGGTGGTGGATCAAATCCTTCTCATGGAGCCGCACCAGCCCCGAAGTTGTATTATGAAATGGGGAGCTTGGGCAGAAGGAAGCCAGTTCCTTTAAATTTTTTATAAGTGCTTTTTGATTTTTTTATGTGCCTAAAGCACATCTGAATGGCAGCCTGAGAGCGTGGGGCTGCCACACTCCACTGTTAACTTGCCTTGCACCTTCTCTGTGCAGTATGAAACCAAAGCTTATTTACACTGCTAACATCATGATCTGTACAGTAGCACCATGTTTGCATGGCAGGAGAGATGCTCCATCTGAGCATCTGAGCAAGAATTTACTTGTAACTGCAATATAAAAAATAAATAAATAAATGAATTAAAAAAAAAAAAAAAAAAAGCTGCTGTAGGAAATGCTGCAGCCTTTCTGCAAGCTCCCAGCTGAGTGCACAGCCAGGAAGGAGCTGTTTTTCAGGAGGATGGAAACGCTTTGCGCTGCGCTGGGATTCACAGTGTTTCGGAAGCAGCCAGGTCCCCCCTAGTTACGATGAAGATTCGGATGCCACCAGTTCAGCCCTCGTTCTGTTCATTCCATTTTCTGTTTCTTTTTTTTTTTTATTATTTTCCCTGCCATCTCTCCAACCTTTCCAGCCCATCCCTGCTGCCTCCCCTCCCGGCAGGAACCGCCTCACCTGTGACCGTGTACTGTACATCTTCTAGGCTGCGATTTGGTGCAGATGAGCGCGGCAGGAAAGGCTTCTGCTCATGGTGGATTTTACTTGTATGGCTGTAGATTGGAATGAATTAACGCCTCAGCCTCAGTCTCTTGGCGTATCTGGGGGGGGAGGGTGGCACCCAGCCAGGAGGAGCAGCTGTGTCCCCGCGGGGGAAGCCGAGGAGGGAGGTGTGCGTTGCGGGAGCACCGGCGCGGCCGTTGCCGGTGCCGAGCCGTGCCGGGCACATGCTTCGGTCTCCAGGTCTGGGAGGCAGAGTCCTGGCGTGTCCCTGGTGTGATGTGCCAGCTCTCCAGATGGCACCGGGGCTGGTGCTCTGGTGAGCAAACACTTGGATCTGGTGGGTCTGACTTGGGTCAGGCAAGGGCTGTGCGTGTGGGGAGCTGCAAACGGGCACCGTGCGGGGGCAGTGGGACCAAACCCCTGGAGCTGGTCTGGTCTCAGCATGTTTTGATGAACAATCTGAGTGTGATCCCATTGCTGATCAGGCTGCCTGTGCTCTGCTTTCGTGTCTTCTCTCATTGCTTCATAAAGACACCAAAGCTGGACCTGTTCTGGGGGTACCTGTGCCTCTGAAGGCACGTCCTGAGCTCCACTGTGGGCAAAGCCTTTGGAGAGAATGCTTCCTCTCTATGCTGTTCCAGGTGCTGGTGGTGTACCCCTCAGGGCAGGGCCAGTGGCCAAATTCAGGTGTGCTGTGGCTAGGAAAATACAACTGGGCCCTCCTACAAGCTCATCCCAAGCACTGCTAATCAGCTGTGATTAAACATGCAAGAGGGGCTTCTCCTCTCCAGCACTCAGGAGCTTGGTGGGTTCCTGCTCCTCCAGGGAGCCAAATCTTTATCCCAGGGCTGACCCTCCTTGTCTCTTATGGGAGCACAGCATAAAGGAGGAGTGCTGCAAGGCATCCTCAGATCTGGGGGGGGAGGGGGCAGCAATTCCAAAAATCGCATGGCTACAGTGTTTTAGTGGACCCTTGACAAAGGCCAGCACACAGAGCACACTGAGGTGCCTCAGGGCTGTGTGCAAGACCTAATTCCCCGAGTTTTGCTGGAGTTTTGAGTGTTTGCTTGCAGTCCTGTTGTCAGGAGGCGATGCTGTGAGGTGGAGAAGTTGGTGGAACGCTGTTGTGCTGCTGTGCCTGCGGGCAGAGCCCTGCGAGCTGCCGGGCTTCCCTCCTTCCCCTGTGTGCTGCTTCCCAGCAATGAGTTGGCACTTAAGATTTGTGCACTTCTCTTCCACCGCCTGTGCAAGCAACAAAGGCAGGAAGATTGGTTTGGAAGTGATGAATAGCGTGTTTGAGGTGCTTCGTCTCCTCCAAAGCCAGACACCAGCAGCGTTGTCAGCAGCGACAATTGTCCCTGGGAGCTGGGAGTGAATTACCAGGTGATGGTGGAAGGAGATGTGTGTTAGAGGATGTTCTCAGGGATGCAAATGATTTCTCCAGATGACTGAAGCCAGTGAAATAATTCTCACCTACTTTATTTACCTCCTTACTCTTAGTCTCTTAGTCACTGCAGCACCTCAAAGCTTTTTAGGAGTTCTCAGTCAAAACAGGAGGAAAGGATTTGAATTCATCTGAGGAGAAACCACTCCACAGATATGTATTATTCTACACTTTTCCAAAAAGGGAACTTCAGGGCTGTCCCTGGGCATCCTGGATAAGGATTTTTTCCAGTGGGTGGAAAGCTGTGTGCAGGGTGGGACCAGCCCAGGCTGCCCCTGTGGAAATATCTCCCACTGAAAAGGTTTGGAGCTACTTCTGCTCATCAGGGACTGCTCTGAGACAGGGTTGGAAGCTGGGCAACCTCTAGGCTATGCCAGGGAGGGCAGACTCAGCTGCAGACCATCTGCCTGGGCACTGAAACTCTTCTGGCAGCCGGTGATAGCGACTGGCGAAGCCGTGAGAGGCTGAGCCTTTCCCTGCGAGCCGGGTTTTTTCCTGAGGCAGGCTGGTTCCCTGTGCCTTGTGCTGGGAGGGATTTGAAAGGGAAAGGTGTGATGGGGAACAAAGCCAGAGCAGAGCCCAGCTGTGCTCTCCACGGAGCTCTCTGTGTTTGGGAAGAAGCTGCTGGTGGGGAGGCAGGACGTGCAAATATCTGCTTGGATCCCGTTCCGTGGGCTGGTGATCTCCCTGGAACACCGGAGGGGTGGGTTTAAAAACACAAACAAACGTTTTTACAAGATAACCATGTCCTGTTTGTGCAGCTCTGCTGGAAGCAGGGGAAGCTCTGGCCACTGCCTGTCCCAGGGAACAGTGGTATCCCGACGGGATTGCAAACATTCCCTTTAGGTATCTGCTTTGGACACTCCGCTCCAGGCCTTGGCAGGGCTGTGTGTCCCCCCCTCTCCTCCTTGAGTTGTGTTTGTTGAGCTGCTGAAACCTGAACTGCTGAGCTTTGGGGAAGAGAATTAGCATTGCAGAAGAGCTGGGATTAGAGAGGACCCCAGAGGGCTCTGCTCCAAACCTGCTCAAAGCTGGACTGGCTTTACAGTTGTCCCAGCTGGCTCAGGACCAGCCCTGCTGAGTTCTGAACATCTTGCTGGAGATTTCTCAGCTTTTCTGGGTGCTGGGTGCAGGGTTTGATTGCTCCCAGGGGGAATAGTTTTTCCCTCTGCATCTTGTACCTGTTCCCTCCTGTCCCTTCTCTGTGTGTGTGTCCCAGAGGGGGCTGATTGTTCCTCATCCATCAAGGCTGCACTTGGATCCTTCCCTCCCTTTCTCCTTCTGGCTGCACGTTCTCTTCTTCCCCAGCCTTGCCTCGTCTCTCGGTTCGAGGTATTTTTGGCAGGAATAAATGGGACTCTGCTTCAGCCCTGTTACAGTCAGCAAGGTGGCTGGAGTCTCCTCAGAGGCAAACAGCAGCACTCTGCTGGGGCAAGTTTGCTGGGAGGTTTTTTGGAGGTAAAGCACTCTGGGAAGTGAGGGGCTCTCCCAAATGCAGCTGAAAATGGAATTTCTGGCTGATCGATGTTTGTTCCCGCCAGGGGCAGCCAGGTATTAACAAACTGCTCTGGTTCAGTGTGTTTTCACTGCCTGGCACTTGCACACAGGGAGAGCACAGGCAGGTCCAGTCTGGCCAGTGAAACCATTGCACTGCTGTGTCCTTGCAGGCGGCTCTCTGGGGGATGTTCTCCGGAGCAGGTCAGAGCAGCCTGGACACAATTCCCTTGCTGTGCTGCTGAGTCCCCTCCCAGGGGGACAGTAACTCAACAGCTAATTTATTTACTTTTATCATCTCTTTAACAAAAGCTTCATTGGTGAAAGTGCTGTATCTCTGCCTTCAGCCAGTTCCATGGGCTGGTTGGGCAGCTCTGCTCCCGCTGAGGAGGATTTGGGCAGGAGAAATGCTGTGCCAGGGACGGTTCCCTGTGTGGGGTTTGCTCACCCCTGCCTTGCTAGTGTATGCTTCTGCCTTGCTGCTGCTGTCCTGGCTGTGGATGAGGGTTCATCCCAGGTATTTGAGCAGAGCTGAGCTGGGACTCAGCTGCCACTTTGGGAGAGAGGACAGTGGTTTTGCTGTGAGAGCCTTTATGGGGAAGACCCGAAACAGAGCCTGGAGGGATCCAACAGGTTTTGCTTACGAAGTGTTTCGGTCTTGATCCGCTTTCCCTCTGACTGGGCAGGGCAGCTCCTCTCTGGGGTGTATTTTTGGCAGGGGTGTCTCTGTCTGGAGAGCCCCAGGTCCAGCTGGGGTTCACTCTGCCATGCAGCTGTTTGCTGACAGGGTGTAGATGTGTGCTGGTTGCCCAGACTGGAGCGTGGCCTCTCCAACCCTTCCCCCAGCAGTAACCAAACCACAGGCTGGTCTCAGCTCTGGGGTCCAAGCCCCCAGCCTGCCCCTGGGTCTGTGCCTGACACTCCCCTGGGAAGGTGCTCGCTGGGCATCACCTCTCCTTCCAGCCTTGAGTGTGTTTTCCTTGGCATTGTCAGGCCTGGGGAGTGGCACTGCTCACACACCATTTAACCTGGGAATTTCTGGGCACTGCTGGCTGATGCTGAGGGTGTTTTCAGGGTTTTCACTGCTGAAATCGGGCAGGGTGCTCAGCTGCTGGACTCCACTGCAAGGGCAGTATGGGAATGCATTCCTTGATCCTGAGGAAACGATCCCAGATCCCGCTGCCAGCACAGGGAGCTGACAGTTGGCATCCTTTGCACTGAACAGAGCTGTTGAGAAACAGCAGCAGTTCCATTCTGGGCTTGAGCCTGGCTTCTTCTTGTCCTTGTCCTTGTCCTGGAGCCACCAGAATGGCCCCCAAACCATAATGCCACCCCCCGAGCTGGGTGCTGGGGTGGGGAAGTGCTGAGCTCTCCTCCCACGGCTGCTGAGAGTGTCAGTGCCCTACATAGCACTGCCAGGCAGGCACCATCCCCACCCAAGGATGCCACGCTCGGGCTTTGGCTCAGTTTATTTTAGATCCCTCGTTCCCACCAGGTCCCATCAGGGCACAGGGATTAGCAAGTTCCTTCTCCAGAGGAGGCTTTCCTGCTTGCTGGAAGAGCGGGATGCCAGCCACGACCATCCCTGTGAGTGGGCACATGGGGCCGTGCAGGACCATGGCACGGGGAGGGGTCTCATAGCCCCCCTCCAAGCCCTTCCTCCACAAGGATCAGGCACTTGTCAGGACTCCAGGGACTCATTTACAGCTCATTAGCAAAGGCTGGGAGCTGTGTCAGAGCAGCCTCAGGATCTGCAGGGCGTTTTTGCCCAATGCCCAGCCTTGGCAGTGAAAGGAGGTTGTAGCCAGGTGGGATCGGTCTCTTCTCCCAAGTAACAGTCACTAGGACAAGAGGAAACAGACTCAAGTTGTGCCAGAGAAGATTTAGATTGGATTTGGCACAAAACTTCTTCGCCAAAAGGGTTGTCCAGGCCTGCCCAGGGCAGTGGTGGAGTCACCATCCCTGGAGGGATTTAAACGACGTGTGGTTGTGGCGCTTGGGGACATGGGTTAGTGGTGGGCTTGGCAGTGCCAGGTTAACAGTTGGATTTAATGATCTTAGGCATCCTTTCCAGCTATGATTTTATGATTCTGGGGGAGGCACAGCTTTCTGGAAGGGAGCTGCAGGCAGTGCTGGACAGTGGGCTGGGAACAGCTTGTCCGGCTGCAGCGAGCGACGCTGCGGCGCTGGCACTGCGCCTGCTTGCTTCCAAACTTTCTGTGTTTTAGTTGTGCTACAGGGCTTTGCAGAGAGGAAAGCCGAGGAAAAGTACCTCTGTGGTGAAGGAAGCACCTGGAGGAGGCAGCTGAGCCTGGGCTGCCTCCCTGCCTGTGCGGGTGCTCTGCCTCTGTCGGTGGAAGGGCTTGTCCGTGCGGCGCTTCTCCAGCTGCCAGCACGTGCCTGGAGCACTTGGTGGCTTTTCCAGGTGCCCACCAGCACAGCTTGCTGAGCTTCATTCCAAACCAGCGGTGCTGGGGGCTCAATCCCTTTCCTGGGGTCATCCCTGCTCCATCCTGCAGCCGGGCAGGCAGGCTGCCCTTCCCCTCCCCTCTCGCACGTGTTTGCGAGCAGGACGTGTGCACCTTCCTCTCCCTTTCCCCTTCCTCTTTGCTCGTTCCTTCTCCCCCTCTTTACTTTCCTTTTTCATCTCCTTCCATCTGTCCTTCTCACATCAGGCTATTTTGGGCTGAGTTTCTCACTGTCAATATGGTAGGAACCGTGGTGCAGCTCATGTCTTCGGAGGAAGAGCAGCACTTCAGGAAGCCTTCCCGAGCACTTACCTTGCTTGGCTCATCTTAACCCCCCTGCCTTGACCCTGTCTTGAAGGCATTTTGAGATCAGGGTGAAAAGGCATTAAATCCTTCCCCTGGCCTGAGGAGAAAGCCATCAGATTTAATACCTTTTCTCCCTGCTCTCCAAAAGCCTCTGAGCCTTGCAAGTGGTTATTAAGCAGCCTGAAGCCAAGTGTGGTGTTGGCAGGTCATTCCATGTGTCTTTTTAACTCTCAGAGGCTCTAAGTCAAGGCATGATTTTGGTGGCTTTTTTTTTTATTTGTTTGCTTGGAAATGATGGCTGCAAATTGAATAGGAGATGCAGAACCAGAGGTGAATTTTTAATACTCTTCGTGTACCAAAAATCCAGGAGACAGCGGAGAAGGCGTGGGGCTGGCAGGTGGTTTGCTGGGAGGGAGCAGGGCTCTCTGGGAGCTGGGCTGAGCTGCTGCTGTGCTTTGCTGCTCTCTGCATCTGAGCATCCTCGAGCACTTGAAAGACAGGGACAGTTTTTAGCCTGAAATTATCTGCATGAGGCAGATGAGCCAAATTGCCACTCAGCTCCCGCAGCGCCCTGGCAGGGCTGGGAGGGGAGCTGGAGCTTGGGGTGGCTCCTTCCTTCCCTGGAGAGAAGGGGACTGGCTCTGCTACCCAAATTCTTGGGGTACTGGCTCCCAGGGGTGCTGTTCACATCCCTGCCCAGCTCAAGGGAGCAGAACTGCTTTGCTGGAGCCAGAGCTGAGGAGGCAGATGAGGTGGAAGGTGGCTGCTCAGCCGAGGAGCTGCCTCCAGCATGGGTGGGCAGGTGATTGCTCTCTCTTTTACATAAGCAAGGTTTATTATGGCTTTTGTTCTAATAATAAATGTGCTTTTGTCTCTTCACCTTCTAATAAAACCTTTCTGTTTTGTAAGGGGCTGCAGCTTGAAAGGTGGGGGCAGACGTGTCTCTGGAGCTGCAAAGTTCCTTCCCCCTCTGCTCCTCTCCTCTCTGCCATCCTTCCCTGCTCTGCCCTTCTCTCTGGGAGGTGCTGCCTGTGCCCAGCCAGGAGCTTTAATTGTGCTTTAATGCTTAGCAACACCAGGAGAAGGGGCCTCAGCTTTCCCTGTCCGGGTATGGCATTTGTCTCCCAGGCCCTGGAGTCCAGGAGGGAGTGAAGGTCGGGCTCCCAGCCTGTGCCACAGTTGTTTTCTGTGATGGGAATGAGATGAGTTGAGGTTTGTCTGCACAGGGATACCCAGGGAGGCAGATCTGGCTGGAATAAAAAGGTGAATTTAAAGCAGATTATCTAAAACTCATTAAAACCCAGTGCAACCTTTCTGATGCCATTAAGTGGCTTTACTTCTGTTTATTGCAAATCACTGGTAATAAGTTTTGGGATGTGGAAAACAGCTGTTTTTTTCAGATGAGATTTGGAATGATTTTTAGTTTCCTTAGAAAAATTTCCATATTTTCTCAGCGATTGGACTGTTTACGAGAATTTGGGTGCCTGGTGGGCAGGAGGAGTCTGGGGAAGGTGTTCTGGGAATCCTGCTGGCTCATCCCAGGGCTCTGGAAGCCACAGTGGAGCCAGACACGCAGGGTCTGCAGGACCCCATCGGGCTGTGTGATTAAATGTGCTTCTGCTGTTTGGTTTTCGGGAGTGTTGCTGTGCACTGGGGAGCTGCAGCTGGAATAAGCCCCTTCCTGGCTGCCAGCTGGCACCAGATGAGGAGAAAACCAAATCATCCGCTGATTCTTTCCCCATAAACATCTCTGTGAGGCATAAAAGGCTACTGTTCAGAACCAAACACAAGTGGAGGGGCTTGAGCAGCCCCTGCTGCTAGTGTGGGATAATCCAATTTGGCGGGAGGGAGGCTGAGCCGGCGGGCTCCTTCCCGGGGGCTGTGCTGGTCTGCAGCTGGAGAAAATCTGGGATGGTTGGCATTAGGAAATGCCAGGACTGCTCCAAGGCACGGCACAGCTGATAGACTCACCCCAGGGCTTGTTCTTGCCCCGAGGGACCACTTGGTGTGAACTCACTGCTCCAGGAGGGTCGCACAAGACAGCTGGAAATGAGCAGGGAAGAGGGGTGAGAGGCAGATGGGAAAGGGTCAGGAGCTGGGGGTGTTCAGCCCAGAGAAGTGAAGGCTCTGGAGAGACCTTGGATAAGGGCCTGGAGTGACAGGACAAGGGGGAATGGCTTCTCACTGCCAGAGGGCAGGGTTAGATGGGATATGGGGAGAAATTCTTCCCTAGGAGGGTGGGGAGGCCCTGGCACAGCTTACCCAGAGAAGCTGTGGCTGCCCCATCCTTGGAAGTGTCCAAGGACAGGGCTTGGAGTGACCTGGGCTAGTGGAAGGTGTCCCTGCCCATGGCAGGGGGCGGAACAAGATGAGCTTTGGAGTCTCTTCCAACCCAACCCATTCTGTCATTCCATGATTCTGCTGCTTTTAAGGGAACTGATAAGCACGAGATTTGTCCTGTTTGTCCCCAGCCCCTCCTGCCCCACGGCCCCCCCCTGCAGCCTTCCCATGGATCAGAGCCGAGGAGCAGCAAAGTCAATCACGTCGCGGGGAGGCTGCTCCGCGTGCCCGCGAGTGAGGGATGGATCAGCTTCCTTTGGACTCCCATTGCCACTGAAATGTGGATTTATTGCTTTTATTTAGTTTGCACTGTGCTGGAGTGCCGTGGCCTCATAAAGCAAAAGCAGAATGCAAGAAAAATCTTTATGAGCTGCAGGTGCCCCGTTGTCTTTGGATGGTGTTTGTCAGTTGTCCTGGCTCGTGGTAAATGAGGAGAGAGGGCACTGCTGGAGCAGGGAAGGGCTGAGGCTCAGCTAGTGCTGGTGGTGATGGGGACCCAGAGCCATCCCAGGGGTCTCTGGAAGAGCATCACTTTTGCAAAGGGAATGCTTCCCTTTGCAGCTGTAATTGCTGTGTTTCGTAGCCCTGTGTGCTGCCTGTCTGTCTGTCTGTCTGTCTGTGGGATGTACAGTACATGAGCACAGGCCCTTTGCCTCCCACCCACTCTCGTATTTCTTTCTGTTCTTCTTTCTCCCTTTGCCCTCACCCCCCTCCCTTACCCTCATTATTCCTTTCTGTTATTTGATTCTATTTGATTTCATTTCTTTTTTTATTCCATTTTATTTTCCCCTTCTCTGCTCATCACTTGTATCTGTAAAACCAGCCCAGGAGAAACACGAGGCTGAGCTCCTAAAAACACCCCCCCCAACCCCTAAAAACACCACCCTTCCAAAACCTAATTTCTCCTCGGAGAAAGCGTGACGCTGATTAGCGGCAGAGCAGCGATGCCGGTTGTGAGGCTAAAAAAAAAAGGAAGAAAAAAGGCATAAAAATTGTTCTTATCCACGGAGCTGAGTCCTTAAAGGGGGCCATACATTGGCAAAGCCCCCAGAGCATCACTGGTGTCCCCTCAGCGGGACGTGTCCCAGGCGTGGGGTGACCCCTGCCTCGGTGTTGGCCCAGCCGTGGTTGCTGGGCCAGTTTCACCCCCCCGTGGCTGTGCCTTCCCTCACTGCTGTGATGCTCTCGCTCTGTAGGCCTCACGCCGAGGACTTCAGCGTGGATTCCTCCTTCTCACAGTAAGTCCTCCGCGTGTTTCTTTCCCCCGCGCCGGCGCCGCGGGAAGGGGCGAGGGCTGCGCTGGCACCGCCGGCCCCCCAGAGGGGCTGTCGCTCTGCCAGAGAGCAAAAAACCACTTGGAATTTGGGGGGTTTGTGTGGTGTGTGTGCACTGGTGAGCCAGGTATTTTGGGCAGTAGCTGCTGCTGAGAACAGTGGTCAGGCTTGGCTTTAAATCAGTGTTGGATTAGGGGTGGGTGCTCCAAGTGTCCAAGGCCACCTTGGATGGGGCTTTGAGCAACCTGGTCTAGTGAAGTCGTCCCTGCCCATGGAACCAGCTGACTTTTAAAGGTCCCTTCCAACCCAAACCAGCCTGTGATTCCATGGTTATCCTGCTTTTAAGCACCAGATTTGTTCATTACTGCTCTTGGCACCGAGGAGTTGTGTATGGGACCAGCAAACCCTTCAGAAATGATCCCCGCCGTGGGGAGGATTATCTGCACCCAGGGACTGGCAGGTTTCTTGGGGAAAGGAGTGATATCCTTGGCAGCAGATTGTCCATTACCCATTAACCATGAGCTCTGTGCACAGACCCTAATTAAACAATGCAGATTCATCAGCACAGGCAATTAGAGGAGCAGACTCATGAGTGTCAGCCTCCAATGTTGCAAAACAAATAAGCCGAACGAAACACAGCGTGTTATTCCATTGCTTCCTCCCTTTTTTGGGGGGGTTTTAATCTTTTAAAACTATTATAATTATTTTATTAAGAGCAAGTGCTGCCACTGCCCAGGGATATTGGGAGAAAATTCTTCCCTGTGAGGGTGGCAAGGCCCTGGCACAGAAGAGAAGCTGGAATGTTCCACCCCTGGAAGTGTCCAAGGCCAGGTTGGACAGGGCTTGGAGCAACCTGAGATAGTGGAAGGTGTCCCTTCCCATGGCAGGAAAGTGCAACGAGATGATCTTTAAGGTCCCTTCCAACCCAAACCATTCTGTGATCTCCAATTTGAACCCCTGAGTGTGTCCCTGCTTCCTCCAGTGCTTGGTTTGGTGCCTGGAAATGAACCCTGCAACTGCTGAGTGCAGTTGGAGAGGGATTGCAGCTGCCTTCAGGGAACGAGGAATCGATAAAAATCCCATTCTCATTGCAGTGTCCTCCCTAATAAAATATAGTGTGTGTATATATATATAAAAAAAAAAAGAACAAAAAGTGCAGCAGGAGCTTTCTATCATCACAGGTTCATGAAGCCTTTCCTGGCTGGCCAGAGCTGTGTCCCCAGCTCAGTGCCCTCAGCCTGCCCAGCCCTTGTCCCGCTGGCACACGAGTGCTTGTGTGGATGAGTTCAGGGAATGTCTCTTCTCGTGGTGCAAGTTGAGTTGTCCTGAGGACTGGCCTGTGAAGCCAACCTTGGTCTTGGCAGAGTTTTTTCAGAAGTGGCTTCTTGGAGCTTGTTTTCCATCCCCCCATAAATAAAACTGCAGCGTTGCTGCTGGAGCCAGGATGACATTACCTGCACCCAGCTGGGTTTAATTTGCTGCAGAGTGATTGGCAATATCAATTCTTTCTCTGGGCAAAAATCTCTCTCCGTAATAAACCAGGAGATGGGTTTTTTCCAGAGTTATTCCCATGGTAAATGCACGAAATCTTGGAGAAACAAGTTTTTGAGCTTGTGGGGCACAGCACCCTGGCTCTCTGTGCAGCGTGGCTGTTGATATGGGACTCGATTTTGCTGATCTCTGTTTGTGGTGTGTCTCAGCATGTGCCCTGTCAGGAGCCTGGGTGGCTCAGCAAACTCATTCCTGGGGGTGCAGGAGCCGCTGGGAACAGCTGTCTTTCCACAGAGGTGGGACAGGGCCTGGTGGATGTGACAGTGCTGTGGTGGATGTGACAGTGCCTGTCAGAGGCTGCTCTGGGACCTGCTGAGTGCCCTGATCCATCAGGATCATCTGGGACCCTGCAGAACGAGCAGAGAAGCAGCTTCAGTATTGCACCTACTAAGGGATGTGGGATGAGAGTGATATATACTAAACCCAGGTAGATTACCCTTGTTTGGAATATTTGGCCTTTTGGACTATGCAGCCTCTGCTGCTGCTCTCCCCGGTGCCCTCCTGTGCCTCCCAGGCACTGAAACTCTCTCTCCTGGTCCCAGCCCTTCACCCTGAGACAGGTCTCCCCTCTCCCTTTCCCTTGTTGGCCAGGGGGGCTCTGCCCCTCAAAGCAGGAGATGCAGTGATGCCCTGGATCACCATCCCTCCTCCCTGGCTGCTTTCTGCTTTCTTATTTAAACCTGTACCAGAGATTTCCCGGGGAAGCTGCGGCAGGGAGAGGTTTCCCAGGTGTTTGGGGGTGAACCCACACATCCCCCTGGCTGATGAGGGACCCCCAGGGCCGTGCCCCCCGTGTTTGGAGCCGTTCTCTGCGCGCTCGCTGGCACAGCCCGGCCGAAACCACAACCTCCCTCCTTTGAGTAATTGTTCAATTACTGCTTATGGAGCGTGGGGGCAGCTTGTTCCCTGTCTCTCCCCTTGGCAGGCAGCCAGGTTGTCTGTGTGCACGCAGCCTGTACAGCTATTCCCACTTTCCATCTCCAAACCCTGCACCGGGAGCAGCTCGTCGCGCTGGCGAGCCGGGAGCTGGGGTGGGAAGGGCTGGAGCTGCTCCCCATCCTCTGCTTGCCCTGGGATAGGCAGAGATTGGCAAACACAGATCACAGCATGCACAGCTCAGTGTGGCATCTGTCTCACTGTAGCTTCTGTACCCAAACATCTGTTACCAGCGAGAAAACAGTGGGAAAAAGGGAAAGAGCGTCCCCAGGGGAATCAGGAGGGCTGGAGGTGCAGGAGATGTGCCTGGGTTGGTCAGTGTGGTTGCCATCAGTGTTTCTGGTCTGTCTGATCCAGGTGGACCCCCAAGAAATCTCCAAAGAGTCTCATTTGCATCCTGCTACAGGATGGGGGAAATTTCTTCAGGAATTTCCTGGGACAAGAAGTTGTCCCAGGTTGGATGAGGTTTGGAGCAACGTAGTCTAGCGGAAGGTGTCCCTGCCCATGGCAGGTGGTTGGACTGGGATGAGCTTTAAGGTCCCTTCCAACTCAATCCATTCTAGGATCCTGTTGAAAACAGTATTTCCCACCCAGCTGAATTGTGAGGGCAAGGAGCTAAAAACTAAGATTTTTTTTTCCCTTCCTGTCAAGGGGAATATTTATTTGAAGACACATTTCTGATGGCAAGAGGTGTCTTACAGGACACAGCAAAAACAGCCTTGGGCACCCAAGTCCTTCAGAAAGGAGCAGTGTGGCTTGGGGCAGGTCCTGGGGCAGAGCTGGCAGGTCTTTCCCTTGGCTGGCTGGCGGATTCTGGAGCTGGATTTTGGAGGGGGAAGGAGGGAGGGATGTCTCAGCTTTCAGGCCAAGCCCAGCAGTTGTCACATGCCGTGGGGATCGGAGGGAGCTGCCTGTGCCCGACTGCCCATGTAAGTGTCCTGGGAATGCAGGTTTTGGGGGGACATCTCCACCCACCCCTGTCCCTGCCTGCACTGCCCCTATGTGGGGCTGCAGCTGGGTTGCTGTTTTTTTGTATTTCCCTCTTTTTTTAAGAGAACTGTGTTTGTCCCCAGCTCCCTGGGCAGGGTGGAGGTGCAGAGCCAGGGCTGTGCTCCTGGGTGTCTTATTTTAACCCCAGCGGGGTGGGATGTGCTCGTCCCGCTCTTTCATCCTGCACTTCTCCGAACAAACTACTTTTTGTGTCTTTTTTTTGGGAACACATCATCTTGCAACAAATTGCCTCTAATCTTAGATTAATAAAGCACAATAAATAAGGGAGAGAGGAGAATGAACTCGCTCAGGCATTATGAAGTGCATAATAGCGGTAATTACACTTCCAAGCGCGGGGTTTATAACGAAACTTGTGCCGGGATCGTTATCCACACGGCCCGGGGGGGCTCAGGGGGGAGGAGAGGTGGGGGACAGAGGTGTGCTGTGCTGCCTCTCCCTGCCTGCAGAGTGGATCACTGCTGGTGAGCCCTGGAGCTGCCTGGGCTGGGCTGGCACCTGGGAAGGATGCTGGAGGAGTGGGAAGGATGATTCCAGAGGGAGGGATGCTCCCAGAGGGAGGGATGCCCAGCCATGGCAGCAGGGAGGGGGCAGTTTGAAGGGACCATCCTGTGTGAGCTGCAGGGAAGGCAGAGCCCTCGGGGTGTGTTTTGGGGAAACTCAGTCAGAGTTTCGCTTGATTTTTATTTCATGTTAATTCTTGACAATGAAATTAAAGGTTATGTTTTACATGATATCATCTCCTTCCCCCAGCTGGGAAGGGAGTAGGAGCTTTGATACTCTGGGATGGTGCAGCTGCCTGGTAAAGGCCATCCCTCACTCTGCCCTGGGCCAGTGGGGTGTTGGCTGCCAGTGCTGGAGTGGGACCCCCCTACAGCTCCAGGGGCTCACAGGGAGGGCAGATTATCTGCACAGGAACATGTTCCTTCTACATTGTTTAATTCCTTTATTTTGTTTTAGTGATAAACACCCCCTTCCTCCCCTTCCTGAGACCTTCAGTTGCTTTCCCAGTGTTCTTCCTCCTGCAGCCATCAGGATGGATGAATACATGGGCTACTTTGTCATGAAAAGTTAGATCTAATCATTTAGCTCTTTTATCCACCAGCAATTATATCCGTCATCTCGAGGTGGGCTGCAGAGCTATAGATCAGTGAACCATCTGGCTGGAGACAGAGATTTATATTGCTGTTTGTTTCTTTGATACAGAGACGAATGTCTGGGAGAGGAATCGTGCTCCCTGAAGTCTCCGTCTCCTCAAGGCGCTTAATCCTCAGGGACTCTGATGAATGGGGTTCTCAGCGCTCTTGTCCGAGCTGAAAGCCAGTTCCCAGCATTTCCTGGGCATTTTTAATATGGAGAAGGAGCAATTAGCTTGTGTGCAGTGTTGTGAGCAGTCGTGGCAGCTGATTTATGGCCCTGGCGCTGAAAAATTATTTGCCGAGTCTGGCTTTGGGAACGATTAATTTTGACCCGCGTTAAAGCCGGGTCTGTATTAATGCTGCTTGCTCCTGAGGCACCGTGCTGGTGAGCCAGAGCCTGTAAATCCTCCTGCTCTCTCCCTGCAGTGGGGTCTGTCCTTGCCCACCTACCTCCTTATTCCCTTCTTATGGTGAACAAATACTGGGTTTGGTGGAAAACCCCTCTGGCCACCCTCCTGCCTCTGGGGCTGCCCGGTGTGGGGTGCAGGATGAAGGTCTGACAACCCCCCCAGCCAGCTGGGCATGAATACTCAGGGAATGTTTGTTTCTCCCCCTGTGTCAGAGCGAGGAGCAGCTGCTTCCCAATAAATCCCATCCCGGTGGCTGTGCCAGGGACATGCTGGGCTGGAGCCACGTGTGCCCTGTCAAAATAACCTGGGAGGGACAGTTTAATGAGTGCCACAGGGAACTTACCCTGATCTGTGCCTTGCCTGGGAGATAGGCCTGATTAATGAGGTCTTGATGAGCTCCTCCGTAGAGTTAAAAAATGAGTAATAACAGGAGCACTTACTTAAGGGACTTGTTGAATACAGTGACTGGGGGAAGTGGCTAATTCCTGGCACTTAACTCCATTATGGGCTGGACTGATAATGAGCAGACTTTGTCTTGCTCAGTCTGAGGCTGAGCAGGAGGAACTGATCCCGTTTTGCTGGCACTTGGCAGGAGCAGCGTGATTTACAACCTGCCTGGGGTCAGCAGTGGGTTTGCAAAGGGCAAAAGGCGTTCATAAAGTACCAGGGGAGGTGATGACAGATGAGCTGAGCTGGGACTGGTTTTGCTCACACACCCTTCATCCAGGTGGGCTTGATCCCAGCCCCTGCTGACATCCATGGGGAGGAACCTCCAGCCTTGGTGAGGTTTTCTCCCATCCACCCAGGATGCTGGTGGGAGGGCTGTGGGTGAGGGTCAGGGGTGGAGGCAGGAGAAGCCAATGAAGAAATTCCTGTGGTGGTCACAGCAGTGGATGGGACATTTCTGGATTCACCTGTGGCTCCTCCTTGCTGGTTTCATTGAAGTGCCCTGGCAGGTGCCTCTTGCCCCTGTGCCACAAGTCACCAGTGGCTCCAGATGCGAAGTGATGTTTGGAGTTGGTTGTCAGATCCTGGGTTTTTCTGGAATGACCAAATGTGGTATCTTAGCAACAAAGGGAAATTTTCTCCTTTTAGAGCTGAATTGATTTTCAACAGCTTCAGTACTGAATGTTTTTCCTAACCCAGGCAGAGCCAGGGCAGCACTGGGGACGTTGCCCTTGCCAGCTCCTGCTCTGCTGCAGCTGAGAGAGTTGGAGCTGATAAAACATTGATGGGGGAGGCTGCTCCGAGGCCACTGCTTTTCTGACAAGTTTTGGACACTTTAAAGTGCGTGTGGAAGGAGAAGTTTGTAGGTCTGATGTCAGCTGGTTGTGTGGGAATGAAAGCAAAGCCCTCAGCCCAAAGCAGGCCTGGCCCTGTGAGCCACAACTTCTGCTTTGGTGGTCAGTGATGTATCGTGTACTGGTGGTACTGGTGGTTTGGCACTGGGGGAGCAGCTGGGAGCCTGGGGCCGAGTCCAGGGTTGTCTGTGGGCTGTAAAGGTGGTCACCCAGCTGGGATGGGGGGGACAGGGCTCCTGGGGGCTGCTGTTCTGCCCGGCCACCCCACTGACGGGCTCCTCCGGGCGCTTTCCCCGCAGGGTGCAGGTCGAGTTCTACGTGAATGAAAACACCTTCAAGGAGCGGCTGAAGCTCTTCTTCATCAAAAACCAGCGATCCAGTGAGTGGTCTGGGCACGGAGTGTGCGTGTTCTGGGGGAAACCAAACCCTGCCTGAGCCAGGAGAACTTTGTCCTATGGGATGAGAAGCCATTGCCATCTGCTGGTGGCCTCGTCCCCAGCCCTGGAGCTCCTGCTGCTTCTTGGCCTTTTTGTTGGGTGTTGGCCAGCTTGGTTTGGGGGATGTGGTTGCAGGGGGAGGTTGGGATGCCTCCTGCCACTTTTGCTCCCTGGGAACGGCCACAGCTCAGGAACCTGCTGGACAAACTGGGAGCAGGGTGGGTGTCAGAGCCTGTCAGGGAGCGAGTGTCCCCATCACAGAGCTGGCTGTGCTTCCCTGAGGCCGTGGGGACAGCCAGGGCAGGCTGTGAGCTCCCCACTCCTGCTCCAGCTACCCGGATTAGCCTCCACTTGACTAATGGTGTTTTTATTTTCTTTCTCTGAGATGTCATTAGCCGTCTGGAGGGAGCCCTGCTCGTTAATTTAGAAATTCACATTTTCTTTCTTTTTTTTTTTTTCTTCTCCCTGCATCCTGTTGTCTTGTTGAAAAAGCTGGAGCCCAGCACAACAGGGTGCCCACGGGGAAGTTTTTAATGAAAATGTGATGAATTTCTCACTTGTAATTTTGAGTAACGACCCCACGAACCGACTGGGGAGGGAGGGCGGATAAAGCAGCGGTTCTTGCTCGCTGTCCCTGCTCCTGCAAGCTGGTTGCAGTGTGTCCTGATGCTTTTTAATAGATACCTGCTAATGAGGGGGACACCCTCCAGCAGCTTCTCATTCATCTCTCACATCTATTGGGGTCAGCAAGGAGCTGACTCAGCGTTATTTATTTCTGTATCAGGCTCCTGAGTATCTGACGCTGGGGAGGACACACGTGGAGCCCTGGGCCAGGCCTGAGCAACACTCCTGTGCTGCCCTGGGGGTCTGGGGGGGGGTCCTGTGGTGGGTGAGGCTGTGCAAAGCTTGTGGGAAGCTAAAGGGGTGGTGCTGTGGGGGATAGGGAGCACCCAGGATGCAGGGAGTGCCCAGGAATGCTTCCTTGCCCCCATTCCGTGCTCCCCTCCACCCCAGGCCTGAGGATCCGGCTCTTCAACTTCTCCCTGAAGCTGCTCACGTGCCTCCTGTACATCGTGCGTGTCCTGCTCGACAACCCCGAGGAGGGCATAGGCTGGTGAGTGCCCCTGGGCGGCCACAGCTGCTCACAGCGCCTGTGGAGATGGTCCTTCTTGCTCCAGCTGTTGGAATGGGTGGTTCAGCAGATCTTCCCAGGCTGGAGGGCTTTGCATCACCGTGCAAACAGTTTCTCAGCACTGGTGCCCTTGAATAAATTTACATTAAATCCCATTTAAGCGTTTGGGAGGGAAATACATTGTGCTGTTTCGATCCTTGAGGTGGCAGATGATTCCATACATCAGCTTTGTTCTGGGTTTCGATAGAAGCCTATTTTTAATATGTCCTTGCTTTGTTTAGCTCACAAACCATTGTGCTTTTTCCTTTTTTTTTAACGAGAGCCTGGAAAATTGGCAGTTTGATTTTTCTCTTTGCAAAGGCTGCACCTGCACCTTCCAACAGTGCTTTCAAACCTGTGAGAAGCAAGCAGGACACGGCTGCTCATCCCTGAAAGGTTTAGTGCAGCTGAAGCTCAGGGAATTCCACTTTTCCTGAGGGTGTGTGACAGAATAAAGGCTGGCCAGCGGGAACACATCCCTCGCAGCAAGGCAGGGAGAGCTTGGCTCGGTGCTGCTGCCTGGCAGGATGCTCTGCCTTGTCCCAGAAGCTGAGGCTCAGCAGCTTTTGCTACTTGTAACCTGGTAATTCCCAGTTCCTTGTGTTCCACACTGTGCCAGGGAGCCCTGTACCTCGGGAATGTTGATGTTCTGCAGCGTCTCCGGTAGGGACTGAAATACCTGCGGGGTTTTGTTCTCCCCCAGTCTGTCTGGGTAAGACAGGCTCCTGTGGAAAGCTGTGGCTGTGGGAATCAGTGGGTTTGGATCCATGGAGGTGCTGTCCTGGTGCCTCCCCCAGCATCAGCACCCAGTGAGGAGGGCGCCACGTGGGCCTGGGGGTCAATCCCAGCATCCCTGTTCCTCCTCCCCTTCCCTGACTGCTTCTCCTCGCTCTTTCTCTCCTAGCTGGGAATGTGAAAAGCAGAATTACACAGCATTTAACCAGTCCACGAACATAAACTGGTGAGTCAGAGCTGCTCCAGTGCTGGGGTCTGGCCCTGCTGGGGTGTGGAATGCAGGGGTGGGGGTGGCAGCTGCCCGTGGCTGTTTCTTGGTCGTGGGGCTGCTCAAGGGACGTGGAACAGCATCCCAGAATCAAATGCCCGTGGCTGCACCCTTGGGAATGGCTTATTCCCAGTGCAGAGGATGCTTGAGCCAGCTGTGCAGTAGGACACACCAGTACCTGTGCTGGTCCTGCACCAGTGCCCTCGGGTTTGTGTTCAGTGGGGGGTAACGACGCTGACAGCGGGACCACAGCTCAGACCCGGTTGGGATTTCCTTTGCAGGTCACACATCTTCTGGGTGGACAGAAAAACCCCGCTGTGGGCTGTGCAGGTGAGTGCCCTGCCCCACCTGGGATACCCACGGGGGCTCAGTGAGCTCTGCTGGGCTGAAGAACCCGGAGGGAGCCCCCAGAGCCTTTCCCTGTGTCCCCGCAGGTCAGCATCGCTCTCATCAGCTTTCTGGAGACCATGCTGCTCATCTATCTCAGCTACAAGGTGAGTGCCCAGGGAGGCAGGGGTAGTGATGCACGGCCTGGCTCTGCCCCCCTGGCATGAATTCGTTTCTCCTGTTTTGAGCTGCCTGAAGCTGGAGTGTCCCAGGGGGATGTTTGTCTCGGCGATGTCTCCGGCTGTTTTCCTTTCTCATTCCCCCTCAGGCTCCTGGATAAGTGTTGTGCTGAGCAGAATATCTTCCTTTTCTGCTCTCCCTTAAATTCAGACCTGTTTTACACGTGTTTTTAGGGGAGGACAGACTGACACAGACAGATTCCTCAGGCTGAGGAGCTGGGGCTGAGCTCAGCAGCGTGACTGCTGCCTGTGCCGAGCTCTGCTGCCTCCGTGGGCTCCCAGCCAGACACAGAGAGGAACAAGCTGACTCCTTTGGACCAAAGCCCCTTAAAATGGCCAGAAAAGAGTGACCTTAACAAATGGCATCTTCTCAGGGACCTGGGGGGAGTTGGCAGAGGAGACTCAGACCCCAGGTCACCCCCTGTTTGAGTGCCAGCGAGTCGTAACAGTCACTCTCGTCCTCCCTCCTTGCATGAAGCATCCTTGTCCCCCAGCAGCAGTGACAGACAGAGGGATGTGGTGGCTGCAGAGAGGACTGGAGGGTTTGGGAATGTTTCCTGACCTCACTGTGCCTGCCACCACCCCTGCAGCTCTCCTGCAGGCAAACCGCAGCATCTTCCTGCTTCTTGAAACATGTTTCCCTCATCTAGCAGGGTCTGTGGCAGAGAGAGGGAGCATTTTAATTGTCCTTTGGGAAAGTTTGAAGCTTATTTAATTCTTGTTTGTTTTTAATTCCTCAGGGGAACATCTGGGAGCAGATTTTTCGCATTTCCTTCATCCTTGAGATGATCAACACGGTGCCGTTTATTATCACGGTGAGTGTTTCCCAGTGACATTTAAGAGCAGCTCTAAGTGTAGTAAGTGCTGTAGCTTTGGAGGTGAAATAAAGAAAAATGGATGTCTGGCCAAGTAGTATTTAAAGCTGGCAGGGTATTTTTCCTTCGGTATTTTACAATATAATGACTTTCTCTGGAGCCTTAGCCCAAAATCCATTTTGCCTTTTCAGCTGCTCTGGTGCAGCAGGGCTGTGTTTGGCAGCAGCTTCTGCTCAGCTTGGAGATGGATCCTTCCAGAAAGGGCTTGAACTGGCTGTTTAGAGCTGTATTTTTTTAAAGAGCGTGGATTTTTCTGTGAATAACCCTTGCTCTTGTAGATATTCTGGCCTCCTCTGCGGAATTTGTTCATTCCCGTGTTTCTGAACTGCTGGCTGGCCAAGTATGCCCTGGAGAACATGATTGTGAGTGACCCCTTTTGTCCAGCTCCTCAGGGATGGGGAGGGCAGTGGGACTGGAAGGGGAGGCCTTGGCTGCCCCTGGCTCTGGGCAGGTTTCAGTGCTCAGTGTGTGAATCCGTGGGAGGTGAGGCTTTGCCAGCTGGGAATGCCAGGCTGTGACCTGCTGTGGAGGAGCAGCAGGAGCTGTAGATTGACAGGGCTGGGCAGGGAGGAGGTATTTCAGCCATTCCCACATGCCCACTCAAGCTGTCTCTCCCGGCAGCAGATCCCAGACCTGCTCACAGGAATCCCTTTCCAAGGGCCAAATACTGGCCTGACCTTCAACTGGGGGGGGCACTGCTGGGGCCAGCAAGAGAACAGCTGGAATTTGGAGGAGTCTGTGCCCCCAGCCTCTCTGAGCCCTCTCCTGTCTCCCCAGAACGACCTGCACCGAGCCATCCAAAGGACACAGTCCGCGATGTTTAACCAGGTGCTCATTCTGATCTGCACCCTTCTGTGTCTCGTTTTCACGGGGTGAGTGTTGCTCCTCCTTTCACTGCACCCCCTTCCTCGTCCAGGGAGACCAGCTGGGCCCATCCTGGGCTCTTGCAGGGCTGACACCTCCCTGCCTTGCTTCGTTCCCAGCGCTCTGAACGCCGGGAGGGAGGTTCTAAACCGAACTGATTCTCCAAACAGACACTTTTCAGCAGGCGTGTGTGAGCATGAGGGTGTTCTCAGAGGGTGATGGGAGTTTCAGAGCAGGGACAGCAACTTCCCACAGGGACACGGGCTCTGATGTGTGACGGCCCATTCACCAGAACCCATTGCACCCGCTGGCTCCGACCACGCTCTTCCTCCCCCCACAAATTTGTGTAATATGCCACTGGGGCTCCTGTTAATTAACTGGGCCTTTCACCCTGTGTTTCCAACAACAAGGCCATCCCTTTGGGGTGGGGGGGGTGTAGTGCTCATCACTGGCTACTTAGCTCTAAATTAGGCTTTGGATCTTCCTCTGGCTCCCTCAGCTTGGATTTGAGGCATATTACCCCATTAAGTTGCTGAACGGAGAGGAAATGAAGCTTTCAGGCTCATGAGGTTTTGGCAATAAAGATGGTGCTCTGATGTGGGTGACTAATGCCATGTCGGAGCTCAGCCGTGCTCCTGGCCCGTGGCATCTCCTGCTGCTGGGACCGTGGATGTGTTTCTGGTGTTTTGAGGCTGCAATTCTGCTCCAGCAAGGCTGAGGTGACACTTGTGTTTAGCAGGATGACCCTGAGCTGCAGGTTTGTGGGGTTATGGGCTGTGATGGGGCCTTCCTCCCTGCAGGACCTGTGGCATCCAGCATTTGGAAAGAGCAGGGGAGAAGCTCTCCCTCTTCAAGTCCTTCTATTTCTGCATCGTCACCTTTTCCACCGTGGGCTACGGAGACGTGACCCCCAAGATCTGGCCCTCCCAGCTGCTCGTCGTCATCATGATCTGCGTCGCCCTGGTGGTGCTGCCGCTCCAGGTCAGACCCGCAAGGCTGAGGGCGGGCAGGCAGGCGGGACCCCGATGGGGAATTCAGCTCTCTGCCTCTGTTTGCAGTTCGAGGAGCTCGTCTACCTGTGGATGGAGCGGCAGAAGTCGGGCGGCAACTACAGCCGGCACCGCGCGCAGACGGAGAAGCACGTGGTGCTCTGCGTCAGCTCCCTCAAGATCGACCTCCTCATGGACTTCCTCAACGAGTTCTACGCCCACCCACGCCTGCAGGTGAGGCCCAGGCGTGTTGTCCCGTTGGTGCTGGGCTCGCAGCCTCTCTGGGTTGGAGGGAGCACCGACTCACACGCCGGCGTCTCTCTTGCAGGATTACTACGTGGTGATCCTCTGCCCGACAGAGATGGACATCCAGGTGCGGCGCGTCCTGCAGATCCCTCTGTGGTCGCAGCGGGTGATCTACCTCCAGGGCTCGGCACTGAAGGACCAGGACCTCATGAGAGCCAAGTGAGCAGAGGGACACCCTGCACGTCCCTGGCGAGGCCGGTCCTGCCGCGCAGGTCCCACAACCCCAGAGGAGGGTCCCCAGATGTGTGACCAGGGTGTCCCTTCTCTGGGGACTGGCAGGGGGCTGGCTGGTGCAGGCAGTGCCCAGCTTTGTGGGCCCATGCAGTTCATGGGGTCACTGCTCTCTCTTTGCAGGATGGACAATGGAGAGGCCTGTTTCATCCTCAGCAGCCGGAACGAGGTGGACCGGACCGCGGCGGTGAGCCCGGACAGGGGATGGCACAGTCTGAGACAGTTCATGTCTCAGGCAGTGGGGGCTGGGGTGATGGGTGCATCTTGCCTCTGCCCAGCACAGGAGGGTGCTGGGAGGCAGCTGGACAAGAGGATGGGGTTGAGTTCCATGAAGAGCCTGGGGGATAGCACAGGGACATGCAGCAAGACCCACTATGGGCTCACCTTCCTTCTGCTGTCCTGGTTTCCCATCAGAGCTGGGTTTTGGGGCGCAGTTGTCCCCCATAGCAGTGGGTGCTGGAGGAGCCCTTGCTGTACATCTCCAGGGTGGTGGATGTTTTGCAGTTCATCAGGTGTAGAAGCATCAGGGAAGATAAACCATCAGCCAAGTAGCTCTTGTTGCTCTTCTCCTTGGCCAGGACCACCAGACCATCCTGAGGGCCTGGGCTGTCAAAGACTTTGCTCCGAACTGTCCCCTCTACGTTCAGATCTTAAAGCCAGAAAACAAATTTCATGTCAAGTTTGCGGGTGAGTTGGAGGGGCTGTGCCCCAGCTGGTGATCAGCTGAAAGCCCTCCTGGATTGGCAGGAGGAGGAAACACCCAGTCCCCAATACCACCCCAAAATTACCACATCCCCAGGCACTGCCAGCCAGGGAAACCATCCATCTCCCTCCCCACTGTGATGGCCCCCTCTGCCTTTCAGATCACGTTGTCTGTGAAGAGGAGTGCAAGTATGCCATGCTGGCACTGAACTGCGTCTGTCCTGCCACCTCCACCCTCATCACGCTGCTGGTGCACACCTCCCGTGGCCAGTGAGTGCTGCCCCTTCCCACCCCTGCCCTCCCCTTCCCACCCCTGCCCTCCCCTCCCCACCCCTGCCCTCCCCTCCCCACCCCTGCCCTCCCCTGCCCCTGCCTGAGCATGGAGGGACGGCAGCACCGAGGTCTCTGAGCCCAGGGGGACAAAGTGGGGGTCTGGGGTGTGTTTGGGGTAGCACAGCGGGGTCTGAGACCCCCATCCAGGTCAGGAGCAAAAGCCATATTGCAGGGGAACCATCCCAGTGCAGGTGGGCTGGGCAATGCCACCTTTCCAGAGACTGGGAATAAAAATATCTTTATGCTGGCACAATCCCACTGGCAGGAAGGTGAATTCACAGCCTGAGCAGACCCAGACCCTGCAGGTTTTTTGGTAGATGTGTATCCAGCATGGCTGGAAGGAGCTCTGCCAGCCCGCTAGAGCAGTGGTGTGCGTGTCCTGCACTCCTTAACCAGTCAGAAATGTCTGAATTTTGGGTAAAGTGCCATCAAAACAGTTACGAAACATCCTTGCCAGATGACTCTCACCCCATGCTCGGAGCTGTTTGCCAACACTGGGCTCCGAACCCTCCCTCTGCACTCCGCAGGGGCCCTCGTTAAATAAAAAGGCACTTAAAAGCCCAAGATGGAAACGAGCTTGTCCTCAGCAAACGCCAGCAGCTCGTGCTGATGTGTTGCTGTCATCTCACCACCGTCATCTCACCACTCTTGGGCTCGGTGGCAGGCTCAGGGATTCTCAGTGCTCCTGCCCTGGGATCTGGCTGGTGTGCCGGGGTCTGTGCCAGTGCCGGAGCATCCTGACCTGGCACCGGGGGAGGTCCCATCCCAGCGCCAAAGGGGTCCATCCCAAGGCTGCTGCTGTCGTTGCAGGGAGGGCCAGGAGTCCCCGGAGCAGTGGCAGCGGATGTACGGGCGCTGCTCGGGCAATGAGGTCTATCACATCCGCATGGGGGACAGCAAGTTCTTCATGGAGTACGAGGGGAAGAGCTTCACCTACGCCGCCTTCCACGCGCACAAGAAGTGAGGGCAGGGGTGGGCAGGAGATACCTGCCAGTCTGCATCCCTGGGGAGGGGGGAAGGAGGGCACTGCCAGGTCCCTTGTGCAGGGACAAAGCCCCGGAGGGGGTTCCTCTCCAGCTGTGAACTCCCCCCTCGTGCTCCCGGCGCAGATACGGCGTGTGCCTGATCGGCATCCGCAGGGAGGAGAACAAGAGCATCCTGCTGAACCCCGGCCCGCGGCACATCATGGCAGCCTCCGACACCTGCTTCTACATCAACATCACCAAGGAGGAGAACTCTGCCTTCATCTTCAAGCAGGAGGAGAAGCAGAAGAAGAAGGGCTTTGCGGGGAGGGGCAGCTACGACGGCCCGTCCCGCCTGCCCGTGCACAGCATCATCGCCAGCATGGGTGAGTCGGGGGGGCTCGTGGGCAGGGGGGCAGCAGGGCTCCCTCGGGGGGAGCAGGAGCCTGCACACAACCCCTCCCTTGCCCTCCTCAAGTTTGGGTTTGTTTCCTTTCCCAGGTTTGGTTTTGCTTCTTGCACACTCCTTGCCCTGTCCCCCACTAGCGCCGAGGCCACAGAAAACCCCTTTGCACCCCCTGTCCCTGTCAGCTCACCAGTACAAACACACACATCTCCTGCCACCCTGGGTGCCCTCAGCAAGCTCAAACATCATTATTAAACCTCACAATGTCCATTATCATTAAGTGTGTTTGCATAAACCCCCCCTGCCAAGCCTGGATTTAGCCCCCAATTATTTCCCGGGCTGGAGGAAGAAATGCCGCTGGCCACGTCCTAAATCACGTTTATGATTCCCAACCCGAGGGAAGCGTCGCTGGCTCTGCAGCGAGTGGTGCATTTGTGCAGATGAGAAACGCCATGAGTCATTACTTCCCGCCTGTATCTGGGGAGAGTGGGTTCTGGGGGGGCTGCACCGCAGAGCGCGTTGCGTTTCAGGCAAATAATTTATGTGTTTGTACTCCCGAGCAGCAATTTGCATAGATTATCCTCCAGCAAGGCGCAGAGAGCTCTGCTGAACACTCTGTCACTGTTCCTTCACAGAGGGACCTTTTTGGCAAAGGGTGAAGGAAGGGACAGAAGTGCTGGGAATGCCAGCAGGGCAGGGGTGTCTGGCAAGGCCAGTGCCTGGGCTCTGCTTGGTGGAGACAGGGACAGTCCCTAGGTTGGCTGAGCTGTACCTCACCCCTGTGCAGGGCTCCAGGGTGCTCCCCCAGCTCTCTGCACCTCCTTAGAGCGTGTTTGGCTGTGCTTCCCTCCCCACCGCGTCCAGGTACAGTGGCCATGGACCTGCAGAACACGGAATGTCGCCCTGCCAACAGCAGCAAACTGGCTCTGCCGGCCGAGAACGGCTCCGGGAACCGCCGGCCCAGCATCGCCCCCGTCCTGGAGCTGGCAGACACCTCGTCCCTGCTGCCCTGCGACCTGCTCAGCGACCAGTCCGAGGACGAGATGACGCAGTCGGACGAGGAGGGGTCGGCAGTTGTGGAGTGAGTCACTCTCTGTTCCTTGGCCAGTTTGTTCTGGCTGGATCCAGTTCATTCTGGTTGGGATCCTCTTTGTTCTGGTTGGATCCAGTTCTCTCTGGTTCATTCCTGGGACCGTGGTACTCTCAGTGGTGCCTGAGGGATGCTCAGGCTCAGCCCCTCCCAGTTTTTCTGTGGCCACACAAACAGCTGTGCCATGGACAATCCCCATAGCCCAAGCCTTTTGAGCTGCTTTGGAGAATTCCAATACAAATGTTGGTTTTTAAAATACCTGTTCACCAGAACAAACTCTATAAATGGACCATGAAGCTTTTTGCCTCTTTATTTGGCTCAGCACTGTCCTCCCCTGCCCCTCACTGACCCTCCAATGGTCCTTTCTGCTTGCCTTCTCCACCCATGCTGGGAACATGGAATGTGGGGCTTTGGCCCTGCATCTTTACAATGTCATAGCCCTTTGCATAGCAAAAAACATTCCTAAATATGGAATGTTTTTGGGAATGTATTTGGGAAAACTCCCAGCTGCTGCAGGTGACTTTTGCGGAGCATTTGCCGCCGATGTGCTTGAATCCTGGGGGGCTGCTGCTCTTAAACGTTTCTTTTTTCCCAGCATCTGAATTTTGGATATATGGAAACTCTCCCTGTGCCCTCACACTGCTGGGTTTTCTCTCTGCTGCAGGTATGTGAAGGGTTACCCCCCAAACTCCCCCTACATTGGGAGCTCCCCGACTCTGTGCCACCTTTTGCCCGAGAAAGCCCCGTTCTGCTGCCTGAGGCTGGACAAGGTACGATGGGGCTGCGGGGGCTGCCTGGGGGCTGCAGCCCCCCAGAGCCGCCTGCTGAGTCCCCCTGCTGCCTCCTACCCCCAGGGCTGCAAGCATAACAGCTTTGAGGACGCCAAAGCCTACGGGTTCAAGAACAAACTGATCATCGTTTCGGCGGAGACGGCGGGGAACGGGCTGTACAACTTCATCGTGCCCCTCCGGGCCTACTACCGGTCCCGCAAAGAGCTGAACCCCATCGTGCTGCTGCTGGACAACAAGCAAGTACTTTTCCACGGATGTTTTCCGTCACACTGAGCCCTCCCTTGTGTTCTTACGGGCATGTCGTGCTGGGGGAGTGTGGGGGAACGGCGGTGCCACCCAGGGGTGTCTCAGCTGATGCTGGCCCTGGGTTCTGTATCTGTCTTTGCCCCATGGGCTTGCTGAACCACCTTGCTCTCTTGTTGCTCTCCCTTCCAGGCCTGAGCACCACTTTCTGGAAGCCATTTGTTGTTTCCCCATGGTTTACTACATGGAGGGCACCATAGACAAGTAGGTGTTTCCGTGTGTGGCTGTCATGACTTAGGGTGCTGCCTGAACGCGCTGGACTTACCCCAGCCCAGACTTTTGGGTCACCCCATGAGAAGCCCCGGGGTTGGCACCGTAGAGCTGAGCCCACCCTTGGCTTCTCGAAGTGTCCCTGGTAGATGGGAGCAGGTGAAGAGCTGCTGGTGGGGAGCAGGCTGGGCTGGCTGGAGCGCTGCGTGCCGCAGCGTTGCTGCTTCCCCTGTGTCCTCCCCAAGGGCTCACCCTGCGCTCTTCTCTTTGGGAACTGCCCAGCCTGGACAGCTTGCTGCAGTGCGGCATCATCTACGCCGACAACTTGGTGGTGGTGGACAAGGAGAGCACCATGAGCGCCGAGGAGGACTACATGGCAGATGCAAAGACCATTGTCAACGTCCAGACCATGTTCAGGTGAGGGGTGACCACTGACCACACACCGGGAAGGGTGTTGGTGGCCGGGGGGAGGTGGCTGTAGGCAGTGGGACACATCTGTAGTTGAGGAAACAGCTCCTAATCAGCTAGTTCTGTCCTCAGACAGGCACTGGGGTGGTTTTGGTCCTCCTCAGGCTGTAACTGCAGGGGATGATCTCACCTCTGAGTGAGCTGCAGGACAACAGGTCTCTTTCCATTGCAGGCTCTTCCCCAGCCTCAGCATTATCACGGAGCTGACCCACCCCTCCAACATGAGGTTCATGCAGTTCAGAGCAAAGGACAGTTACTCTCTTGCCCTTTCCAAACTAGAAAAGGTAAGAGAAGGTTGTCCCCTGAAGGAGGGCCTGGGAAGTCACTGCTGACAGTGACTGCATTTGAGCTCCTTGAATTCCTGTGCTTTTGCCACGTCCAGAAAACCCAGTCCTGTCTCACACATTTCCATGGAGAAAAAAAACCCTCTTTCCCCCGGTGCAAGGATGCTGCCCTGGTTCCCTCCTGTCACACCCACCAGAAACACTACACTGGCATCCTCCCATTTCCATGAGCCCTCTAGTTTCTGTTCAACCTGAGCTCTCCTCTCTCCTTCCAGAGAGAGAGAGAGAACGGCTCCAACCTGGCCTTCATGTTCCGACTGCCCTTCGCAGCCGGGAGGGTCTTCAGCATCAGCATGTTGGACACGCTGCTCTACCAGGTGAGAGCCAGGTGGGCTCTGTGGGTGATGCACCCCTGCAGCTCTGGCCACCCCTCTGCGTCTCCCAGCGAATAACTGAGCAAACCTTTTCCCTGGGTTCCCACCCAAATGTCTCCCCCAGTCATTCGTGAAGGATTACATGATCACCATCACCCGGTTGCTGCTGGGCCTCGACACCACGCCAGGCTCTGGATACCTCTGTGCTGTAAGTGCCAAGCCCCTTTGGGTTGAAACCACTGGGCCAGGTCTTTGTGGATCTGGTGGGATCCATCCCCCTGCACATGTGGGTGGGGGGTTCCCCTCTTTGGGAGAGTCATGACACTGCCAAGTCATTGTTCCCCTCCACTGTGGGGAACCTCAGCGCTACCAAAAGCCCAAAAGCTGCCAAGGACCACAGTCCCTGTTCCAAAGGCTGAGGCCAAAAATTGCTCCTGGTCTTCTTGTGGAGTCCAGCTCTCCTTTGGGATTGTCGTGGATGAGCCGGGGCGAAGCTCAGGAGCAGCCCGAGGTGCTCCTCGGCGGGCTCTGTGTGGTCCATGTTTGTCCCTCGTTGCTCAGATGAAGATCACCGAGGATGACCTGTGGATCCGGACGTACGGCCGCCTCTTCCAGAAGCTCTGCTCCTCCAGCGCCGAGATTCCCATCGGGATCTACCGGACGGAGTCGCACATGTTCGCGACCTCCGAGGTAGGGCCGCGGTGGCGGCGCGTGCCAGGAAGGGGCTGCTGGCGGGGTCCATGAGGCCCCTCAGACCTGGTTTCAGCAGTGGGGGGAGGACAAGGGGAGGGGGAGCTCTGCCTTCCCTTCATCAGCAGCCCCGTGGCCGTGTTTTGGGGGTGGTGTCCCGGATAAGCTGGGTCGGTGTCAGTGCCCGTCTCTCCGGGCAGTGTGGGAAGGGAGGGATGTTCTGGGCACAGAACACCCAGGGAGCAGGAGGGGCACAGCGGGGCTGTCCCTTTGCTGGGCTGACTCTTTGTTTTCCCTTCCTCCTGCCCCTTTGCAGCCTCACGACATCAGAGCGCAGGTGAGTGCCGCTCGCGTCCTGCCACGGGCACTCGGGGGGTGTCAGGGCTGCCTTCTGGTCCCCTCCAACCAGGGGCTGGTCCGTGGGCAAGTTCTGTCCTAGCTCTGGCCACTGAGAGCCACCACGTGCCCTTTGCCAGCTGTCAGCCCCAGGCACTGCCTGTCCCCACGTCAGGGCAACGCTGGCTGAGCCTCACTCGGCACTCTGGGAAAAGTCCTCAGTGCCCTGACATGTAATTAACTGGGATGAGGAGCAAGGGAGTGAGCCAGGATCCCTCTTAAACACCGTCAGTTTGCAGCTCTGTAGGAAGCAGCGACAGGGAGCCCAAAGCTGACATTTAATTAAAGGCAACCCACCCCTTTGAGAGGCCTGAAAGGGCTTTATTAATAAATTCCTGCTCACCAGTGGGATTGCTGGGTCGGAGATGTGGCAGAACTGCTGCTGTAAGAGGAAACACAGGGAGATGTGGGCATGGCTGTGTCTTGGGCAGATATCCCAGAGGTAATTGTGGAGGGATGTCAGGTGCCCATTGAGCTCCACTTGACAGTGATTATCCCAGGGAAGCTGTGGTTGCCCCTGGATCCCTGGAAGTGTTCAAGTCCCTGTTGGACGGGGCTTGGAGCTACCTGGTCTATGGAAAGTGTCCCTGCCCATGGCAGAGGGTGGAACTGGATGATCTTCAAGGTCTCTTCCAACCCAAGCCATTCCATGATTCTATGAAATGTGCCAACCAGGTAGTTTTGGCAGCAGGGAGGTGAAGTGCCGGGGGAAGGGGGTGGCTCAGAGGAAGGATCCCGTTCCACGGTGGGGGAGATCCCGCCCCACCAGCCACAAGGCCAAGACATTCTTGGCTCCCCCACCCCCGTGACCTGCCGGGCTTCCAGTCACAGATCTCAATCAATGTTGAGGACTGCGAGGACACCAAGGACGTCAAGGAGCACTGGGGGATCAAGACGAGCCACCACAGGAACTCGTGCTCCAGCGACCAGTCGGAGCACCCTCTGCTGCGGCGCAAGAGCATGCAGTGGGCGCGGCGGCTGAGCAGGAAGGGCAACAAGCACTCCAGCAAGACGGCCGAGTGGATCAGCCAGCAGCGCCTGAGCCTGTACCGGCGCTCCGAGCGCCAGGAGCTGTCCGAGCTCGTCAAAAACCGTATGAAGCACCTGGGCCTGCCCACCACCGGGTACGGTAAGTGCCGCTCGGCCGCGCTGCTCCGCGGTGCTGCGTCCCGTCCCGCCCGCGGGCTCCTCAGGTAACCCCCGAGCCGAGCCTAACCCGCGCCAAGCCTAACCCCTGAGCCGAGCCTAACCCCCGAGCTGAGCCTAACCGACCCCACGCCGAGCCTAAAACCCATGCCGAGCTTAGCCCCGCGCCGAGCCTGTCCCCGCAGGCGCCGCCGGGCCTGCCCCAAAGCGGCGCCTCCTTCCCCAGCTTGCTTGTGCTTGTGCAGCGTTCCAAGCTGGGGTCCCGCCACGCAGACCCCCCTGCCCTGCCACCCCCAGCCAGCTGCAGGCAGCCCCCTCCCCTCCTCTGGGCTCTTCTGGGATGGCTCCAGGCAGGAGTTGGCAGTGGCAGAGCAACGCTCGCCCTCCTGCCCCCCAGTGCTCCCGCACAGCCCCGGGGGTGATGCCCCGCTTGCCCCCGACTTTCTGTTGGTTCAGGATGCGCCAACCCCAGGTCAGCAAAACCCGAGAGCCCCCGTAGTGCGGCAAGGGAGAGGTGAAACCCCGTCAGCTGGCGCAGACCCCCCTTTGTTATAGACTGGAATCCGTCACAAACTCTTCCGTGGAAAGCCTGTCGGTAGCTGCAGGGCTGAGTGGCTTCATGGCGTGTGACAGCGGTGTCTGGCTGTGACAGTGCTCAGGGTCCCTTCTGTGCAGCTGCATTTCTCGTGAAGCTTCTGACCTGCCCGTCGGTGCTGCCGTCTGTGTGTCCCCACCCCGGACGACTCCCCAGCCCTTGGTTATGACAAAGTCTGTAGCCCACAGCTCTCCCTTGGTTTGTTTGCTTTGGGTTTTGGTTTGGTTTGTTGGTTTTGGTTTTTTTTTTTCCCCTTTCTTTCTTTGAAGCCATCCTGTGCTGCTGCTGCTTGTTTGCTCCATCCTCCAAGAGAGTCTGTCTACCCTGCACCAGCCCCTGCCCGCACTCAGGCCGGCCCTGAGCCCCAGCTGTGATGGGAGCTGGTTTTGGGATGTTTGGGGGGTGGGATCCCTCTTTTCCCATCTTGGATTTAGGCACGTGAAAGAGGAGGAGAGTATGTAAAGTGCAGCACAGGAGGGGTTTGGAGTGGAGGGCCCATGGGCTGGCTGTGTGTGTCACCAGCCTTCCCAGGGAGGGAGGCAGGAGAGCCAGCTCGAGGTGGGATGGAGGGAGCACAGGGAATGCCAGGCAAGGGCTTGCAGGGGTGTATCCCTCCTCTCCTTTTTCCCCTACATTCCTGGTCCCAGGACATCCTGCTGTGGTTTCAGAGGGGCTGCCTGGCCTTGGTGAGGCTTCCCAGGGGCCACCCTTGGGGTGCTCAGGGCACATCCTGGGGTTAGATCAGAGTTGGCATCCCTGGCAATTTTCAGTGGAAGCAAACTCGGGGATCTCTGGCAGGAGAAGAGGCAGTGGGGGGGGTGCAGAACACCCATCCCATCGGGGTGGGGCAGGACCCCCAACTCCCTGTCCCCTGTGGCCCCTCTGCACCCAGCGGTGCTGGGGCCGTGTGTTGTCCCCCCGTGTCACCGTCAGTGTCTGGCCTCCCGTGGTGTTCTGGCAGCACACGTTGCTCTGCCTTCTGCCCCTCTCCTTTTTCTTTTGCTCATGTTATCGCTGCAGCGCAGGAGCTCGTCTCTGATATTGCCGAACCATGGCTTGCTGACCTCTCTCTCTCTCTCTGTTTATGTCTGTGCCTTTCCCTGTATGTTCTGTAGAGGATGTAGCAAATTTAACAGCCAGTGATGTGATGAATCGGGTAAACCTGGGATATTTGCAAGGTAATTCCCTTTCCCTGGGAGTCCCGCGTGACTCATGGCGTGCAGCGTACAACAAGATCATGCCAGCTAAGCCCAAACCTCACCCTTGCCAGTTTTCACCTTAGATCCCCGAGCTTTTCAGCACTAATTTGTTGGGTGGCACTGGAAATCAAAGGACTGGCCTGTAGTGGTGGTGCAAACTCAGGGCTTCACCGAGTCAGGGAGATAGAAACCTCAGGGACCTTTTTCTGCTTGAATTCCTACAGGGAAATCACAGCCCTCGCTGTCTCCAACAGGCTCTGCAAGGCGGCTTTGGGCTGCAAAGCCAGTGGCAGTTTGAGGAGGGGGCGAGCACAGCAGAGCTGCCTGCGCATGTTGTGATGAGCTGCTGGAGCTCCTGCACCTTGGTGCACGTGGGGCAGCCCCAGGGGAGCAAGGCACCCCTTCCAAATCCCCTTGCACCCCTCGGTTTGGCCTTTGGCAGACCCTGTTTTCTGACTGGGCTCAGCACGAGGTGCCGCCGGCGCTGCCGCTGCTCTGGGCACCTCGTTGGGGTGTGCAGGAGCTGAGGGGGTTTTGCATCATTTTTGTCTTTACACCGCAGTGTGACGTGCCCTGGAGAGGCCCCTTTTCCCTGCAGCAGCCCTGAGCTTAGCAATAGTCCGACCCAGCTGTATTTTTGGCTTCACTAGGCCACGCTTAAGGTGAAACGTTGGCATTTTCCTGTGAAGTGTGTCCCTCATCAGAGAGGCAGCCCCAGCTGGGGCTCATGGAAGCCCCTCTCCAGCAGAGTATATTGCCCTGGGAGCTGGGATGATAGAGCAATATACTTGGTGTGCTCAGAGTGCCTGGCTTGGCTGCATGGGGGGGTCAGGAAAAGGTGCTTCCATGGAGCAGGGAAACCTGCCGTGAGCCAGGGCCCTCCCCACCTCCCGTCATGTCAAACCCCGTGTCTGCCCTGGGGTCCCAGGCTCTGTGTGCCCCTCCCTTGCCCCAGCATTGCCACCCCTGTCCCTGTCTCGCTGGAGGGCTGAGCACTGGGATGGCCAAAGTTCCAGGGAATGGGTGACCCCTGGGGCTGGACCCCAGGGGTCCCACACAGCATCTCCCTGAGGGTGCTCCCAGCACCTCCTGCAGCCTCAGAGGTGCCAGGGATGCGTCTGAGGAGCAAAACAAGGGTCTGGTGTCCCCCTGCAAGCACTGCTGCGTGTGGTACCCGCAGGGGATGCCCAGGGGGTTCATCTGGATGTGTCCTGGCAAAGGCAGCTCAGGAGGAACCTGTTTGCACCCCGATGCTGGGTGGCTGGAGCTGCTGTGGCTCATCCCACAGCTGGAGAAAAGCCCCACTTCAAAGGTTTCACCCCAGTGCTGGGGCTGGAGAGCAGCTGGGCTGCACCCCCTGTGCCAGGGTGATGGGGCACTGATGTGGCAGGAGACTCTGGCTGTGCCCACCACGGGGCAGGGCAGCTTTGACAGGGACCCCCCCACCCCAGGCAGGGGCACAGCAGGGATGGGGTGGTGGGAGCAGCAGGACAGGGAGCAGGGACTAGCCCCCCATAGCTCAGAGTTAGTGCCGATCCCAAATCCTGGTCCTGCTGCCTCCAAACTGAGCTCCATTTGCTGGGATCATCCAAGGCACTTGGAGGGGCCTTTCCAAAAGAGGCATCCCAGTGACAAGCCTTGCAGTGAGCTGGTGTCCCGCCGTGCTCCTCACGCTGCCCCGGCCTCCATCTGTCCGTCCCCTCTCCATCCTGTCCATCCACCCCCCATCGCCCCGTCTGGAAACCACCGTGTTCTCTGTGGCAGCTTCCCCCCCCTCCTGGCCGCCCGCAGCCTTGCACCCCCATCCATTTCACCATGATCTTGTTCTTGGCTATTTCGGGAAGCGCAGGGGCCCCGCCTGGCATCGTGGGTGTCCGTGGGTGCAGCTCTTGGTGGCCCCGAGCACCCCCCAGGAGGCCACCGTGATTTAGAGCCGGCCCCAAATGGCATCGACGGCTCTGAAACTCCACGGAGGCAATTTCCCCTTGGGCAGGGGAAAGAAGCAATCCTTGAATTGTTGCTGGATTGATGCTAAATTGAGTAATTGACGAAGGGGAGAGGTGGGCAGAGTGTTTGATTGTGTGGCCCCCGGGGGGGTTTGGCTGCCCTGACGCAGAGGTTGGACTTGTGCTGTACCTCACACAGCAGGACTAACCTGTTCCCTCTTTTGCACTGAACCAAGGTAAGACATCTCACTTTATTTCGTGGGGGGGAGTGGGGACTTTGAGGAATTACATCTGCCAGTCCCCTGGGCCGTGCCACGGCGGGGGAGAGGCTGGGGAGGTGTGGAGGGAGGTGGCAGTGACGTTCTCGGTGCTCTCCTGCTGGCAATGCCATTGCCCACGGCTTTTCCCAGTGAAGGGACCCCTTTGCTGGGGGAGCAAAGGGCCAGGACAGTGTCTGTCAGCATGTGTGTTGGGGTGTGTGCCGGGGTGTCCCTCCCTCACCAGCCCTTTCCCCTCCTCTCACAGATGAGATGAATGACCACCAGAACACCTTGTCCTACGTCCTGATCAATCCTCCCCCGGACACGCGGCTGGAGCTCAACGACATCGTGTAGGTGTTGCCCCCACCCTGCTGTGGGCTCCCTGTGCCCCCAGACTAACCACAGTGCCCTGGGGTAACCCTCACTGTGTTGCTTTCCATGATTTCTCATAAATATCTGCAGGTTTTGACTCCTTCCCAGGCCGTTCCCCCTCCCCGTGCTCCAGTGCCCAAACCACTCCAGCCCCAGCTTTGCTCTGATGGGCAACGTGGAGCTTTTCCTTTGGCTTTTGCCACCGTGCAGGTCCAGGAGGAACAACTCCTGGTTATTTATTATATTATTTTATGGCATTTATTTTAACAGCTATTATTATTTAACACCTATTATTTTAACAGCCGCCGTGCTCTGCAAGCAGCAGCTCCCAGCACGGCCCCGTGGGGCACGTCCCAGCCTCAGGGCTGGGCCAGACCCCAATTTTGGGGTCACACAGCTCCCTCCTGGTCCTGGGGAGCTGGGAGATCCCAGAGGTGTAACCCAGCTGTGCCCTGCAGGTACCTGATCCGCTCTGACCCGCTGGCCCACGTGGCCAACGACGGCCACAGCCGCAAGAGCAGCTGCAGCAACAAGCTGGGCTCCAGCAACCCCGAGACGCGCGACGAGACCCAGCTGTGAGCGGCTCCCCCCGTGCCCAGAGCCCCCGCCAGGGCCGCAGGGGACGGGCAGCGGAGAAGAGGACGGGGCAGCCGGAGGAAGGCCATGCCCAGCCTGGCTCTGCGCCGTGGGAGGGACGCCCGGAGCCTTGGGAAGGGCAGGACAGCCGGACAGACCCACGGCCGGACAGACCCACGGCCGGACAGACCCCCCCAGCCGGCGGCAGCGCCCCGTGGATTTTAACTTTTTATACCGATACCGCAACTCGTGAGCGGGGCCGCGCCGGGGCCGGCGGGAGGAGGCCGAGCCCGGTGGGATGGGTCAACGTGAGAGTGAAACTGCACCGAAACCCTCCTCCTCCTTCACCAGGTGTCCCCCAGACTTCTGCTCTCTCACCCAGCTCCTGTTGGTCGCCCAACTCCGTTGGGTTTCCATTCCGGGTGTCCACGCCGGGAGCGCTCGGAGCTGTGCCGGGCGCCGGGAAGGACTGGCGGGTGCCGTGGGGTGGATGGGACGGGGCGGTGCAGCCCCCACGGGTGCCGTGGCAGGGGCTGCTCTGCCTCCTGCACTTCGTGTGGTGTCTCATGAGCCAAAACACGCCGGGTGACCAAAGCCGCGCCGTGCCCACGGCGGTGCCTCCGGTTCGGTGCCCCTGGGTTTGTGTCCCCTGTTGCTGCTGCTGCTGCCGGGGGGGATTTGGGGATCCTTGTCCTGGGGGTGGGATGGGGCAGAGTGGCCAGGCCCACGCACCGTTGGCCGTGGTGGTTTGATGTCTCAGCCCAGCCCTTTCCCCTCCATCCAAGGAGCACTTTGGGCTCCCATCCCCACGTTTATCCCAGTCGTGGCTTTTTGTCCTTCCCCTCCCCACGGTCGTGGATCAGTGCTACCGTTAAGGCCGCGGGGTCTGCCTGGGGGGGGGGGGGGGGGGGGGGGGGGGGGGGGGGGGGGGGGGGGGGGGGGGGGGG
>JAWWES010000038.1:2178019-2211961 GCA_035583135.1 Lophotriccus pileatus
GTGCGGCGGCTGCTGCCGGGGGGGATGTGGGGATCCTTGGCCTGGGGGTGGGATGGGGCAGAGTGGCCAGGCCCACGCACCGTTGGCCGTGGTGGTTTGATGTCTCAGCTCAGCCCTTTCCCCTCCATCCAAGGAGCACTTTGGGCTCCCACCCCCCCGTTTATCCCAGTCGTGGCTTTTTGTCCTTCCCCTCCCCACGGTCGTGGATCAGTGACACCGTTAAGGCAGCGGGTTCTGCCTGTCCCCCCCACCCACCATGACCCCCCCCAGCAGCTCCAGCCATCCCAGTTTGACTTTATCCCCCCCATCCCCCTGGCTTTGCCTGCAGCAGAGGCGCATGTACGTCCAGCATCGCCCACCCCGGCGGCAGCGGAGACACCAGATGTATTTTCCATCTATTTTTGCACACGTGGAAAGGGTTTTATTTGCCTGCCAAGTGACTAACCAAGGCAGGATTAACGTTACATACTTTTGTGTTCGTATCTTAAGACTCCAAAGTGGGTTTTTTTGTTTTGTTTTTGGTTTTGTTTTAACGAGAGGCCTGGAAAGCGCGAGGTGGCCGTGAAATCCCATCAGCATCCAGCTGAACGGTTTGTTGCCATGAACATCCACTCCTTGCTCCCCAGGACACCCCCACTAAATGTTTACAGAAAAAAAAAAGGCCAAAACCTGCTTAAAATGACACTTTTAAACAACTGGGGAGATGCCCTGGGGCAGCCCCAGCCCACGGGGATGTGCTGCCTGTCCTGCTCGTGGCGCTGGGGGAGAATTCGGGATGCCCAGGGTAGGACCTGTGCCAAGGTAGGACCTTGAGAAGGTGTTGAGAGAGACCTGCTGTGCCTGGATGGGGTTTTGGGGGTTCTTTTTTTATTATTTATTGTTGTTTTTTCTCCTGAAGTGCTGGGCAGGAGGCCCTGGGTGACGGCACATCCCGGGCTCGGAGAGGCACCGCAGGGAAAAGCAGTGAGTCCAACCCTCCCTCTCCACTGAGCTCTGGGCACAAACAGAACTGTCTCTAATGTTTTTTTGGGGGTTGGTTTTTTTTTTGCCTTTTTTTTTTTTCAGTTATTAATTTTGCATCTATTTGGTATAAGGCAGATCCATGTTTTATTTATTTCTGTTTATAACTTCACGTGCCAAATCTGTCACTTCAAATGAAAAAGAAAGAAGTTGTAGGATAAAAAGTGGGAGGGGTTGAAGTACTAAAACATACATTGGCTCTGTGTTGATGTAAACCCTCAGGGTGCTCAGATCCCCCCAGAAACGCCTCATTGAGCGTTTATAAATTGAATTATCTACATTTGAGACAGAGCATTTTCCAAACTCCACGTTTTCAAGGGAGGGTGGAACAAAGTAGGGTTACAGGTTTAAAAAGAAGCCCAAATCCCAAATAAAATCACAGGTGTGATTACCTGCATGTGTTTACTCAGTGGAATGTGCAGTTTTTAGGTGACTTTTTTGTTTGCCAAGTTGCTGGGGTGCAGGACAGGGCGAGCACAGTGTTGGTGGGTGTCGAGAAGCAAACAGAGCTCCTCAGCTAAACCCTCTCATTTCAAGGCACTTAAATTCATTAAAAAACCCTTAAATTGCTTTAAATTTCACTCCCCAGCCCCGAGCAGCCAGGTCAGCCGTGTGGCCCAGTCCGAGGCTCCGGCGGAGTGTTGGGTCCCTCTCTGGGCACACGAGGTCCTTCCTGACCCTTAATTGCAGGAGATAATCAACCTGAGAGGGAACCACAAACCAAAAGGACTTAAAGGCTCTCCGTGAGTTGTGGTGCTGCCAAAACAGCCTCGATATTCCTGTCCTGTGAGCGTGTCCAGTGTATCAATCCCTGGATCAGAGGCTCCCCATTCCACAGGTGTACCTTTCCAGCCAAAATCCTCCTGGGGTGGAGGAATAACCCCCCTGTAGATACTCACCCGTGGGCAAGGCAAGTGAGGGAACCAAGGGTTCATGGTTTCTTTTTTTCCTAGCTCTTTAGCCTCAGTACTAATGTAAAACCAGAAGTATTTCATTTTCCTGATGGTCCTGGAAGGGTCGGAGCAGCCCCCAGGAGTCGGTTCTGCTGCGAAGGGGCTGTTTGGGAGAGGAGCACAAGGACCTCCCACGGATGGTTTTTTGCTTCCAGCCACTTGGAAAAAAACTGATTTTTGAAGGAAATAGTTGTGCTCCAACGCAGAGACAGGCCAGGCCCTGGGGAGCTGCAGAAACGGGGCCAGCTGGGATCTTTTGGGGTTTTCCAGCAGCATGTTGCGTGTCCACTAACGTTCAATACGGACTGAATCCATATATCCTGCATTAAACAAGTATTACAAGCATATTTATTTCCTGTTATACCCCTTTTTATTTAACCTCTCTAGAACATGACGTTTGTATTCCGAGCTCAGCTCCTGCATGGATCTGTTTTGGTTTTTTTTTAGCAGCAGCAGCAGGTGAAACTCCCGCCCTTCCTCTCGGAGACCGAATTTTGGGAGCTGTTCCGGGACGCAGCCAAGGGGAGAGGGTTTTGTACAATTACTGTGAAGATGCTTCACATTTCTGTAAAGATAAATGAAAATAAAAGAGCTGCATGCAGCAACAGGACAGACTGCTCTTGGATTTTCTTTTTCTTCTGGGAGCAAACATCACTGGTAAAATCCAGGGCTTTAAATGAGCCTCAAATCAGCTCCTCCAAGCCTGGGACACACCAAAAGTTTATTTTTCAGCCTCAGCTTTTAAAGCTCTTGGTGCCTGAATGCACAAAGGGCAGCTTAGGTTGCCTGGTGTGGTGCAGTAGCAGTTAAACATCATTTAATTAATTGATTTAATCTTAATTTTCTGTGATTTAATAAATGAATTCAATTTTGTGGGTATTTAACGAAGGGGTTTGGTTTTTTTTAACTGATGATGTGCCAGGATTCAGTGCCTGTTCTCCCGCCTCCCAACACTCAGAAATTTTTCACTGACTCCACAGTTTCTGTTATTTCCAATCAAAACCAAACATTTCTAGCACATGTTCCACCCTTACACAGAGATTTTAACCTGGAGATCAAATGCAGGGAAGCAGAGAGTGGCTTTATTAAGCATTTTAAGCAAATACTGTAAAAATCTATTTATTTAAAATCATCCAGAAGGGCACAAACGATATCCCTTAAAGAGGGAAGGGAATTCTGGGATTAACAGGTGGGAAAGCTGGAAGTGAATCCACCCCAGGCAAGCAGGAAAAAAAATCCCTGTTTAAATTACTTTTTAATTATTGGATTTAAACAGGACAAATCTGGACACGGAGCACAAATTCCTCTCAGTTTTCCAGGCCCAGGTGAATGACAATTAATTGCACCCAAAATCAGGTCATTTTAACACCACAACCAGCAGTTCTTGCTGCATAAAACCCCATTCCAGGCTGCAGAACAAGATTTAATATTAAGTAGAAAGGGCCTTCGGAGCTTCTCAGCAGTGGGTTCTTCATCTTGCTGCACTTTTTCCTCTCGCTTCCCCTTCCACAGCAACAGACTCAGTAAAAGAAGAGGAACCAACGCCGCAAAACGAACCAAAATCTGTTTTAAAACTCTGCCCCAGCTGGGAAAAAAAAATAAAATAAAAAAATAAATAAAAAATTAGCTCCTAACGCTGAAAACTTCTGGTGTAAGAGAAAAATATCTGGAGCACTAAAATATACATTAAAAACCGTGCTGCTGGTGGGGCTGGGAAATGAAAAGGAAAGCGAGTCAGGGAAGGGGTTATTTTTGTTATTTTTATGCTGTAAATTCAGGTTTTCGAGTTATTCCCTGGAAGACAAAGAGCAGGAATAAACGGGGGCTTTCCCTGGCCAAGGTTTCCCTGTAAAACCACGGTGATTCCGGGAGGTTTGTTGCTTCAACCCCTTCTTTTCCAGTGCCTCGTTAACAAACGCCGCGTGTTGAATTTTTAATCATCCCCGCGTCAGTTTAAGACGCTTCCCCAGAGGTTTGGTGGTGGGTTTTTTTTTCCTCTCCCCCTCCTATAATAAATATGTTCTTTCTGAAGGAGTTCAGAGGGATGGGAGCAGAAAAACTCCTGACAGGATTTGGGGATCGAGATGAAAGCGAGTTCATGTTTAGCACAGACAAGGAGATGGTTTCAGGCTGTGATTTTACAACAGGGATGTGACCACGTTGGGCACTCGGAGGGAAGGAGGGGCATAAAACGAGTCTTTCTATTTCTGGAATTTATCTTTATGCCATCCAGGCTGGATTTTATGTAATTCAATTATATCTAATATCATTGCAGTGACTGAATTGTATTTATTCCTGGAGGAATCTCCCCATCCCTGGAGGAATCTCCCCATCCCTGGAAGTGTCCAAGGTTTCTAAATTTGGGTTCTTTTTTTTTCCCAAGGAGAGTTGAACTTACCACCTGGAAGAGAAGAGCAAAAACGCACCTTTTCACACCCTCACTGGAAACTCAAAATCTTCAACCACCCCCTCCCCAAAACCAGCTCGAGCCTCAAAGCACCTGCAAGAGAAAGCTCAGAACAGTCAGGGAGATCTTTTGTTTGCAGAATAATTTTATACTGGCAATGTTGCCAAACAAGAATCAAAGAAAAGAATCATTTTTTTATTTTTACTTACTGCAGAGTAAGAGCAGTCCAGTGTCTGAGAGCTGATCTCAAATTAATTGGGTGATATATTTACTTTTCATGGTGTGCAAGTCCCTCCTGTAACTCTGGTATGTTTGTCCTGATGATCTGGGTGAGATTTATGTGGTTTTTTTAATCAAGAAAACAAGTCAAAATCGCTGTTTTCTTAGTTTTTGAAGCACGTGAGAGAGGTGGATTAATCAAAAATAAGCTTCATGTTGTGCCCTCTCATAGTGGACAATCTCTTAAAATACATCTTTGGCTGCTGCAACAAGGTATTAAAGCTAAATTCACCCATGGAAATTTTAAATATCTCATGATATAAATGTAACAATAGAGTAATTACAGAGGGGTAAGGATAAATACATTTTTTCTCCCATTTTAATAGGTTTCATATTTATAAAATTAAACAATAGAACATCCCCTCAACTTGAGGACAAGAATTCCAATTTTTTGGCTTTAATGATGTGTTTTAGACATCTAAAAATACACCTGAGTGGACCACAGGAATATCCCGATTTCTGACTGGCCTGATGAATGTTCTATAAAAGTTTTCTCTTACCAGAAGCACAGAAAAACACCCCTCACCCCCAAAATACTTCACAGATTTCTTCAGTTCTGCAGCAAAAAAAAAAAGGTATAAAAATCTCTCCAAAATCTGGAGGGATGTCCTTGGAGACCCCCAGAACAGGCTCATCCAAAGGCTGAATTTGCAGATTTGGCAGATCCTGAGCACCAAAATCATAACCTGGGACTCACCCCCAGCACCTGCTTACAATTAATTCCATTTAAACCCCTAATTAACTGCAAAACAGTTAATTGGATAAGCACAGCGCGGCTAATGACATAAGGAGTGGTGCATTCCAGGTGTGGTCAGCAGGTCCCAAATTCCAGAGGGAAGATATCTTGTTTAAAGAATAAATTAAATTAAATACAAAGTCAGGGGGTTGGGGGTGTTCTGACACTGCCCCAGTGATCACTTCTGAAGATTTGCTGGGGGATAAAAAGCAAATAAAAAGGCAAATTTAAGTCCTGAGAACTCATTCATGCTACTTTTACTTGAAATTACAGCCTGAAATGGGTTGTAGGGAGTGAAAACTCCAGATTTCTACCCTCAATTCCCCAGGGCAGTGGGGACAAAAATCAGATTTCTTTTCTTTGCACACTCAGCCAGTGCAGCTCCTCAAGGTCTTTAAAAATGAGGCAGTATTTTCCAAATTAAGATTATTCTGGAACTCTTCCTCCAGCGGAGCAGGATGAAAATGAGACAAGGACACGTCAGCCACGAACACACAGAGCACGTGGAACACACAGACTGATGGATGAGAGCTTGAGAAAAAGAAATTGCACTTCAAAGCACTTTAAAGATGTACATTCTTCTATTGGTTATGTGGGAGAAACTAATCAAAAAAAAATCAAGAGAGGTCAGAGACAGAGCTCCCACTTTCTGCTCCTCCCAGGAAGCACAGCCAGAACCTCTGTGAGCAGCTGGAAGCTTTTTTTTATCCAAACTAATTCTATTTATCTAAAGATGATAATTCTATTTGTCCAGGGAAGGAACAGGTAATTCCCACACGTTTCACTGTCAGGGGACTGACACTCTGCTCTCCAGTGGCTCTGGAAGGACAAAATCCCATCTTCTCAGCAGAGGTGACATCAGCAAACAAGGTGTTCCCCCCTGAGTTACTGGGGTACAGGTCACCTCATTCTCCCTACACCTGGTTTTCAGTCATTAAAAGCAAAGGACTGAATGTGATGTCACTAAAAGCCCAGTCAGAATTCCATAAAATCAACCCCAAAAACATCACTAACAAAGCTCTGGAGTCACAGTCCAACAGCCACCTTTTCTCCCTGAGCTGACACCAAGCAGGGAACACACACTCCAGCTGAAATTTGGAGTTATCCAAAAGCTTCTGTAAGGAAATACATCATTCTCCCTTCCACAAAACCCTGTCTGCCTTTGCCTCCTCACAGGGACATTTGCCCACATTCCCTGCACATTCACCCACAAATTCTGTCCTGTTCTTACAAGCTTCTCTCTCCCCCTGTGTTCAGAATAATACACTTCATTCCTTGCCAAGGTATTTCAGATTAATTTTTTTTTTTTTAATAACTAAACTAAAACTCAAGGTTAAATTTCAAGCAGTTGAGTCACTTAGAAAAAATCACCACAATTCTGCCACTGACCACACAGACCAAACACCAGCAGCCCAATTCAAGAGGCTGAAGGCTGATGGAATAAATCCTTAGGAGGAAATAAAGCCCTAAACTACTTCCCAGTTTTCTGAAAGCCTTTTGTTCCAGTTCTTCCACACTGCAAACAGGGTCAGGAGAAATAAGCTCTGGTCATTAAATTATTACAGCTCCTCCCAGGTGAAGCTTTACTGAAACAGAACAGCACATCTTTAAAGCATATTAGTTCTTTGAGGGGGATGAAGTGTCACACCAACAAAAGTACACATGAAATAAAAAGGAAATCAGTTAATGGTTTTTATTAAATTTCAGTGTTTCATAAAATAAATATGGTTTATAATATCAAACAGTGAGAAATAAAGCACAAGCATGGAAAGCATGGTAACAAAAGTTACACTCATGACGGTGTTTAATACTCAGCACTTTAGAAACCATAAAGCCTTTAATTATTTACAAGCAGCAAACTATCCAACATCATTTACAAAGTTGCAGCAGCCTAGTCAGGGGAGTACTGGAAGGGAGGGGAAAACATGGAGAGAGCACACTGGAAGACCTTCACTTTGCCCTACCTACCCAGCACTTCATCCATGCCCTAATTCCCACCACGTACAGAACTCTCTGTAATTCCATCATCTCAGGGTTTCCCAATGACACTGTCTGGAGTTCAGAGCTCACCTCGAGGATGGTGCAGGGCCTTTTGCACTCCAGAGACACGTATTCAAGTAACACTTCAAAATAAAAGTAAACATGTGCAAACCAAAGTCAGAACCTCCCTGACCCACAGGCAGTCGTGTCAGACCCAGATTAAATTAGGGGATCGCTACAGGAACCTACTTGGGAACCTGCTGGGGCCAAGGATGGGACATGGGAGGATTAAAAAAAAAAGGAAAAAAGAAAAAAAAAAGAGGAAAAAAAAAAAAAAGGAACTGCAAATATACCCTGTTACCACAGACAAAAATTTAATCTTCTGAAACACAAAGACTTTTAAGGTCATAACTCAAGATTTAATATTTCAACATGAAAAGAAATCCAAGCCATTCGACTTATTTGGGCTTTTGAAACAAATGCAAATGTCTCTGTTTAAAAATCGCTTTCAAATGAGAAAAACAAATCAATATATATTAATATATCACCCAAAATAAAAAACATAACACACTCTTCATCGTAGAGCATGCTGCTCATTCAGAATAAAGACAGGACAAAGAAAGGAGAATTACATTTCATGATGTAATAAAAACATTAAAATCTGTGATCATTAAGTGCACCATCGTACAGGAGTAGCGTGCTCAGAGTGGAAATGTTCTATACCTACCAGAATCCACCTTTATTAAAGCAAACAAATCTTTAGGACACTACCTGAAACTGAAATCAGTAATCACTGTGCTCCATTGCCTCAAGCTGCAGTCAGGCACATTCCAGCTATAGCACCTGTTATGCCTCTTCATGATTGTATTCCAGAGATCTTTACATCTGTGAACAATTATTTTTTTTTTAATATTTTTTTTTCTAGAAAAAGACTGGCTTTTTGCAATCCTTGCAATGCTTATCCTAAACAGATACTGCAAGTAAACTCTGTTCTGAGCAGCACAAGTTGGGGCTTTCTTTTTTTTTTGTTTTTTTTTCTCTTTCAGAAATCTGAGAGCTGGACTTTTAAACGTTGGCAGTAGATACAGTACAACAACTGGATGTATTAAACAGTTCCTCAAAAAAAGTCTGAAAGGAAGATTTCCCTCCAGACTGGTTAAAAAATAAAACCAAACCAAACCCAAAGCACTTCACCCAAGATCTGTTCGATCCTCCTACTGAAGTTCAGAGCTCGCCAACTTTTGAGAACGACAGGAAAAAAGGAGGGAATGGGGTGGAGAGGAGAGAGAATTAAATTATTCCCAAATTTGTACCGATGAAAAGCTTCAAGTAAAAGGAAATCCACTTGTTAAAGATCTTGCTACATGCACAGTCCCTCGTCAGCTGAAAGCCACAGTAGTTATAGCATTGGGTGTAACAGCAGATTGATCATTCATAAAAAAACACTGGCAACGTTCCTTCATCCGCAAGAACTCGCGTCCGCCGTTTCCGCCCCGAAGCTCCTTAAAAAGTGTTTATGGTTCTGCACATCTCATCCCAAACTGGAGGAAAGTGGTAAACACATCTTCTCTCGGTGCAATCCCAAGCGAGCAGATCCTCTTCCCCGGGAGCTGGGTGTCATTTCCGAGTCTGGCTCTTCTTTGGCACTGCGGGTCGCTTGGCCTGCCACAAGTGGTTATGGATCGTCAGGGCGTCCACGCTCACGGACATGGTTTTGGCTGGAATCACGTTAAACTGTTTTCTGTCCGAGCTGTACTTATAGAGTTTGTCAATCATCTTCTTGGTGATGCTCTTTGGCCCTGTTCCTGTCAGCTTGTAGATCTCCTCCGTGTCGGGGTAGTAGCAGTAAAGTGCTCGGAACTGGCAGCCGGCGTCGCGGAACAAAATGATGTAGTGGTTGGCATCACATTTTTCTAGTTCCTGCATTGCAAAAAAAAAATAAAAAAAAGGAGGAAAATTCCCATATTATGCCCAGCTTCAAGCTTGCACTCAGAGCTGAATAGCTGTTTTCAGTAACTCGGATTTTCAGTCCTTTTATAAACTTACAAGGGGAACTGTAAATACAGGACCGTGTTTTCCACAAGCCCCACAGTCACGGGAAGGAAAGGCTCAGGCATATTTTAAGGAATGGAATTCATACAACGCACCAGTGGGATGACAGAATTAGCATTACAGACACACTTGGTGGTGAGGGATTAATGATTTTCATGTTTACCTCTAATATTGAATTCTTATGTGGTTCATTCACTTTTCCAGCAAGACAGCAGTGAGATATAGCGTTGTGAATAATAGGCTTGTTGGATTTGCTGCTGGGTTCCTTAAATAATTTTGGACCTAGGGAAGATGATAAAAGTAAAAATTATTTGTCCTGCACATATGAACATTAACATTTTCATTCACAGTGAAAAAAACTCCTCCAGAATGAGTTAGAGATATTAAGCTGAACAAAATACAAACTGAACAAAATACACCCGGCAACTTCTCACAAGTCACGAAGTGTCACATCAAACACACTACAGGGTTTTCTGACCTGGTATTCCAAACAAACAAACAAAACAGGCACCTGTGTATTCTGCCACTGAAGCAATAGAAGATGCTGTGGAAGCGTTTTCCCAGTCTCTCTCTGTGTTCCTGCTGGGATTTCTGCTCAGAATGGGTAAGGACTCCATTGATTCAACTCTGGGAGGGAGATAAACAAAAAATTTTAGGCCAAGATTTTGGGGTTTGTCCCTCTAATCTCACATGAATTCAGCAGCTGCTGGGCCTGACTGGGACAGGCTATTCTCCCTTATCCTCCCCAGAACAGTCTGATTCTCCCTGCGAGGTATCAAAGCAAAACTCTGACTCCTCTCTGAGGAAACAGAACCAAACTGCAAGTCTGTGCAGAACACTGGGGTTGGCAGCCACATAAAACAGATGCATTCAGCAATCACTTTGTGCCTGTGTGCCAGTGAGCTGCAGCAAACAGCACTGAGGCCCAGCTGCTGCTACAAGGAAAGAAGTGCAGCCTGGCTGTACCTCTGCGAGGGGGTGCCACCGGAGTGAACACTTTCAGGCTCAGTTGTTGCTGCTGAGGCCAACGACAGACTGGAACCAGACTGAGCACTGCTCAAATTATCAGCTGCAAAACAGAAGAGACACTGTCAGGCACGTTTTGCTGCAGCAGATCTGCAGACTGAGAGCCAACAAGCCCAAACCCTTACGTGTGGAAGAACACTTTGTCCCTGAATCGCTGTAAGACTCTTCGCGATGGACCGACTTTGGCCTGGGTTTTTTGGGCTTTGATTTGGGCTTTCCAAGCCCTTGCTCCTCCAAAATTTGCTGCTGTTTTTTCCTTAGGTATTCCTGCTTGATAAGTTCCCTTCGAGCCTTCTCCTCCTCTTTCCGTATCCGGTCCTCCTCGGCTTTGCGCCTGAAAAGCGAACACACCGGAATGTTCAACATGTAACAGTTTTCCTCACCCTAAAGATAAAAAGAAACATTCTTTTCTAGGTATCATTACCGAGCTTCATCTCTTTTCTGTTCCACCTCTGCCTCCAGCTGCTGTTTCCGGAGCCGAGCCTCCTCGGCTTTGCGCTGCTGCTTCAGCAGGAACGCCGCGCGTTTCTTGGCCAACTCGTCCTCTGCCTTCTGCTCGTCCTGCAAAATCCAAAGGGATGCAGAGTTTTAGGGAAGAGAAGACAAGATGTGAAGCTGGACAGCAGAAGGATTTCCTCAAATCTCCCTGCAAACATCAGCTATTACTTTCAGAAATCCTGACACCAGAATTTCATGTTGCTCAAGAAAAATTTAAGAGAGAGTTTCAGTGTTCCCTTAAGTCTGTGAGGAGATAAAAAAGGGGCTCATCTTACTCTGACTTGTTTTTAAGTATGTTTAAAGATCACAAAGGGCTGAAAAGTCCAATGCAACTATCACGTGGGCCAGGGTGGACAGCACAAATGGCTCAGTGGAATCATAATGAGTCAACTTCAATCACACAATAAAAACCCAGAAGTTCAATTCACTGAGACTGAAACAGCCTAGTCTGACCTTCTTGAAGGAGAAATTAAAAGTATCATCATGTCAGCACATTTGGGGTATTTACAATAATCACTGCTAAGCACAAATCATGACACTAAATGTTCAGAGAGCAGTTCTGACCTGAATGGAAGGAGCAGAAACATTATTTAAAGAACATCCAACCCAACAATGTAAGAAATACCACTGTACTAAAGTCACAACAGCCTAACAACAACCCTTTCCCCACGCCAGATTCAGGAGTGAAATCAGAATAATTATTTAAATCTAATACTTATTCATCATGAGCCTTTACAGGGCTAAACCAAAAGCTGCATTTCTTCCACTGAATATTCTGAACTTTCATTTGCATTGATAGCTGTACAAGTAAATTCTGCTCGAAATCAGAGAAATTTGGGTGCAAATGGCAAAAAAAATCCCCAGTTCGGCCTCCCAGATCCCTGACAAGTGTCTCAGTCTGCTCAGCAGGCTTTGAGTGGATACCTGTGTTCTGTCAGAATGTTTTCTTTCAGCTGAAACAGATTCACAGGATGCTGAGATTTCAAAATGGTAAATTCCTCCCTTGCATTCTGTGATTCTTTTTTCTAAGTATTTACAACATGTTTTCTGTATCTCATACAGAAAAAGGAACTCAAGGAAAGAGAAGAAAATCAAGGTTATTCCTGTTCCTAGTAAAGTGAAAAAGCACCAGGATTTCATACATTAAATCAAAGCCTTCTTTTTCCACAAGTAATTATTTTCCAGTGCAGCTTTTTCAATATCCAAATACTGCAACCAGTGTGTTCTGTGTTCCACCAGAATGGAGAACAACAGCCCTTGTGCTGGGCGAGGAACAGTAACCAAAGAGAGAGAGGTAACACATTTACCTTGAAGAAAAAGCCCACACCAGACTTCTGATCAGCTTCACTGATCAGATCCGTGGAGCTATCCTGGTTTTCAAGCTCTCCTTCATCTGGAGCTTTCAAGTCAGACAAGTCCACTTCGATGAGGTTGGCCTTGCTCCTCAGCGGCTCCTCCACCGGGACGTTCTCTTTGCCCGAGCCATCGGAAGAATTCAGCCCTGTTTCCTTGAAGCTGTTGTTCACCTCCTGGCTCATTTCAGACAGAATATTTGCATCTTTGGAGGTGGACAGGACAAGTGCCCTTTGATTGCTCTCGTCATGAAGTCTATAGGTATCAAAGAAACATTTCTCTTGAGAGCCACTTCCAAGGTCAGGACTCCCTTCCAAGCCCGTTTCCGTGGGTGTCTTTGCCAAGCTGTTGGGTGGGAATGGTCTTAAATGGGGTAGGTTTTCTAGACTCGGTGTTGGGGTTTTAACTCGTGTTGAGTTTTGCTGTCTGTCTTTAGGGACTTTGAGATCAGCTGGTCTTCCTGACCGAGGAGTCCTCCCTTGGCCAAACCGGGGCGGTTTCCGCAGGCTGTTCATTCCAGTTGGAGACAGGGGCTCCACAAAATGAATCGAAGGCTTTACCTTTTGGTCCTGAGAGTTACTTCTGGCTCCTGGTGATGGCACTGTTGGAGATTTCATAAGCAGCTCCTGTTGCTGGGAAATCTTTAGGATGGCCTGCTGAAGGGTGCTGATTGTTTCATTCAGTTTTTCAATAGAAAGATCACATTCATTTATGTCCACCTCGGTCACGTTGTCCTCTAGGAGGGCAACAGAAATGATTTTACTCTTTTCCAGATCATGTATAGCAGCAGAGTCTTTTGGTTTGTGTTGCTCAGCAAAAGCCAGGCTTTCCTGCATTTTCACTTTTGCCACTTCTTGGGAATCATTGAGCATTTCTTCTCTCTCCTCCTCTTTCCCAAGAAACTCCTCAGGTTTGGAACCCAAAGAAACTTCATCCAACTCCTCCCCATTGTGCCGAGCATACTCTTTTGCAAAATGTTCTGGTTTAAGGGGTTGTGGGCCATCGGGAGATTTCCCTTTCTTAACAACATGCAGGAAAGCTGCCTTGCCCAACTTTAGCCTCTGCCTTGCTGACAAGGCTTCCATCTTCTTCTTCTGAGCTTCTATGGCGCGGCGTTTCTCTTCCAGCTGCATGTGGAGCTGCACCAACTCCGAAGCCAAAAGGTTAACGTTATCTTTGTTCTGTCTGCTGGGGCTTTGCTCTCGCTTCTGTTTCCACGTGGTCAGCGGTGCTGGGCAGCTCTCTGACCCATCTGGTGTGGTCTTCTGGGAGCTGCTCGTGCTGGACTTGGTTTCGTAGCTGTTGAGCCTCTGCAGCTTCCGCTCGGCGAAGCTGGTCATGCGGACGCTCCCGCTGGCCATGGACACGCTGCTCACCTGGGAGATGGTGCTCAGGCAGGGGCTGGAGCGCCCGCTGGCGTCGTCCTTGTCCTCGTGCTCTTTCACCTTCATGTCCTCTTGCAGCTTCGCAGATTCTTCCTCCCCGATGTACTTGGCGACTATGGGATGGTCATCCACGACCACCAAATCCTGCTCGGCGTCTTCCATGTCCAAGAGATCCGACTCCGAGTCCTGTCTCACCATAGTCCAGGTCGTGTCCGGAACGTGCAAACTGAGTCCTTTCACATAACTTACACTGACCTTGCTCGTTACCTCATCATCAGGTTTAGCAGCATGAAGAAAGAATCCTCCAGTGGATACCTCCTGAGAGGAAGGATCTAAACTGCTACTAGCCAAAGGTCTGGAAGCTTCTAAACCTGCTTCCCCCAGGGCCACTGGATCTGCAGAACTGGGATCTGCAGCTGGAGTGAAATCAGAGCTAGAAATGGGAGTAAAAGTCCTATTGAGGTCGTGCTCACCATGACTGCTCGGCGCTTTCTTGCGGACCAAAGGCAAGTGTCCTTCATTCAACCTCTTGCTTACAAAACTCCTCTGTTTCCCCTCCCCACACTCCTCCTCCTTGTTGATGATCTGTTTTTCCTTGGCTGGTTTCAGAACCGCAGGCATTAAGGGCTCCAGGTAAAAGCTCTCTGGTTTGCTGTCCGAGGTGTCGCTGTTCGTTTTTGGGGACCACGCTGATGCCACTATGCTGGGCACCCTGGCTGGTGCACTCTGCACCTCCAGGTCGCCACGGGCTGGCCTTTCCTCAGATCTGATAATTGCAATGAGCTCTTCATCCTCATCCTCCATCTCCACGTTGTTCAGCAAGCTCTTCCCGTTGGCTTTCGCCGACGGAGGGTGGGGCTGGTTTTTCGGGGTCACGTTGACGATGTTTGAAGCCAGACTGTCCTTGCTGATGGATCTGGCCAGGCTGATGCTGTCCCCAGACCCAGGGTCCACATCAGTGCTGGCAGAATGATGAAGAGCAAACGGTGTTGGCTGAGACAGAGGCCTAGAAAAGATAAGAACAGTCCACTGACACTCAACCCAACAAATTACAATTTGTTGAATTAAAGACCACGATTCAGACAGCTAAAATTTTTGCTTTATTTTAACAATGCATCCTGTGTGAAGTGACCAGCAACACCAGGCAGCAACTCCAGATGCTTCCATTTTCAAGAGCGCTTCCTGAAAATCACGTCTGACGGATTTTCAACTGCTAATCTAAAATCAGTGAGCTCTGAAAATGTACATTAAAACAAAAAACAAAATGAAGTGACTGTCAGTCCAGTTGCAAGGCACTGATACCACAGTACTACAGTCAGATTATGTCCTTGAGCAGTACTGGAATACCCAAAGGCCTCTCTCACCTGGGTTTCTTCTCTGGCCACGCAAGAAACGCCCCTCGTGGCTGCCCATCCACACGGGTCAGAGAATTCGAACGGTGCCGCTGCCCTGAAATGGGGTTTGAATTGATAACAGTTTAAAAGCGGTCTTTGAACAAGCATTTTCACATTTAATGGCAAACACAGTAACAGATCCAACTCCTTCCCCAACAGATGGCAGCAGCAAACAGATTTGCTGCAGCTGCAACCACAGACGCAGTCAAAGCCTAAAAAAATTAAACTCCAGTAAGTTTCTTAAAAGATCTTGACAATCTTTTAATGCAAAGATGATTTACTCAACATTCTCACCACTTTTGTGACTGCAGTTTAATTTCACTTTAAATCACTCATAAAATGAACTTGTATTTTTATTGACGTTGATGGTCACTGACAGTTGAAACACAAACTCAAGGTGGACTTACCAGGGCTGTCTTCTCCCTGTAAAGATTTTTGTTGCTTTTGCCTCAAAGGGAGCAGTGGATGGGAAGGGCTAAAGGCAGGGCTTCCTCCTTTGCCACTAAAGCCAGAAAAGCAAAAATTCATTACTACAAGATTTTTTTTTTCTAGAATGAGAAAAAATATCTAGTTATGAAGTTACAACTGGTCATAGTGACCCTCATCCTCTTTAAAACATCATAAAATATCATTAATTTTAAAGAAGCTACTTAGAGAGAAGAAAAGGTTTTCATGTGTAACTATACAAAAGTAAACCCATGAACTGAAATTAAACTAAATTTCTAAACACATTACACTTAAAATGCTGCTTATGTAAATAGCAAATTAGAGACAAAGGCTGAAATAACTTCTTGGTTGCCGCCAAATTTAGGTGAGCTGAAAAAACTTGTCATTAACCTTCCTGCACATCAGATCATGTTTAAGTTTGTTTTCATGGAATCACAGACTGGTTTGGGTTGGAAGGAACCTTAAAGATCATCCAGTTCCACCCCCTGCCATGAGCAGGGACACCTCCCACTTGCCCAGGTTGCTCCAACCTGGCCTTGGACACTTCCAGGGATGGGGCAGCCACAGCTTGTCTGGGCAACCTGTGCCAGGGCCTCCCCACCCTCACAGTGGACAATTCCTTCCTAATATCCAGTCCAGTTTTAATATATCCCACTTTTCCCAAACCAGAAGAGCTTCTGCCATGCACCTGCAGGGGCTTATTGGAGTTGGCCAAATAAAGATCAAACACAACAGCACGAAGTGTTCCTGTGAACTTAAGAACTGAGACCACTGTAAAGACCGACCGCAACCCAAATCCACCCCGCTGGCAGCAAAATGACAACACGAGGCAGGAACTGAAGATAAAACACCATGAGGACACACTTACAGGTACTCAGGCTCCTCGGGGTGCAGGTAGTACCTGCTGCAGGCCTCAGGGGCTGTCTGGGCCGAGGGCTGCAGCTCTGCGGGGCTGGGACTGGCAGGACTGGCCATGAAGCTGCGCTTGGTGGCGTTGGAAATGGGGACGGGGGGGCGGCTGCTCTTCTGCTGCATCACTGCTTTGACTGGGACATATTTACAAGAGTCATTTACATTACTGACAACTCACACTGGCCTTTAAAATGACAACACAGGACGGGCAGCTTTCAAATTGCAGTGTATTAGAAAGCAAACTTTACAACACAACGCTAAAGCAAAACCTCGAGCATTAAAAATGTGTATTATCTGGTGACCTTAATAAGGAAGAAAGTTTCAAATAAATGATTAATTAGTGGGTTTAGAGGAAAAATTTACCTGTTAGAAAATTAGGCATTCAAAAAAATTAGAACTCAGGTGGATGTATGACTAACTTTCCTCCTGTTTTTACTGCATTCAAAGAACCCCAGCATGAATAAACTTTGGGTAGAAAGAAAGCTTCAAAGGAAACATCACCAGGCAACAGTTTCATTGCGCTGAAAGTATTTTTTTTAAGTAACATGATAACATTTATCAGTGGTTAAAAACTTACCATCTTTTATTTCCTGAATATCTCTGGGTTGGACAAAGTCTGGTTTGACATTCTCAAACCACCAGAAGAGTTCTGCAATGAACACCATGACGTTAGGCTGGAACAGAGGAGAAGGGAAATTACACCTCACAGTAACAAAACACTCATGAGTTACCCAGATTTCACTGAAAGAGATGTCTTTTGTTTTGTTTCTTACCTTCAAAACCAAAGGAGCATACAACATGTCCTCCAAGGTGAGGTAAAAGCATTTGTTCAGGTATTCATTCGAGAATTCTCTCAAAAGTTGGATGTTATAGAGGCTGTCTGCAATCGATGTCACCTCCTTCAAACAGATATCTGGGAAGGGGAGAGGGAGGAGGAAGTCATGGCACTGCTCCAAGGGATTAACCTTCCATCCCCACCTCCCGGAAACTCCACAAACAGGAGCTTCCCAGACTTGAGTATTTACTGTCTACCAGGGACATTTCTCTGCCTGTTCAATGCCAGAGGGACAGGAAAAGGGGGAAGAAAAGCACAGATAAACCAGTATCAATTCTACATTAATTTTTGGCTCCACAGAGGATTCTGTCTGTCACAGCAACAGAGAAGGTAGGCAGGCTACAGAGAACACACAGAATGACAAAGTACAGAAGCAATTAAAACCAGACATCTTGATTTGCATATAATAAAAGGTTATGCCTCGAAAATACTCTGCGAGGTACAACATATCTGGGAATTTAAAAACCAATACAAAATGTTGATCTGAAGGAGCAAATGCAAGAAGGACATTGAATTATTTAAAAAAACCCCACATTTTCTGGGGAACCCCACATTTTCATGTGAGAGTGACAACTGCTGAAGACTGGGAGAAACTATTTTAAAATCTAGATTTTAAAATGTACTCCTAGAATAAAACATGAGAATTATCAGCTAACACTAGTGGACATGTGTTCCTTTTTTTTTTTCCCCTATTAAAAACAAGCTCAGTTATTTGAGCAAAGAAAGCCATCACACCTAAATCTGGAAAAGAAAGGATTATTTTGTAGCTCATAATACACAGGGCACAGTCTTGTAAATACAAGCTAAAAACCAAGATCAAATACACTGATGCAGATTCTATATGTGATTTGACTCTGATTCTACCAATCCACTACCTGTTGTGTTGCATTTTTATTTGATAACATATTTCCAGGTTGGTTTTTTTTTCCCCTAGAAACCTTTATTACATACCATCCAGTTTCATTTGCTCTGGACAATAATAGTGTATCACAGCTAGAAGAGCAGCACCATCACTACCATCCTTCATCAGATCCTCCAGCAAAGGGAAGTAAGGTAATTGTCTGCTGGACAGATGGTCCCGTCGGTAACGCACCTACCGAGAGAAAACAGGGGGTTCACGTGATGCTGAAGGTGCAAACAGACAAGAGGAAAAAAAGACCAAAAAAGGAAAAAAAAAAAGGCATTTTTGTTAAGCATTGAAACCTCTTTTCAGTGGATCCATTATAGCATCTGCTCCAATCAAACCAGCTGACAAGGATGTGCTTTTCTCTCCATGGAAGCCAATTCTGAGGAATATGGTGCTGCCTTTTAATCCTAGAGTGGTTTGGGTTGGAAGGGACCTTAAGGTCATCCAGTCCAAGGCTCTGCCATGGGCAGGGAACCTTCCACTAGACCAGGTTGCTCATCTACATTCAGTCTCCTCATGTCTGGGAGCAATCCATGCTGCTGGATTCCTCGCTTCATTCACACATTGTAATTCATGATAACCAATTGAAGTCAAAATCCTTCCCCACAGATGCATGAATGCAGAAGATCCAAAGAAAGAGACACGGATAACTACATGGAAACACTTAAAGCTTGGGCAAACCAAACCAAAACACAGCAAAAAATAATTCAGATGAGCTGGTGATCTCTCACACGATACCCACATCCACAGGCAGCAAAGTTGTCTCAGAGAGAATCAGAACATGGCAAGGCAGACAAAAATAAAACCCATGGCCTTTTCCAAAATGGTCAGAGAGAGGAGCAAGGAGGCCTTGACATGAACAGCAAAACTCTCCAGGACTTACCACAAATCAAAATCAACCTCTTTGGCACACCACCCCCAGCCCTGAGGGGATCTAGAGCTGCAGAAGCCACTCAGCTGCAGAACAGATCTTGGCACTGCCCCTTGCAGTTTTTGCAAGGGAAGTTCCAGGGTTGCTAATTCCTGCTCAGCCACACTGCACTGCACCAGAGGCTGTGTCTGGCTGAGCAGCAAAGCAATGGGACAGCAGAAGCACAACAACTGCAGGGCCTGGCAGGAGCCCCTGGCAGCGCTGCAAAAACAGCCCCCTGGCTCTCCAGGGCACTGATAACACCTAGCATTGACCACCCCTCCTGTCTGATGGGCACATACACCAATCATGTATTTAACCATCAGAGGAGAGCTGGATTTTACCAATGGCATCCTAGGCTTTTCCAAGCCAACCTGGGAAAGCTCTCTAGACACACACACACACTCCTATGTGTCGACTTAGGATGGCACAGGCTGTGAAAAAATCTGTTCAGAGGAACGAAGATCGCTTGGAGGAGTCAGAACCAGGTTCATTTCTTTATTTTGCAGAAATATAAGCACGTTCTGTTAAGTTTCCCAAGGAACTCAAAGCTATCTCTGTATTTAATACTGTTTTTTCCTGTCCTTTTACCAGGTGCAAATTATCTTTTTCCCCAGCCTGGAGCACTCCATAAATATGTAATGGAATGGGAATCATACTGTACCACACGAGCATATTCCACTGGTTCCAGCATGCAGTGTGATATGGCATGCATCAGATCAGGCTTACACAGAGAGAAACAGTGAGATATAGGATGGTGGTTATTCAAACAACAAACAAATCAAAAGGCATCAGCAACATCCATTATGCACTGGAAATGTGGTCCCTCTGTCTGGGAAAATAAGTGTGCCCACCAAGGTGAACTGGTTAGCTTCAAAGGGTCAGCATTTAGCCACTTGGAGTAAGCACATTAAAAACAAAAAAGCACTTCAGAAGTTCTTTTGAAACTTTAATTCTTCCTATATTTAAAGTAGATAAAAATATTTCTTTTCTAATAGGCTTAAATAGAATTTAAACCAACTGCAGTCAACACTGAGAAGTAAAGTCTCTAAGAATTCCTTGTTTCTTGTAGCTTTGGTGAAAAAACCCACAAATTTGTCAAAGAGGGTTTTTATGGACTTAATTTAATTCCTTGGTTTTTGCTCAACTCTTACTCTCTTAACCAGGCAGTCTTTTATATTGAAAACGCTGAATTCTTCCTTAAATTCTAAGCTGAGTTTTGTTGGTGTGTTCCCCTGCTGCCCATGCACACAACTAATGACATTAGTAAAAAAACCACCAAAAATCACAAAATAAAACACAGAGGTGACAGAATCTGACAAAATCTGCCAGTAAACCAGTACAATCTAAGCTGTAGCAGTGAGACAACCTCTATCCACTCCTTCCTTTGGTTCAAGGCTTTGCTGCAGCCCATATGTTTGGTTCAAACAAAGGATTAGGAGGCAGAGAGGTCACGGGGACAGGGAGCTGCCCCATCACACCTGCCTTTCCAAGGGCACTCCTCTCTGGAATCAGCAACTGAGACAACAACTCCCACCTTCCCAGAGAGAAAATGAGTAACAGCAACTCCTGCAAAGTGCAGGAGAAAGGGTAGCAAAGCTCAGGAAAGCAAAGGAACGAAGGAAAACCTCTGCAAGTTAAAATAAACCCGGAACACTCCGACAGAACAAAGCAGGATTCTACACCACAAGTACAGTTTTGTTTTTTTTTTTATAGAGTGGAATTGATATTCCGTTTTCATGGAATATCATAAAGAAAACCAAGTATTTTGTTCCAATATGCAAACTCTCTCCCCTCCCGTTTGCCAGCTCGGGCTCATTAACCGGGCACACAATCCCAGCAACCGTCACACCGGATCCAAAGTGGCCTGTCCCACCTCCCCACCCCATCCCAAGGAATGACAGAGCCCTGGTCCTCACAGACTCACAGATCTGCACCAGAGCAGGTGTGAGAGCAGCGTAAGAGCATTATTTAGGCACAAACATCTGAGTATCTTAACTATGGATTCCAAGATTAAGCAGCCGTTTAAGCCGACCGGCTTTGCTCTCCCCTCCGTGCTGTGATCAGTCCCCTACTCACAACCAAAATACAACCCTTTCCACTGTTCATTCTGCAGGTTTTTCTCCTCACTCCTGCAGTGTGGAAGCAACTTTGAGATGCTGTGATTGTGCTGTACAGGATGCAAGAAGCGTGTCATGGAAGCAAAGCCTGATGGCCCAAAAGCTTACAAAAAAAAAAAAAGAAATTAAAAAAAAAAAAAGGTGTTTTTCAAAGAGCAGCTAAGAAGCATTTTAATGGAAGCAAACACTCTGAGGAAGTTCAAAAAGCCATGGTTTTGTGGATGACAACTGGTGTAAAAGTAGTTCACTTACAGGTACTAATTTCCAATACCATTTGGAAGGAGACTGCTCAGGAAGCAAGGAAAGGAACGTGGGAATAGGAAAGGAACATCAGCAATGCAAGTTAAAAGCAGTAACACTTAAATGCACTTCAGCAATAAACACTTTCATATTTTAGAGGGGTTGTAGCCTAGAAATATAAAGATATTAAAACGAGTCCCAAGAGTCAACAGGGTCAAGTAATTAAAGGGATCCTTCAGACTATGCATCAACTTGTAAATTAAACAGCTCTTTAGCTCCTCATTTTTTAAGGTTATTATTTTCCATAAAAGGCACTCACATGAAAATTAAACAATTGTGCCTTGTTCAAATGTCACACTTTGATCCCCTTTGTCCAGCAATGCCAACTTGAGGAAAGAACACATTATTTGTAATTTATGAAATCATAAATTGGGAGCTCAGAGAGCTGACAGACATTGTGTTTGACATTTTCCAGAAATGAAAGTGTGCTATATTTTGCAATATTAGTGCATTGTGATATAATTTCCAGGGAAAAAGCTGGAAAAAACTACAAACACACACATATAACATTTGAATGCCAAGAGTATCCTTTCTGGACAGAATCTGAATATACATTAGACAAATAACCCATGCAAAAAAAACATCTGCCCCCAAAGCTTTCAAAATATATAAGATATATTTTGTGCTGTGAAAGCTGAGTCACATTTACCCATGTACAGGTGAGGCAAGTTATTTTAAGGTGAAACAAGTTGTTTTCATCCAACTGAAACTTAAAGGAAGTTTGAGAAGATACCAGTGGGCTCCAAAGGTAAGGAAGGGCACTGATGGCTGAGATAAAACAAACTGGATGCACAAAACCTCAGGAGTTTTGAGGGCTGGAGCCCTCACATTTCTCTGACAAAGAAAATACTGGCATTTAAATCCATTCACCATCAACACACAATATCATGACTGAAGACAAATTTGTGTTACCTTTTGATGCCCTGGACTTTCCATTAGTTGCTGTTTTAATTTAATCTCCTTCTCTGTTATCTCTCTCATTTTAAGGTTCACCTGAAAGGACATGGCATAGAAAGTAGATTAAAATACATCCAAATATGTCTCCACAAGTCAAGTGTTCTTCCTCCCACGGAATGGCCAATCCATTCCACAAACATTAAAAGTTCACAGAGTAACACGTGGCAACAGTTTTCTAGAGCAACTCTCTATTAACAGTAGCTGCAATCACATCTAGGGAATCCTGGGTTTGCAAGGGGACATTCTCCTTGGAATGTGACTCTGGTGTCACTCAGAAGGGTTACAGTAACTTAACTGCTGCCCTTGGAAAAGTTTCAGGATTTCTGGTGAATGTGTTCAAGCTGGTCAGAATTAACTCCACCCTGTTATTTAACACGAAACAAGGCTTCACCTAAAAAAACCCAACCAAAAAAAAACCTCCTTACAGCAGCCTGTCTGAAAATAAAGAACCCAATTTCTACAGCTCCTAATTATCTTCCTGATTTTAAAATTTACCAGCTTCACTCGTCCCTAAGCAAAAGGAATTGCAAAAGTGGAAAGGGGTGATAGAAATGCACCGCCGAGAAAGGTGGAAGGAAGACACTCATCAGAATAATTTTAAATATCTGAAAAGGGACAGTAAGAGACAGGCATGTTTCCCCCAAAGTAAATATTACCTTGTTAATCCAGAAAACCATTGCATCCTCCAAATCATAGGGCAGTTCTTTAGAGGCACTGAACGTAGAGAAGCGCTTGACACTCGCCACCACCTTTTCAATGCTGATCATTTCCACGGTGTAGGCCATCATGAGAGCATCAATCATTGCCATATGAGAACTCTGAAAGGGGAAAACAAGGAGTGTTGAAAAATAAAAGCCCTCTTAAAGACTGGTGGGAAGTAAGGTAACACACAGGTACCCCCAGAATGGCAGGCAGTGCAGGGAGTTCAGGAGAATTTATCCCAAAGTGGAGAACAGTGGATTTACAGGGCAAAACTTCTAACAGTGCTGCCAAAAGCACTGGGCCTGAGAAAGACATGCCTCCTGTTCTCTTCCAGGCTTTTATCTTCATTACATCTGAGGGTTTATCTCCCCTCATACCAGAGAGAGAGACTGCAAGCTTCCTCTGGAATCCAGAAGGAAAAAAACCATCCAGCTGTCCTTGAGAAAGGTTCTTCTTCTTAGGCTTCCTAAGCAAAACAAGCTCTAATCTCCTCGTTACAGATCTTCCAGCAGGGTATCTACACTTACAGTGCCGTGTTCCAACTGTATTTAAAATCAAAAAATTCCTAAACTTAGCGACCTAGAAACGACGAGCTCTTCCCTCCTCTCCCTATTTTAACTAAGCGTTAAATAAAAGGCAGCTCGTTAGTGGATTTAATTAAGCTCACCATTTTGATTGGTGCCGAGCCCAGATCAGACTCAGACACAGGTGTGTCATCGCTCTCCATGACGTAAATCCCCTTCCGAGACAGCGCCTGGATGACGGACTGGTGGCCCTGCAGAGCCGCCACCTGGTCGCCCTTGAGGATGAGGCTGCACACGCGGCAGTACAGCTCGCTGGACAGCAGCAGCTTGATCACCGGGGGCTTGATGTGCTCCTGCTCGTACTGGTCGATGTAAAACGGGTCCTTCAGCTCCTCTGGGACGTTGTCTGAGACAGCAGGGAAAAAAATCTGGTTAGTGGGGTTGGATTTTTGGGGGAATTATAACTGTTTAGAGCATAGGGTTAAACAGAGGGATAGTGGGGATGGAGCGGCTGGAGAGAAAGGGACCTGGGAGTGCTGAGTGACAGCAGCTGAACATGAGCCAGGTGGCCAAGAAGGACAATGGATCCTGGCCTGGATCAGGAATAGTGTCCAGCAGGAGCAAGGCAGTGATTCTGCCCCATGCTAGGCACTGGTGAGGCCACTCCTGGAGTGCTGTGCCCTCAGCTCAGGAAGGACATGGAGGGGCTGGAGCGTGGCCAGAGAAGGGCAACAAGGCTGGGGAAGGGTCTGGAGCACAAGTGCTGTGAGGAGGACTTGGGGTTGTTCAGCCTGGAGAGGAGAAGGCTCAGGGGAGACCTCATCACTCTCTACATCTCCCTGACAGGAGGTTGGAGCCAGGTGGGGTTGGTCTGTCCTCCCAGGAACCAGCAGCAGGACATAAGGGCACAGTCTGTGCCAGGGGAGGTTGAGGTTGGACACTGGGAAGAAATTCTCACAGAGAGAGCGCTCAGCCATTGGAATGGGCTGCCCAGGGAGGAGGTGGAGTCACTTCCCTGCAGGTGTTTAAGGACAGGATGGATGTGGCATCAGTGCCATGGGCTGGGTGACAAGGTGGGGTTGGGTCACAGGTTGGACTCGATGATCCCAGAGGTCCTTTCCAACCTCATTGATCCTGTGATTCTGTGGAAATGTTCTGGGCATCAGAGGGGCACCACTGATGTGTATCTTCAAAGCAAAATCCACAGCTGCTTGGAGCAATATCCCCAAACATCTGCACACAGCAACAGCACAACTGCAAGGCTCAGTCACACTGAACAAGAAAACTAAGCCAGCAATGCTCCTGAACTGCCAAAATTCATCAAAACACCAAAATATCTGACTAAAACCTTGAGCACTTCACAAACAATTTGCAAACCAGCCAGATCTCCAGTGAGCTGATGGGTTATTTTTTCTGACATGAATGTATTGTAGCTTTTTCGCCTTTAAATGAAAACTCAAGCCTAGGAAGCAAACCCACTCTAGTTGGATTAAACAGGAGCTTTAAAAATTAACTTCTTTTGGCTTGGCACGATTTTCACAGGTTGTATTAGGATTTTATCAAACTGAACACGGATCCTGAGCAATTTGAATGCGAGTTAAAATTAGCAACAAGGAAGACCTGATCCTGGCACACCCCCAACCATCAAGACACTTTTGCTGCTGCCCAGGAGAGAAAGGCACTGACAACAACTAATATTCCCACCACTCTAAATATGTCTCAGAGGTTTCAAATCCATCCCAAAATAAATACTTTTACTCATATTCAGTAACCAGCTCAGGAGCTCCTGATCTTTCCAATGGCTTAGCAGGAATAATGAGAGTCTGCAACCCCAAGAAAAATATTTTCCAACCTCAAGTGTATTGTCTTAACAGAAGCCTGACATTTCCTAATTTTCAGACATAAAGTTCTACCCAGTTCTATCCAGTCACTCTGAATATCCTTCCCCAAAGTCACTCCAGTGGTTCATTTTAAATACGTACACCTACAGTTAAAAGAATTATTAATTTACTTTTCGTTCAGCTCAGTACCAGAATTATTCAATTTTCCCATTCCAAGGAATTCCTACCCAGATCATATCTTTAAACTGCAATAAAGGCCACACAATATTTGTGCACCGCAGAACACCTGATGTTCATCCAGAAACTGAGACAGAATTTTATGGTGAGAGTGACAAGCACATCTCACTTAGACAAAAACATTTAGCAAACCAGAGCTGTTGCAACATCTCTAACATCTCAGGCACTGCTGCCCCTGTTTTTCCAAATGGGAAGCTTTCTGAAGTTTTTTTAAAAATTAAGATCCTTCTTTTTCCTTTCTATGACACTTCATGTGACTTTACATCGCAGATGGTTGGAAGAGACACAATAAATCCCACTGGCACTGCCTCAGGGGCATTTGTTAACGTGGCTGTCCATTTTCACTGAAATACAGAATAAATTCAAATATTTTTAATCTCTTTAACATTAGTCAACCTGACCTAAAATCAAAGGCTGTTGAAAGCTAATTCCACTTAATGGCCATTGCCATTTCCAGGCAGAGAACTCGAACTTCCAATTCTAAAGATCCAAACATCTAAATGCAAAGCAGCTCCTATAATTCAACATCTGAGTTCATTACAAGCAGCTACACCTTTAACAAGCAAAGCCACTTTGCTTTGTGCTAGAATTATTTGTGAAAGGCAATAATACAAGCTCATAAAATATCCATGAAGTCGTACATCTCTGGCAGAGCATTAGCACCATTCCAAGTTTGAAAGGCTTTTTTTTTTTTTTGAAACCATCCAAAACCAAAACAAAACAAAAAAAGCAAATTCCAAATGTCTGAAACGTGAAGCCCTTGGATTGATGCTCAGTGTGACAGGGGACAGTCAGCCCTCCCACATCAATTTTCGATTAAACCAGCTCTGTTTCAATGATTTTTAAAAGCCTTTTCTAGCACTAAATGGATCTGGTTCCCAGTGAGGAGATTCCATGTCACAGAAATCAATATATTTAAAAAAAAAAACCACACCCCAAACAAACAACCCCAAACAAACACAAAACCCCAAAGCAAAGCAAAAAAAACCCCTCGTATTTTATCTGCTGTTGTTCACTCTGAATGTCCAGCCAAGAAATCTGAAATCTTTTTCTCCTATACTGAAGAACCCTCCAGGTTCCTGATCTCCAGATGAGTGCTTAAGGCCTGAATGGATTTGGATTGACCAGGATTAAAGACAACTCTGGGTGGGAATAACTCCTAGCACCAGGATTAATAATTTGAATACTATCAGAGGAAGTCACTCATCAACATTAAGCCTCCCATAATAGCAACTTATTTCACAGTAAACACTTGCCCAGTTTTATTTTCTACACCATCTAAATTTGCCTGTGACACAGAGGGATGGTTTTGTGACTGATTTAATGTCCTGACAAGACAGACCCATAGAAATTTTAACATATAAAAACCATATCAAAGCTCAAGAACAGCGATGTTAACTTTATTATTTAATTCACATTTATTTATACTGGACATTATCACACTATCCACATGGCAGGGACAAATATATGAGAAACAAAGGTAGAAAAAACTGCAATGCAAATGGGATGCTGTATAAATATGTAACTGAGATGGGAAACTTCCAAATGTAGTGATGTTCTGTTTCAGTTACCTCAAAAAGCCTTCCCAGGCAGTAACACACAAGAAATGGGGGTTAATTTTGAGATATCTTCAATATTTGGAAGTACAACCTAAAAGACTGATCTTACTTTTCACATCTCTGCTGATTATTCTTCTCTGGAGGAAAATGCCACATAAAACACCTGCTCCAAACCCCCTTAAAAATGTCAAACTTCTCGTATTGCCAGAAACCTCAGAGATAAGTTGTCACTTTTAAATATCTACCCAGCATCTGATTTCACCTACAGCTAATTTAAATCACTGGTGTCCTGGACAGCTTTGCTCCCCAAAGTTTTTATGGATCATGCAAACTCCAAAAGTGTCACATGCTCTGTTCTGGCTTCTCTAATCCCATGCTCTTTTGGAAGGAATTGTCCCAGTCTTTCCAAGTCCCAGTTTTTAGCAGCATCTTTTCCAGGCCCTTCTCATCATGACCTATAAATGAACTCAGATGTTACAAAAGTACTGTTGATTAAAATTTGTATTTTGGGGATGGAAAAAAAAAAAAATCAACCTGAAAAAATTAACTTCTGAGCTACAAAAATTTCTGCTGAGTAACAAATGGTACCAAAGCAAACCAAAAGCAGTTAAATCATGTCCTTCTTTTTTGCTCTTCATTCCCAAAGGAAGTCACTTTTATGTCATTGAAAAACTTGCAAACACCTCCTGTTTTTCCCAATGTGCTTTCTGAGTTGTTTCCCCAGGTAAGTGTTCATCAAGACAGGTTTTAGAGTTGCCAGTTTTAGGCAAACTGAGAGTTCAAAAGATGAAACTTAAAAACTACCAGTGTTTTTATAATAATTTAAAAACAGCACATAACCTGCAGTCAGCTCTGTGAAGGTGAAAATCATTAATTCAGTTTTTTACCAAGAATTGTGGGAGAATTTACCACCCTACTTGATATCAGAGTTGCCTGGATCTCTTTCACACATGGGATTAATGTAAATTTTATACCCTATTAATGAGTTGCATGCAGTCAGCTCATTACAGAGCGAAAACGCTCATTTTTGCTGCTTCCCACACTTATAAAACAAAGTGATATCTTTTTTTTCCAACTTCCAGCTGCATAAACTCTTGAGTGTTCTTGCCCTGCTGGGGAGACACCTCCACCAGCTCTTTGTGTAAGAGAGGAAGGGCCCAAAAATAACCCCCCCTGATTTCTCATGATGCAATTCCTTTGGCTTGTGCCATCATATTGATGAGTCCTAATCTCTCAAAAACTGTCAGTTCCGAGTGCAAATCACCAAGTACAACATCATTTAGAGGATTATAAAAAGACCTTCACTTGCAACAACCAGCAGAGAGACAATTATTGCCAGGCTCTCTCCTCTTCAGGGGGGGAATCTCTTCTTTATCATCTCACTTACAAAAACCTGCTCAAAGACAACCACCTGATTATGGCTCGATAAAGAAAAATACAGCAATCTGGACAAATGTGACTTATCCCTTGAACTGCTGAAGTGGATACACCCCAGATGTTCTTTTACCTCCAGAAGCACAAAGAACTGGTTTCCCATGGAAAGAGAGCCAAAGTGGGATGGTAAACAGCACAGAGCTTATTCAAATTCTGAGTAGGATTTCATTGGGATGGGTATCTGTTCCCAGAATTATTCAGCACTGGATGGATGCCCTCCAAGCTGCAGAGCACGAGCACAAACTGCGCGTTCTCAGCACTGAGACCACCAGAATTAAACCCACCCTTTGGTGGTTCTTGCTCCAGCACTGAATTATAAAGCCTGTAAGTGATCTGGAATAAGGCACAGGAACATTTCCATACAACAGGCAGGGAAAAGCCAAGCTAAAGGCTTTGGGAAGCGCTGGGAGAGTGACCGCACTCATTATCATATCTTTTGATCCAGCACAAAGCCACAAACCTGGAGGAAGCAGGAGAGACAAAATGATAATCATGGAATCCTTCACCCCTGTAAGCTCCACACAATAACACTCAATGTTTATGAAACAGGTGTTGTTAAAGAAACAAATGTTTAGCTATTGAATATTTGCTAAACACAAGAGCTTTCTCACAAGCACTTCTGCTCCCAACCTGAGAAGAGAGCTGACAAAGAAGAGCAGGGAATCCAGGGATTTAGGCTATTTAGCCCAGGAAACAGGCTCACACTGCTTCTGCCAACCAGTAACTATTACAGCACTGTAAAACCTTATTTAACAAGTAAGTTTAAAGCACTTCAAAGACCAAGAAAAGCCCAACTTGCACTTCCCCTCCACTGCATTACATTAGCTCTTGGCTTTCCTGCCTGCATCTTGCCAAAGGTCTCAGGCTACTGTCAGCATTAAGTCTGGAAACTATGTAAAGCTCCCAGGCCTGATAAATAAGTAAAACCCACTGAGTTCCTTTTGAAAAATCCAAATTTTACACCCTGTTTTACAGAGGCAACAACAGTTGCCGTGGAAAGGGTTGGAAACAACCCCCTGCTCCCAGCAAGCTGCGACACTGAGACACTTCCATATGCTCCTTCAATATCTGAATTTTAACAGGATGGTGGAAAACATCATTTCCAGAATAAATTAACACTGCACCAACTGAATCTGCCGAGAAATCAGAATTTTCCCTTGTCATTGTCTGTTTTCCCAAGTGGGACCAAATGAAAACATGAAATCAAACCCCATTTTCTCAAACCACTGTCTCAGCTAAAGGGACTCAGAATCTTCCAAGTGCAAGTTTCCAGATGCTTGTGCACAGAGGGATCCATGTCAGTACTCCCAGATTTATCTGGGGAGATGGATGATGCTGAATGGGGAAACACCTTCCTTCACAATTCCTTCCCCTCTGTTTTCTGGAATTCTGACAAACAGTTGTAGGACCTCCCTCTGGGGCCCATCTGTGCCAACCAGGCATCCACCAGAGCCAGGAGCTACAGCTTCCAGGAACAAACCATTCAGCCCAATTCCTCTGCAAGAAGAGGGGTTGTCTCACAGAATTTCTGCAGCTCCAGTTGTTTGGCTACCAAAATTCTCTTTTCGTGGCCAGGAGGAGAAAAAAGAGGAGGAGTGCACCATCAAATGAAACAAAACCCAAACTAGGAGTTCAAATCTAAATTATTTGTCATGGATGCTCCCAGTGATTTGTCCTTGAGGAAAAAAAAAAACCAAAGGATGAGGAATTTTCCTTCTTAAGTGCCAGCTTAGAGGTGGGGAATTCAAATATCCTTTAACAGTAAAAAGGAAGTACAGTTGCAGGTAAAACCTGCAGTGGTGAATGACTTTCACTGACAATCACATTCCTGTTCTTGACCCTTCCCACACTTCACCAGGAGCTCAGCCTGATTCAGATCAAAATGAAATCCAAAATATGCATCAGGGTTTGAAAGATCAAGGCACAAAATTCTGTCAATTCACATGCATCAAATCCAAATCCAATACTTCAGGAAAACACCCTTAATAGCCACCTGAAGGCAGTTATGGAAATCTTTACTTCAGAACATGTTTCAATATTATAAACAGAGAAGCATTTTTGTTACCAAATTAACCAGAAATTAGTCCAAAATAATAAAAAAGCCCCCCAAATCTTTCATTTGCACAGTGAGATTTTAAATAAGAAAATCACTCGCTGAACATCATCCAACATCTTAAAACAAAAACGTAACCCTGAGAGATGACAAGTAACGCAAGTATCAAAAATTATTCAAAATTCTAATCACAGAGGAAACCTTCTTAAACCCATCTCTCTATGAATTAAAGAGGCTTATAAATTTCGAGGGATTGTGCAATGCTATTCCAGCAGCAATGGCTAAACATGTGACAACGACTTGCAGGAGCCATTTCAAAAATCAAACTACATTTCCAGGGGCCACAGTCCTGCAAAAAGATGCACATGGACACAAATCCTTACTCAGTGCAGCTGCACCCACAGCACAATACGGGAAAAAATGATCTTTTCCTATTGTCTGTGGCCTTTAACTGCTGTTAAACGTAATCTGCACAAGCCTAAATGCAAGCAGAAAAGCTGGCAAAGGCTGCTCCAGCCACAGATCACATCCCTGTCGTGGAGAAAGCTGTTTCTTTTTAGTCCTTAGTCAGGGGAAAGCCAAATACTTTTACAATCAAAGTCTGTGTTGCCAAGTGCATAAACAGACTTGCCATTAAGCAATTAACTGGTCCAAGAGGTCCAGACACAACCCCGAGCCGAGGAGCCCCAGCAGGCACCACCCAGAGGCCACCGGGCTCCCTCTGCAGCGTCGGAGCCGTGCCAGTCCCTTCCCTTCAGGAACGGCCTCTCTTGGAAACAAAGTCACAGCACACAGCGCATCTCTCCAGGCCTGGAAGATCCATTTTATAGCTGAGGGCTACAAAGTTTCAAGGCAATGTTACAAACAATTCCGGAAAGGGAGAAATATTTACATCGGGAAATGCCTGTCCCGTTCTTCCAAGTTATCACTGTTTTGGTGACACCCTCCCCGAATTCCCATGTTTTTAAAACGTCATCTGATCCGAGGGGGTGTTTTTTTTTGTTTCCTGCTGCCTGTAACAAAACACCTTCACTAACATTAAACGCTATAAACCCGTGATTTTATTTGCCCCACAATCATTGAGATGAGGAGGTCGCTGACAGAGCTGGAAATATTTGAAAAGAAGAATAATTTAGACAAATATTCCAGCAAGGATTAATATTTAACGGCAGGAATGGACCTCTTTTCTTCAGCCTTGTCACCAAGTAAGCCAGTGCTAATCCATTAAGCATATTATGAGTTTGGAGAATTAAGACTTAGATTAACAGGGCCACCTCATTTTCCAAAACAAGACTCTGTACATGGTTTTATTATATGTTTTGTTCTGGATAAAAAAAACCCCCAACCACTAGTGTGCCATCCTATTTGTTCATAATGAAGCTACTTAAACTCAAGATGGATCTAGCACATGGAGACAGATCTAGTTCAAAAGAAAAAAGCAAATTTCAACAGCTGCCAGGAAAACACTTACAAATATACTCCAAGCATATTTATTTTTCCACGTTGGACTGTACAGACTTATGACAATGTGAGTGAGGGAAGGGAGGAATTCCTCTGTCACCTACAACCTGCTCTCTAATGTCACAGAACACAAACTGCACCTGCTCATTCATTTCTTTTTCATAAAAGGAAAACGCTGCTGAACACAAATGGATTGTGTTTCAGCTCATCTTGAGGCCAAACCCCCAACCTGACAGGATGAAAAGTCCTAACTGAGCACACAAAGGCTGTCAAGGTCCCAGCATCCACTGGCCAAGATGACTAGACAAGGAAGCACCTAAAGCCTTCCCAGCCTGGAGGGACTCAGGGCCTGCAAGCAGTGACATAAAGCTCCGAGGAACAAAGTCTGCTTAGCTAAAGCAAGGATTTAAACATTTTGAGGCAGGCAAAGCACCTCCCAAGCACCATCTGGGAGCGTTCACCATTAGGTTTCTGATTCAGGGCATCTCATACAGTCCCGTTATTCCTGCTGGAGGTACCAGGAAACACATAATATTAACGAGAGAACAGGCTGCCATATTATTGATATTTAAAACAAAGCCAAATTTAATTACTCCTGGAACGGCAGGGGAGACAGAAAAAGCAAGAACAAAATCAAGAATGAGCTTGCTGGCAGAGGGGATCTTACCTATTCCGTAGGCTTTAGCACAGATCCATTGTAGATTAGCAGCTATTTTTGCTCTGGCTGAATCATAGAGCTCCAAGGGGACAATCTCAACTGCACTATCCGTCAGAGCATCCATTTTTCTTCTGGTGCTATCTCCACCCGCACACACATCAACATCCACCATCTAAAATAAAAACAAAAGACAGCGACTTTTCCACGAGCCGATTTACACGAGTCGATTCCGAGGCCACGCAGGAGAGGGGCCGCACACAACAGGCCCGGCATCCTTCGGGATTCCCACCGGGAGGGCTGATGGGGCGATTCAAAACCCACTCGGAAATCAAAGGGCATCGGAGCCCCGGGCGAGCATCCCTTTTTTGTGTGTGTGTGAAGGGCAGGGCCCGGCTCGGCGGAGAAAGGCGCAGTCCCGTCACCTGCTGAAGGGATAAAGGATGGGGCTCTCCCGAACAATGCGCGCAGGTACCGCCGCCCCCTCCCCGCCCGCGGGGCAGCACCTGCGGCTCCTTCCCCCGCCGAGCCCCGGAGAAGCAGCAGAGGCTCCGCGCCCGCACGCCCATGGCCGGGCCGAGCGGCGCCCCCTCCCCGCATCCCCGGCCCCGCCCGGGCGGAGGGGGAGGAGGAGGCGGCGGCGGCGGCGAGGGCGGGGGAGGCGGGGAGGGGGCGCAGCCCACCCGGCGCCGGCTCCGCGCAGGGCCCCGCCGAGCCGAGCCCCCACCGCTCCCCCCCGCCCGCCCCGCGCGGCCTGCAGGCCCCGCCGCCTCACCTTTGCCGCGCTACCGCTGCCTCATGCCCGGGGAAGGACCGGGGCACCGCGGCGCCCTGGGTGGGGCAGGGGCGGGGAAGGGGGGGGGATGACGGCCCGGCGGGGCCCGGCGCCGGTGCGGGTGGCGGGGAAGGGAAGGGGAGGGAAGGACCGGGACGGAGCGGCCGCCGAGGGGGCCGCGGCTGCCACAGCGCGCTCGGGGCCGCGCGCTCCCGCGCCCGCGCATGCGC
>JAWWES010000038.1:2212567-2262386 GCA_035583135.1 Lophotriccus pileatus
CGGGGCCGCGCGCGCCCGCGCCCGCGCATGCGCCCGCCTCCCGCCCCGCGCGCGCGCGCTCCCGCGCCCTCCCTCTCTCCCGCCGCTCCCGGCTCCGGGGGAGAGCGCGCGCGCTCGGCGGGAAAAGAGAGAGGGAAGGAAAGAGGGAGGGAGGGAGGGAAGGGACGGGAAGGGAAGGCCGGGACGGGGGTGTGGGTGGCGAGGAAGCGGCTGCGCGCGCGAGGGGGGCACGGCCGACCTCCCGCCGCCCGCGCGCGCCGGGCAACCGTTGCCATGGCGACCGCGCCGGCCCGCGCGCGGGGAGCGCGGACCCGCCCTCACGGACCCACGGCCTGTCATTGCCTCACGGCCCCTCACGGACCCACGGCCCTCACGGACCCACGGCCCCTCTGGGATCAAAAAGTATCAGCAGCACTTTTCTTCACGTTGTTACCAATAATCTCCCCCTCAAGGCTTGCTGAGATACTCCCCGCTCACCGCCAAAGGACATCAAAGGCGGTTCTCAGGCTGAAGCCTTGGCTTACACGTCTTATGTGTTTCTTAGCAGGCAGAGAATGTGTTTCCCTGCTTTATGTCATGATCTACAAAGAGAGCAGGAGATGTGTGACAGGTACAACATGTGATCGTTTTTTGCTGGGTTGGAAGGGACCCACCAGGATCATCCAGTCCAGCTCCTGGCCCTGCACAGACACCTCAACAATCCCACCCCATCCCTGAGAGCGTTGTCCAAACCCTCCTGGAGCTCTGGCAGCCTTGGGGCTGTGCCCACTGCCCTGGGGAGCCAGTTCAGTGCCAGCCATCCTCTGGGGGAAGAACCTTTCCCTGACATCCAACCCTGACACAGCTTCAGCCTTTCCCTCAGGTCCTGCCCCTGGTCACAGAGAGAAGAGATGGATGCTGCCTCTCCATGTCCCCTGGTGAGGAGGTTGCAGACAGCGATGAGCCTCCCCTTCTGCAGGTTGAACAGACCCAGTGACCTCAGCCGCTCGTCACACAGCTTCCCCTCCAGCCCCTCCACCATCCTCGTGTCCCTCCTTTGGACACAGTTTAATAGCTTTCGATCCTTCTTATATCGTGGTGGCCTGAACTGCACATAGTTTTGGGCGCCGCTGCTCACCAGGCTCATGATCAAAACCGGATCCTGCAGATTAACTCACTTGACAAGTGAGTTTCAGGGCTCGTCGGAAAAGTGAGGCTGCATGATTGAACAGGGCTCCGAGCCTTTAATGCCTGTGCCCCAGAGACGACTTATCTTCATATCCACCTACTGAAACCACGATTATAAGTTTAGCTGCACAACAGCAGTAACAGACTGACCTTATTCTACACAATTTTGTTACGATTCTCGTAATTATTTCCCCCCCCCCCCACGTGTAACTGGCAGATTACATAAATATTTCAAAACCATTAAAGATTCATTTGGGTCTGTCTTAAGATTCCACGTTTATTTCCCTGTGTCTCCTCAAAGTGCAAGGGGAGGGCACTCTGTGTCACCAGGAAATACGACCCGGCGTTCAAAGGTTATTCCAGCCTCTATCACTCCTCCCTATTATAGGATTGTGTGCAATTAAAGTGTCTTTGCAAACAAGTTGCTGGTTGTTTTATAATCTCTGTTCGAAGGGTTTGGTTTCCAGCACGGTTGTTGGAGGCTGTTGTTTCGTGGCGTTATCATTAGAACAAGCTGCTCTTGTTTTTAGATTAAGCGTTAAGGCCCAATCCAAATCCCCTCATATTTGAGAGAAGAATGTTTTCGTTTCCCTGGTGGATTGGGCATTTGATCCACCGCAGGAACAGAACAGAACTCGTAGAGCAGGTGACCTCTATCGAGGGTGAAGGTGCAACCATGAGAAAACTGACCTACTTCTTCCTCTGACATATTTTTCCTGGAGATAAATAATGGATTCAGTTGTTACGCTTATCAGGAACAAAATATGTTCTAAGGAGGTGACAGACTACCCCCGTGAAACCAAGCCAGCGTTACCTGGATCTCTGAAACTCTCAGAATAAAACAAAAAAAATGGAAAATTTGGCTCAAGGAAATGACCACCGTGGAGAAAAAACACAGGGGGGTAAGAACACTCTCTTTTCCCAGGCTGCACGTAGGATCCTGACCTTGGAATTACCTCTTGTTCTCCCCCTTCCTTCTCCTTTCTGCACCTCTTCTGGTGTGGAATGTGCTGCCACTTCTTCCTCTGCAGTGACTCCCTGAAACTCTGCTCGTGAGGGCATTTGCGTGTCCTGAAGTGGAAGCTGCAACTGATGTTTTGGGAAACTTTGCAGGTGATGATGAAGCGGTTTGTCAAGAACTCGGCACCATCCCACACCAGCGTCCTCAAACTTGTCCTGGAGATAAAAAGCCTGCACTTAAAGTGGGAGGGTCACCAGTGGATTGCTGAGCGTGTTTGCTTTTTCCCTGAGAAAACAAATGACTCCTCTGTGTTCAGAAGCAGCAAATTCATCTGTAATTTGTGTGCCACTTGTTTCTCTCTGTACTCCACTACTAAACACGCTCCAAGGCTTTTCTTCTGGAAAATGTTAATGCATTGCTTTTCTATATCAAATAATTTCCCTGTTAGACTCCTGGATTCCTTACACATTCAGAGTGGGAGTACACGTGAACTGACACACTCTGCACAACTTGTCTTCCAGCAGAGCTCTGAGATTAATTACTGGGAGGCAATTCCTTTGAGAAATCACCATATTCAAACACGACACCTATTACAGGGAGCAAAGCTTGAACCCGTGTGCTTGTTTTCTCCCATACTGGATGAATTCCTGGGATTTCAGTTTCTTCCACCATGTTTCATTTATGAATACTGGGAGGCTTCATGTAGAATAATAATCTCAGTTGCTTGGCATCCCAAGGACATCAGATCCAATTGATACTGTAAAAAAAGAAAATGTATCTTCTGTAAAAATAGAAACATGCTCTGCCCTGGGATTGTAGAAGCTGGAGATGGTTCCTGGGTACGCAGAGGAAGAAAGAGCTCCCATTCCTAGAATTGTTTGGGGTGGAAGGGACCATAAAGATCATCCAGTTCCACCCCCTGCCATGGGCAGGGACACATTCCACTAGCCCAGGTTGCTCCAAGCCCCGTCCAATCTGGCCTTGGACACTTCCAGGGATGTGGCAGCCACAGCTTCTCCTCAGCAGTCCATAAGGTGGTATCTGGAAAAAGGTTCTTCGCCTTCAGTCTTGCCCAACAGCTCCTGCCTGTGCTCTCCAAGCAGTGAGAGAAAACAGTCAAGTGAATCGATATTTGTTTCCTCTGATCCTTGCAGAACTTCCACCATGGCCAGGAGTGCTGGGGACGGTTCCCGCAGAGCAGTGAGCGGCTCGTGCACACCCAGAGCCCTGGCTGCCCGCAGCTCCCTCCTCAGGGCTCTATTTTCAGCCCTGGACTAATTTTGAACCCTGCTGTAGCTGCTTGCCCGTGCTTAGTTCTGCAGGGCCTCGTTTGCCCCCGTGCTGAGCACTTAATATCCCCAGCCAGGATCGCCTTAGAGCCTGGGCACATCCAGAGGTCACAGGGTGGCTGCCTGGAAAAGGAGATGTGGTCCAAAAGGCATTTCAAATACCTCCTGCCTGCCTGGAGCCAGGGTCCCATCACAGGAGGGGGACGAGGCGGGCACTGGCAGCCTCCTCATGCTCCTGCCGCTCCGACAGCTCGAAATGTCTTTTCCTGCCTTGTACAAAATAGTTTCCCGTGACAGCCCGTCACGGAGCCAGCCCCGAGGAGGAGAGAGCGGGATATTATTCTTAGTAATGGAACCGTCACTTCAGCGCCGTCCCCAGCACGGCGGGAACGGTTCCCGAGGCTGCCAGCCATTCCTTATCTCCCGCTCTGGAGCTCCCGAGGAACACAGGGAGCTGTGGCCCTGCACACCCGGGAACCGCAGGCAACCAGCGGCATTTTTCATGTAAATAAAGAAAACAAATGAAGAGCAGGTTGCAGGGCTCTGTTTCATTCATGCACTAGTACTGTTCCGAAGGCAGCACAGCCATTACGCTGATGAGTGCAACAAGTTATTCAGATTTATTTCTTTTTCCCTGGCTTGGGGTGTTTGATGTGTATCAAACCCACGGAATGGGACGGGCAGGAAGCACAAGGAGAGGGGCTTCCCCCGGCTGGGGACGAGCCCCGTCGCATTGAAAGGAATACTTGTGTTCAGCACTTATCTTCAAAGTGCTGTGCAAACATTAATTAATGACTCTGTTATTGCCAGGGGGAAGAGCTGGCAGAGGGAGGGGTGACAGCTCTCCCTGCTCTGCTGGGAGCCAGACCTTCCTTCCCCGGCTGGGAGGAGCGGGATGCTCCAGGCCCGCTGAGATCTCCAACAATTACAGCTCAGGAGGAGCTGGTGGTGGGTTTTAAGTGCCTGCATTAATAATGGGAGGGGGTTTAGCCTGTAAGATATTTTTATCTGTAAGATTATTTATTTTTAAAGTCCCTGGACTGTGTTTAGGAGGATAACGGGTCAATAGCATTTACAGCCCAGCAGGTTTTCCCGGAAGACTCATCCCACCATGCCTTGTCCTTCCTCAGGCAACCCCAACCAGGGAGACCCCAGGGACGAGCTGGGTGAGCGCTGAAAGGGTTTGGAGTGTTGTCATGATCTAATTAATGAGATGTTTCTATCCATCCATACATCTTTATATTCATTAAACCCTTTTCAGCAGTCACATTTGGGTGGTGCTCAGACAGAAATCAATTTCTATTGGGACTGTTGGTTTGCTTTTCCCAGATGATTTCTTTTTAAAATGCATTTTTCTCCCAAGGGCACTTTGAGTAGAACTACATTTACCACAACTCTATAACTATCCAAAGAGAGAATGAGTTGTCTCCAACTATTTCACCACTTAAACATCACGGGAAAGCAACGAATAACTAAAAGGCAGACAAAATGAACGAGAACAAAAATCTAATTGAATTCCAAGATGCAACATCTGTCTCCTGCTCCTGGCTGAGCAAGGTGCAAGAGCCCAGAGCAAGATGGAACACACTCAGCATCGTCATCCCAATAAATGCCATTGGGATTGTGGAGCAGCACAAACCCCTGGCACCCCTGAACCTCTGCTAAGCGTTACCTTTGGGAATTCACAGCCAACCCTTTCCAAAAAGGGCGTTACAACCTTGTTATTTCACCGAAACCTTCTGCATTCATCGCACAGAGGGAGGTGTTCGCGTGGGAACAAATCCGGGACCGCCTTGTTCCAGCTCTCCTGGGGGATGCACAAAGGCCAACACCACCTGCCAGGTCCTGGAAAATCACCTCATCCATCCCAGCCACAGGAGGGATGTACCTGACCCAGCGCTTTCCTTTCCCTGTGGCAGGTTTGTGTTATGGTCTCGCGACACAGGGGATGTTTTGAGGACATTTCTGCATTTTAAGGCTTCCTCCTCCGTAAATATAAACCCTCAGGCCTGGGCTGAGGGACCAGCATTGCCTCTCACTCCCGGTGATTTTGATGTTCTTCAACCCAGAGAGTGATTAAACTGCAAAAAGTGCCTCAAAAGCAAATTAAAGCTCCTCTAATTCCACCACAGCAGGGTCTGGCGGGGGTGGGTGGTGACTTCCCACTGCATTTCGACTCATTCCCATTCAGTATTTTTAGCTCCTGCCCTTCTGGTGGGATGCAGCTCCTGGTTCCCTTGCTGCCGGCTCTGTGCTGCAGCTGAGCCCTTCTCCAGGCAGCCCCATCCTCTCCTGCCCTGCCTGTGGAGAGGTGCCAAGGCAAACACCGCCCTGCTCCCCTCCCTGGGTCCTGGCCAGCCTGCACGTGTCCCAACACTCCTAAACCTGCAGCCAAATAAATATGTTAATGTACAAATTAGAGTAATTGAAACACCTCGATCCTGCTCGCCCGGGTCCTACTGACAGCAAGGACTTGACAACTCTAAAACTGAGACATTGAACAGGAAACCAAGACATGCCAGACCTCTGATCCACCGGCAGGAGCTCCGGGTGATGGACCTTGGAACAGACCCCTGGGGCGAGGGCTGGGCGGTTCCCAGCCCGGTGCCCACACTCCAGGTACGGATGTTAAAGGGGCACATGGTGTGTCCCTCCCTGCTCCAGAGCTTGGCACAGAGGAGTCCCTGCATGCCCATCACCAGATCCCCCCCACAATCCACTCCTGCTGATGTTGGAGCCACACCAGTGGCTCGTGCGAGCAGGATGTGGCCCCACTGCAGGATGGGGTGAGCAGCACCCAGGGGAGAAACGCAGCACGGGTCCCATCTTACTGTGACAGGGGTGACCCCCCTGCCCCCTTGAAGTGGGCACAGTGCTGGTCACTTGGGCCATCTGACATGGACGGTGCCCACACATGGGGGGTTGGATGGTCCTGGTCCCCCCGGGCAGTGCTGGACCATCCCCATCCCCACACGTGCCAAGGCTGATGCCCTCCCAGCACCGCTGTGCCCCAGGCTCCCCTCACTCCCCGGGGTTCATAGCAGGCTGAGAGCCCCCCCATTTAGTCCTGGAAAGTGGGGTGACAACACCCTCGGGTGCCAGGAGCACGTGGAGAAGGAGATGATGCAAAGGACACCCATATCCGTGGGGCTGGGCAAGACACACAGATTCTGTAACACCCCCAGCAGCTCCAAGACCCCCAGACACATAACCCCCTGCCAGCACTGACTTACGGGTGGCAGCCGTCGGCATCCTCGCAGCCTCGGGGGTCTCAGGGCTCTCTTGGCAGCAGCCCGTGGCATCGGGAGCCCATGGGGGCTCAGCGCCGGGGGGCTCGGTCTCCTCCGCTCCCCGGGAAGGGCTGGGGGGAGCGGGGCAGAGCTGCGCTCCCCGGCATCGCTGGAATCACCACGGCAACTGCGGGTGACTCACGAGCCTTTCTGAGTGACATCAGAGATGAGGAGGAGGGGGCCGGGGGCTGGAGGGCGATGCCGGGAGCAGATATTCCCGGTTCGGTTTTGTTGGGTGAAGCTGGAAGGTTTTGTGCACGGAAAACACGCAGGTTCAATTCATTCCCCCCTCCCAGGGCAGCGTCTCGCCGGGATCTTGGCGTTATTTTGCGGGAGACTCAGAGAGTCAGGAGGGGAGGAGATGCTGGAGCTCGGCCAGCTCTGAAAGCTGCCCGCTGCTGGGACACCCCGGACAGACAAGATCCCACTCCCCCCACCCTCCCCCTGCCCTTGGACTCGGATTCTGCTCCAAAAAACCCAACCAGATTAACAAAGCCGGTTTAAAATTACTTACTTTGACTGGTTTCCCCTTGGTACCAGGGGTGTGAATGGAGGGGGAGTCACCTCGGAGGGGGATGTGCTGGGCTCCTCGTCTTCAGCCACGCTGCTCCCGCACATCATCCCGACGGACCCTGCCCTGCAGCTCCCAGCACTTGTGGTCGTGGGAGCAGAAAGGGGACCTCGCTTGGAAACCAGTCCTGAGCAGGGAGGAATGTTTGCTGGGCACACACGCACACACAGGGGGTTGGGACCAGCTCACAAACGCTTCCCACCAGACATTTTTCAGCGGGATTTGGCAGCAGGTTTGCTCAGGGCTTCGTCACCCACCCTCTGCAGCCACGGCCAGAAGCACTGCCGCTCCGTCCCCTCACAGCCTCCCCCAGACTGTGCCCAGTGAGACAGAGGGAAGTATTTTTAGTAGGATGAGAGCCCTGCATGAGGCTCTGCACTGAGCAAGAGCAGCGCGGGGTCAGCCAGCGGTGCAGCAGCTACACCATCTCCAAAGAATAAACCGCTATCCACCTTCCCACGGGAGCAGCTCCAGGGGCATCACTCAACACCCCCCACCAGACACGCTTCTGGGGGCTCCTGGGCATCCCTGCTGGGCTCAGGGAACCCAACACTTGGGGCTTTTATTTTTAGCCCAGAGAACTATAAATACAACCCATGGTAACCCACGGGAATCCGAGCGACGGCTCAGCCCAGGGGGAGCCCGTGGTGGCCAGAGCTGCACCAGCAGATCTCCAGATCTTCCACTTCCAGACACCTGGGCTGGATGGAAATACCTCAAACCACTTATGGGTTGGGCTGCACCAGGCACGGTGCTGCTGCAAGGGGCAGAGGGGGCTGGCAGGAGGATTGGGCTGCTGCCTGTTCCTGACAGCAGATGGGAGAGAAGGGCTGGGGAAGGTTCACCGGAGGCCAGAGCACAGAATTCAGGGAGGATTGTGCATTTTTTCCTTTTTTTTTGGTGAGGTTCCTCCTGTGAGGGAACCAGGAGTAGGGGGGTCCAGGCAGAGAGCACCCCGTGATTCATCACAGGCAGCCTGGCAACCAGCTCCCATGCAGGGAAAGCACAGATGGAGCAGGGATGCTGCAGCACTGATCCAACAGCATGGAAATCGCTGCTTGGGGTCCTTTTAAGGATGATTTTTAAGGCTCTGAACCAGTTCCCTTTTCTTGCACACTCACAGAGGAGCTGTGCAGGGTGTGGAGGTCCAGCAGCCCACAGTGCCTGGATCACCCCAGCTGGGACCACCTGGGAACAGAGTGAAAAATCTAATCCCACGTGCCAAGAAACCCGGAGAGATGTCCCAGTGCCCTCTCTGGCCCTCACACCGGGAAGGGGTTGAGGTGGGTGCATGGCTGGGGCAGCAGGGGCAGCTCAGCCCCAGGGCTCTGCTGTCTGAGGGTTGTCCTGCACAGCCACTCCAGGAGGAGCTCCATAAATAATTCACCCCAGCTCCAGGTGTGTGGGAGCTGCTGCGGGTCCGGGACTCCCAGGCACGGATTCCCTGTGGGGCAGCCCTTCCTCAGAGGACAAACAGAGGTTCACTGCAACACAAATGTGGTTTGTGCCTGAGCTACGGCTCATAAAAGCCGAGAAACCACATCAGGCAGAAGCGCTCCCAGTCTGCCATGAATAATTGTGTCTCAAGGTTCACCAGCAGCCACACACACCTGCACAGCCCCAGAGACTCAGCCAGCCCTCAGCAGGGAGCAGGAGTGGAGCCTCCACAGCCGCAGCTCCCACTGTGCACCCAGAGCCCTGGCGTGGAACCAGCTCCACACAGTCACTTCCCAGAGTGGGAGAGCTCGTTATGCAACTGCTGATGGCATCGGGAACAAAACCTGTTTGAGCTGCAGCTCTTCTCTGTGACAGAGCAGGGAAGCAGCCCTGCTGCATCCCAGGGTACAGGATGGGTGCAGGAGCCCACGGTGCAGGGTTGGCATCCCACCTGCAGCCCAGCACCCTCGGGAGCCCCAGGCTCTGCAGCTCTGAGCTCAGGCCTCGTATTCAGGCACCAGCTCCTCAGCCAGGCATCTGCTTTACACCCCTGGCACTGAGAGCTAGTCACCTCTCCAGGTTTATTTTGGTCCAGCGTGGCGTGGTCCAGCACATCTCGAGTTACCCACGTCCCTCCCCCAGCTCCTGCAGTGCCTGGATTCCTGGGACACTGGATACACAAGGCCAGGCTCAGGTCACGCTCACTGGCACTCGTGCCAAGCTCACACATGTACAACACAGCCCTGCCCACTCTCCAGCCATTTTCCACAAACTAACCACTGGAGCAACATCCAGTTCTCAGCTGCAAGTCCTGCATTAGAAGTGAGAGCTTTCGAGTAGGAGGACAAAAGAATTTCTCCATTAATTCTGCCCCAAACCCAATTACCCTCTAGCAAATCATCCCCAGCAGCTTCCAGAGCTGCTGCTTCCTTTTGCCAATTCCTCTCAGAACAACATCAATTAAAAAAAACCAGGCATGATCAAGCACAGAGGGAACAATGGGGTTGTCACTGAGGGGAGGGCAGCCTGGGCTGAGCGTGCTGGGAACTCCCAAGGGCAGCATCTGCTGCTTCCTTCTGTTCCTTAGAATCACAATGGGTTGGGCTGGGAGGGGACCTTAAAGCTCATCTCATTCCACCCCCTGCCACGGGCAGGGACACCTTCCACTAGACCAGGCTGCTCCCATGGACACTTCCAAGGATGTGGCAGCCACAGCTTTTCTGGGCAACTGCTGGAACCCTCTCCAGGCAGAGGGTTGGAGGAGCTGATGGGTAATTGTTCAATATTCTGCTCCTCTTTTTGGAGCAGTGGGACTGTGACCACTGATTCATGGGAAAGGAGAAAGCCTGACTTCTTTGGCAAACTGCCTCTGGAGGGGCTGGGAATGGCTCTTGCCCCACTGCTGGTGTTGTCAGTGATGCCTCACCTGCCAACACCAAGTTGATTTTCACAGCCAAGTGTAACCTGGACTCACCTTCCACGCCCTTCATGGCAGGATTTGGGCCTCGCTGGAGGTGGTTCCTGGGCTGGAGCAGCCACAGTCTCGCTCCTTATCCCTGCTGGAGAACCCCAGGGACACCTCCCTGTGCTGAAATCACCCTTCACACGCAGAGCTGACAAACCCCACGCCAATTACAGCCCATCCTGTCACTCACAGAGCAGCACTTCTTAATTTTTAAGGTGTGGGTTTCTGCCCAGACCTGCTGTACCAGTTTGGGTTCAGGAGTACCATTACCTAATGATACACCCCAAGCTGCTTTAAGGGTGTTTTTGTTTTAATTTTAAATTAGTGGAGAGCTGGACCCTTGAATTGTCCTGCTGCTGATCTGTGCATTACAGGGAATCCCAGTTAGGGCCACCTGACACCACAAATACCTGCATTTAACCCCACATTTACCAGCCTGACCTGAGCAAGCAGCGTTTGGATGTCTCATCCACTAATCCCCCACCTCTCACGGGATTCCAGGACAATGACTCCAAACTCCTCAGCACTTGGTGCAACCTGTGCTACATAAACAGGCTGCTGGGGGGGTTCCTTGCTCTGAGCATTGGGGGAAAATGCTGATCAATAAAAAAACAAACCCCCCCAAAACCCCCAAATGTACTCTAGAGATCCTGTCTCCTTTAGAGAAATAATCTCACACACTTACACTGGTCATGAGTTGCCTCCATGGCAGCTGCAGACAAAGGCCAAGGCTCGGAGGCTCTTCCCGGCTCATTCCCAGATCTCCAGCAGCCCAGAGGGAATTTTGGTTACATCAGGTGCAAGTTGCTGCATCCCACCAGCTGCTCCTTGCTGGAGCTGTTTTCCTTAATGAGGGTTCCCTTGTTGGGAAAGAAAAGGCTTCAATTTGTCAGTCAACAACTGTCAAGATAAATCCCTCTCCAACGGCATCGGAACATCCCGGGGGAATCACCAGATCTTGGTTCACAAAGCCCTTGCAATGAATCTCCCCAAATGCAACTTTTCCTGAAAAACAGAGGAATAAATTCCAGGTGCAAAAACCAGCTCCTGCACAAATTCTGTGGAAGTTTCCTGAGCAGCTCTCAAAATATCCCACTTTTTGAGAAACAGTCCCAGCAACCCGCAGGTCCAAGGAAACACAGGACAGCAACGTGGATCCACAAACCTTTGCTGCTCCTGCAAATGATGCTTCAGGACACCTTGTAATAAATCAAAAAACTTTATTTTTATGATATATTATAAATGTACAACACACATAACATCAGTGTCTCGGTGTGTATGTGTGAGCAGGCTTAAGCCTTGGGATTCATTCCAGCCCCGGCCGTGGGTCTGACACCTCCACACACAGTAATTCCAGCCTGAACAGGCCTGGTTTTGCCAACACCTCCCTAATTTCCAGGAATACATTTCAGCAGACAGCAGCAACTGCTTAAAATGATCCCAAATTAGCAGCATTCCTTGCTTTTTTTTTGCCTGGAGGGTTTCTGGAGGGAGCAAATCCTGCCGGTTTTCCCCTCTCGGACGGAGGTCGGTGACCCGCGGGAGCGCGGCCAGAATGAATCCTGAATTCCACAGGCTCATCCGCCCTAGTTAAGCTTCAGAAAAGTAATGTTACGCCTTAGGAAGAGCTGTGCATGCCACACACTGCTGGCAGGGCCAGATCAAAGTTATCCTACGTGGTACCTAATTATTGGATACACAGGTGACATGAAAAGGAACGTGAAGTCAGTACCTTGCGATATCGTTTTCACCGGTGCTGCCTCGTGGGAAGTGCTGGGTAGCAAATCACATTCGTGTACAGTTCGTTAAGCCATGATAAAAATATGCAGATTTAAAAAAAAAAATAATCTCTCCAGGCCTCTGTTACCTGCTGCAACAAAGATACTTGGGCTTGTGGGGCTTCGCTTAAAACGTGATCCAATTTCCTCCCTCTCCCCAGAGCACGATATAAAACTATACCCAAATTCAGTAAGAATTTAATTCATTTACATTTATTGAAGTTCACATGCTGCAAACAGGATCTGCATTGGAGATCTTCAAATCTAGGGCAAGAGGTCCTGAAAAAACCCCTTTTGCTACACCCAGATGTGGGGATGGAGGTGAGAACGACCACCATGAGAGCACATTCAGGTGGACATAATTTCCTCTGCAGGGAGGTGGGGGCTGCACCCACTGCCCCACACCAGCCAGCACAAATCCCTCCGAGGAGTAAGTGTCCCAGGGAGGAGGACACAGGAGTATCCCAAACCTCAAAGCTCAGGGACTTACAGTCGGATGGAAATACCAGCCAGAAGCGCCACTGTTCTGCGAGTTAATAAAAATGTTACTTATTATTAAAAGTAGAAAAACAGGGCGGTTGCTTTGGATGAAACACTCACTATCCTGTGCACAAGACTTTGGGAAAATTGCCCCTGGAGCAGAGATCACAGGTAACCTCTGTGTCCCTCCCACAGGCAAGATTTGCTGACAGCGTCACTGTACATTCGTTTGGTGCGATGCTGATTGCAACAACTTCCAAAATATATTAAAAGATCCTCAGCCCATGAATCACAATGCCTAAAAAAAATTAATTGTAACAGTCCTAACTAAAAAAAAGGATTTCAATAACCACTAAAGTGTTGCTTGGATATGAAGATCTACCTCCAAAAGACAAGTTTGGTTCCAGGAGAGAGAGGAAAGAAAGGGGGAAGGGGGGTCAAGGTTTGGGACACGGCTGTGACAGAGGCTGCGAGGAGCCAAGAAAAGCCACGAGCTGGAGGTCTTGGAGCTTGTGCAGGAGGGAACCTCGCACCTTCCCAGAGGAGGAATGCACTGCTGGCTGCTTTAGGAACCATGCAAGGCAATTTTCCAGCTGCATGGAGAACAGAAACGTCCTTGAAACGGAGCAAAGAGCAGCGAGCCGGGAAGCAGCCGGGTTATTCCCATGTGGCCACGTCCAGGGAGCGAGGCAGCAATCCTAAAGGAAGACTCATGCCACTGCTCACAGGGAGAGAAGGAATGGCAGATTCTTTGGACTGGACCAGGGACTAGGGATTAGCAGGAGTTACACAAGCTCGGGCTCACAGGTCAGGACAATCAAGGTCCAAGCTGAAGTAGCCACTGGCCTTTTTTTCCAAATACATCCCTTTAAATGCAACCCCCCTAAAAAGAGTATAAATACGAAGCCCTGAGAACAAACTTCCATATAGTACATTTCTCTTAAAAATAGCAGTGTTCTGATGACAAAATTATAAGTTAGATATAGTTAAATAAATAGCTGGTTGGCTTGCAAGAGTCCTGTCACAGCAAAAGGTACAAGATTGTCTCAGTGGGGACTGTAAGAAACACAGTTAGTCACCTACCACCCCATCTCCTCCCTGATCCACCTCATGAGCCTCTGAATATTCCCCAGACCACGTTAGGAGAACCTTAACTGTGACATGTCCCTGCTGGTTAGAACTTGAACACCAGATATGCAAGGACAGGACCTGAGCCTGTAAACCCTCACGGTGAGTTCCTCACAAAACCACCTGGTTTATTTAACAAGTCTGTCCCCTGGGTTTAGGGATCTCTCACAGACCAGACCCACCAGGGAACAGGACAGTTGATCACCAGGCAAAGCTCTTGTCACACACATTCCTTGTGCCTGATCACACAGTCCCACTCAGGAATGGTGATTATTCCACTTCTTCCGCAGGTTTTGTAAAAACTGGGCCAATCCAAGCCTTTACAAGCACCACGGGCTCAACTGCTCCCTGCACTTCTGTGAAGCAGCAGCAATCCCTCCCCCTGAAGGGATGGGGGGACACAGTTCCTGGACTAATTCACACCCCAAGGGCAGTTTTGGGTTGTTTTAAACCAACTCCCGTGCCCTGCTGCAAACACCACACCCCCTAAATTCTGCTCGCTCTCTCAGCTTTTGGCCACTGCAAACTCAAGCTCTCACAAGCCAAGCAGGGCCCTGTTAAAGCCACCCCAAAGAAGAACACGCTCTCCAACACCTCAGCTGTGCAAGTGTGGAGCTCTGGGACAACCAAACCCAGAAATAACCATGGATTCTCAGCCTCCAAGCGTTCCAAAGGTGCAGCATTCCTTTATCCCTACGGTCTGTAACTGCTGCTGCTGAACCTGGGCAATCTCACCTTCTGTTACATAAGAATAATTTGGTTTACTGATGTTTTTTTCCACACACTTTTTAACCAGTGCAGTGGCACTGAGGGTTTCCTGGCTGACCAAGGGAGGCAGCTCGGATCCCTTGTATCTCCCTGGAAGCTCCACAGCCATTCCACAGTCCAACCATGTGCTGCTGAAATCAAACCCAGCATTTCCCAAGCCTTTACATTCCTCAAGACTGTTTCTTAAGTCTGAACCTCTCCTTATCCACTCAAAAGCCCAAAAAAACACCCCCCCCCCAAACTACAGGGTAGTTTCCCCCCAACTTTCCCTTCTAAAAACACTCATTAAAAGGAATATTAACCAGAATCCTGACTGGTAGAGAAGGACATGTGGCTCTAACATGAAGAGCTTCAAGTAGAACAGTCTTCTGGTATTACTATTAAAAGAAAAAAAAAGCTTCAGAAATAAGCAAAAAAATGGACAAAATAATCAAAACCTCTCATAACACCACAACATTCAGTCACAACTACTCGAGCTCACTGGGGTGCAGGATCTGGTTCCTGGCTCGAGTTCCAGGACAAGGTTATAATTTAATGTCATGTTGTCAGTCTGCTCTTAGCAAGAAGCCCACAAAAATGGTTTTACTGTCCAATTGGAACAGAAGCATCATCACTACAAAGCTTGGAATTTCTAAGGGTAGAAGTAAATATCTCAGCTGTAAAAGCATCAGATGAAATTACAAATTGGAAAAAAAAGAAAAAACAAAACCAAAACCAAAAAATAAATCCTGGGATAGTAAGTCAAGATAAAATCTCAGGCTGTTTTGATTTCCCCACCCTTCTTATTAATGATGAGAAATTGGCAACTTCAGTGCCTCAACTACAAAACAGCACAGAGCACATGCCAAGCTCAGGCCAAAACTTGTTGGAGGGTTTCAGGTTGCATCTTGTTGCGGTTTTGTTAAAACCAAACAACAACCCAAGTGCACAGAAAAACCCTCCCACACTTCCAGAGGTGCTCAGGATTGACAGGACACCTCTGGGCTGGTGAAACACAGGGTCTCCTCCTGGTTACTCTGCAGTTTGGACTTGCCTATCCTGCCCTTTCCTAAGGGGCTGTGAAGCACAGGACGTGGCAGGGATGATGGCAGATGTCTTTTAAGTTGGAAATAAACCCCATTATTTTTTAGCAGACTGTTAAAAGGTCACACCTGCAGAGCCCAGTTGTAAAACCCCTGTCGTGGATATTCACAGTTCTGCTCTTCAAAGCTCAGAATTCCTGTCCCAAACCTCAAGTCAGTCTTCTGGCAAAGTAGGAAAGACCCAGCCTGACATTCTTGGTATGGCCCTGGTAAAAATAAGCATAAAGAAACCCCACTTCTAACTCAGAGATAAAAATTTCAAGCGTGCTTTAAATGCCTTAAACAAGATAAAAACCTACATGGTTTTGCTGCTTTAGGGATCAACACCCCCCCCCCCCCCGCAAATCAGCTGCTTCTTTGTAAACAGAATAAAACCCCCAACAAAAGTCCCTTTCCAAGCTGTGCATGTAAAAATGGGGCAAAAACCCACTGTGTGAACACATCCCCCCCTTGCAATGGGATGTGGCAGAGTATGAGCTCAGGAGCTGCAGCCACGTGGGAGTTCAAGTCTTGCTGCGGTGAATTCTGTGGTGAGAGAGAAGCTGCACCTTTGTGGTACCTGACAGAGAAGCTCCTGCAAGGACAACCCCTGTGGGACTGCAACAACACTGATGCAGCAAATAAATAGGAAAAAGTAATGCTATTTATTAGAATTCCACCTCTGAATGATTCTGTTTAAATTAAACAAGTTTGGACAGAAATGTGCTTGCTCTCTCCCAAGATTTTTGGGCTTTTAAAAAAACGCTTCCTAAAATCGATTTTTCCCCTCCCCCCCCTTAAAAATAAAATAGCAGTTTTGCAATTTGATCAAGCCATAAATTAATACTGTATGGAGATGATTAAAATCCTATGCCAGTGGTCAGTGACCTTTTGTAAACACTAGCCAGGTCCTAGCAAAGCTGGCTAGAAAACTACTGTCACAGGCCTTTTTAACAAGCAGGATCGTGTTTCTTTCCAACAATCAGATTCTGAAGTGTTTTCACAAAACCTTTTCCTATTTTTTTTTGTGTGTGTGTTTTTTTTTTCTGATATACTTTATTTTAAACCTAATACCTGAAAACAGAAACAAGTCTTCAAACCTCTTCCACTAACACTAAATCCACAAGGCAACTCACTCCAGTTGGCCGTAACTACAAAAGCGCTCGCGGGAGAGACCCGTCTCAGGATCTCCCCCTTGCCTCCCTTCCCCTTCCAGCTGCCCCCTTCCCCAGGTTTCCATGGAGTGAGGGGCAGGAGGAAGTGGCACAGTGCACTGGGACCCCCCTCTACGTGCGATTCAGCGTCTGGAAGATGCGGGAGATCTGCAACATCACGGGCCCGGTTTCAGGGTCGTTCATCCACTGGGTGCTGTTCAAGGGGTTTTCAAGCATATCCTCAAAGGCTGCCGAGAGATGGGAATTGCAACAGTTAGTCCTTGCGAAGCTCCAGTGTTTGGGAGGTTTTAGGGCAGTCAGAGATGGCTACAGCTCAGAGGCAGTGGGCAAATGTGACCCAGAAATGGTGGGAATGCACCTCGTACCACCTGCGCTCCAAAGCTCCACAGTCTGGGGGGATGCTCCAAGTTGGGCTTCCCTCATTTCTCAGCATTAAATTCACTGCAGACAGTGATTAAATACTCAGCCTGGATTACAGTCCATCCCACAAAACCTCAAGGACGTGGGGTTGAAGAGCTAAAGCCTTAACAAATGTCCCCAGGCATTTGTCTGCAGGAACATGCCGTGCAACCCACCCATTTGTGAAGGCCCATCTGCTGCCAGCACTCCTACAGAACACTCTCCTGCAGCCCCATTCATCTGAACAACCATTTTTCCATATCCCAGACTGGATTTCTTGCACCAGTATCCCTTCTTTCCCCTGGTACTTAACCAAGACAGTTCGTGGAAAGCACCACCACCCCCCTTGCCTGTTCCCTGTGCTGCCCTGAGGCTCTTCTGGAGAGGGAACCGAGCCAGCAAAAGCCGAAATGCCAAAGGCTACACAGAGCCAGCACAAGTGTAGCCCCTTAAGCAACCAAATCTCAGAGTTCCAGCTTTTCCAGAGGCCCTGGAGCCACAAGGGAAACAGCATCTTATTCCTCCTTCCTGATGCCTGGAGAGCAGAGGATGCCAGGGAGGCAACCAGACACAGGAGGGGAAAGGCTGGGTGTGCAGAAGAAAAATCATCATAATTTTTTTTAAAGAGCACTTTTTCCTTCTGTCTTCACAATGAGCTTTGTTGGCTGCTTGCTCTTTTTTTTTTGCTGTTTTATTATTTTCTTGCTTTCACTCTACTCCTCGTGTTGAAGGAACCAGGCAGCCACTGCAAGAGCCAAGCTGCAAATCTGGCAGAAAAAAATCGGGCCAGGCAGTGATTTCTAAGCCTTCTGACAGCCACTGAGCTGGACTCCTGGACATTTGGAGCCAGTCATTACAGAACAGGACAAAAAAAGCAGCTGCACAGTCACCAAAATGTCAGTGTTGAGTCTGGCACCGAGGTCAGTGTTAGTTTTCCCAGGAGTGGCAGAGCACAAAGCTCAACTGCCATTAGTGGGAGCTGGAAGTGCCCAGCACCTCTGAAAGCCTCATCATTAATACCTTGCTCAAGGTCATGCAGCACTGCCTTCCACCAAAGCCCAAAATAAAAAACACACATCTCACCTTTCATCACTTGAATTATATTCTTTTACACAGACTCATAAGCTTAGAACTAAAGATTTATCAATACTCTGTAAGAAACCCATTAAATGTAAAACCTCATTATTAAAATCTGTGACATAAGCAATTTGCAGATGTATCACTAGGAATATATTCTCTGATGTTCATCCAAGCTCCTACAATGGCATTTCATTTTCTATTTCTATTCTGAGCTGCTGTGTGGAACCCTGGCTGGAAAAATGAAGAGACCATTTGTTCAGAAATCAGGAGTGGGAAGGTTCTGCTCTTGAATTATTTAAAGGCTTGCAAACTCTCCTAATTACATTTAAAGCAGTATTTTTAAGAGCTCTCTTGAATGAGCTGTGCCTGCAGCCTTTATTTAAAGGCTTCGCCTCAAATAAATTTTGAAGAGAAAGGCTAAATGCAAAACTTTAAATGTACATCACAGAGCCAGTCATTGTTCTGTGCTGTCAGAGGCAGCAATTCCTCCCAGCTTGGAGGCTCTGCTGAGTACATGTTGTGCTCCCAGCCTTTCTGACCATCAACACACACAGTCTTCACCCCAGAGCTCAAACCCAAACACAGGGAAATGTGTGTTTGCACATTTTATCTCAATTTTGACAGGCAAAGCCTTAGCTCAGCCTTCTTGTTTGGATACTTTTCCACAAGTTATCTTCTGTCTCAGTGATCAGGCCTCGCTCACAGGGAGCTGCAGAGCAGGACACAGCCTTGTTTTTTCTGGGAAATAATCGGAGTTCGAGACAGACATTCCTGATTTTTCCCCTCGTGGCCAAAGGGAGCACACAAAAGGTCTCCTAAATCCACAAGAGCATTGCAGCCAGCAGCTATTAAAGTTCTGAGTTCAGCAAGTGTAATCCTGGGGAATTAGGATCATTCCTGGGACAGCCCCAAGGTCTGGGTTTAGCTGAGCTGCAGGATGAAGCAAACAAACACCACGGCTGGAAGGGAGGAAAAGGGCCCAGAGCTGCACCAATCCCCCAGAGGGGGCTGTCATCATCCAGGCTCCACTTACCTAGAAGAGTTTTAGGGTTGGTGAGCCCTAACTGTACCACTGGGTTTTCTAAGATGGCTTGGAAGAGAGGGCTGTTGGTGTCAATGCCCTTATCTAAGTCCTCTGGAGAAGGTTTCCTGTCTCCCAGCAGCCACTCACACTGAAAGAAATCACCAGGCACAACAGATTTTCATTAGAATCCAAGTGTCTCAACATAAAAAGTTCTGATAACGTGGCATTTTAAAGATGCTTTTTCCTCCCCCAGTTAAAGACTGAGCTGTGCATTTCTTGTCCCACCAGTTTACTCTTCACTAGTACCAGCCAGCCCAGTATCCTTCCTCCAACAGCAGCCAGCACTGGATCCTCAGGAGGAGGAGGAGATTCCTTGGCTGTCAGCTGTGTCCACATAATTTTTCCTTAGCACATCACCCACTAGCAGGGGGACTAATCAATCTTTGAAAACCTTAACATTTTTTTTGATTCCAGAAACTGTGGCAGCATTGCTGCTGAATGGCCATTCACACACTGCTCAAATCTCTGCTGGATCATTTATCCCTGTCCTTTAATCAGGGGTTCCCTGTAGTTAATAAACTACAGGGAACACCTCTTCCTTTCTCAGGAGAGCACAGTCTGTTTATTCTAGAGCAAAACATCACCCAATTCCACGAGGAAAAGGAGTGGTTGAAGAGACTTTCAGAGGAGCAGGGAATGGGAACGTTGTACTCACGGCTGCGTTTTGCTGGTTGTTGTTTACTCTGAGTGCATCCACCACTTCCTTCTCATCGAATCCCATCTCCATCAGGGCAATGACAGCCTGCAGAAGAATTGCACAGCTTGATGAGTGTAACATTTAAAGCAGAAGTGAGAGCACTCATGACCTTTCACCTTCTGTGCAGGTGGTTTCTGTGGGGTAAAAACCCCCTCATTGTTTCCATTTGGGGACCACTCAGTAATTTTATCAACACAGTTTTCAAACACCCTACATCAAAAGTGTCTTTAATATGGAAGAAAACTAAATCTTAAAAGTGGTTCTTGTCCTCAACACTGAAAGCTGAATGCAAGGCAAAGAGTACCTGGGGTAGAAAGGAGAGGCACAGGACAAACACCTTATTTTGGAACTCCTCTCCTGCCATAAAACTGTTGTTCCCATCCGAATGATCAAGGTTTATGCGCATTTGTGGTTCTATTCACCTTATTTAACTTCACTCCTGGATTTATTACACTGTGAGTGTGAGGTATTTGGATAAGAATGTTTCCTTGTTGAGAAACTGCACCAGGTCATCAAATGCATGTGCAGCTTTTAACGCAAGTCTCAAGTGCCAGATGTCAAAGAGCCCCTCCTGGTGAGCTCCCAGTGTGAGAACACCTTCTCACTGCAGCCAGTCCTGTGTTCTGAAAAAAGGGCAACTTCTGTGTTTGCTGCTGGTGATACCTTTCCTTGCCCCCTAAATACAATCCCACCTTTCTGTCCTTTTCACAGAATCCCAGAATGGTTTGGGTTGGAAGGGATCTTAGAGGTCATCCAGTTCCAGCTCCCTCCCACCTTCCACAAGTCCAGGTTGCTCAGAGCCCCGGCCAGCCTGGCCTTTTCTACAGCCAAAGGACCTACTCCTGTCCTGCCACCCTTCCTTCCTACACAGCACCCAAAAAGGCAGTGCCAGGGGTCTCACTTTGGTCCTCTCAGTTTTCAGGTGCAGAATCTCTCATTTAGATCCTGCATTCCCAAGGTAACACCCTTCCAAACTCAGAATATTCCGCCACGTGAAGTATCCCTGAATTTAAACACTCTCTAAAGGCTTCCATTGAAATCCTGCCAAGCCAGCACGACACACAGGTAACCCAGATGTCCCATTTCATGTATTAGCTAAGCATTTATTAGGATTCCTTGGTGCCTACAGTCCCTCCCACTCTGAGGGACGCACAGCACGTACCCGCGGGTCCGGACGGAACTCTCTTTTCCTCCGGATCTTCTTGAATATTTCCGTCAGCTCATCCTTGGCCTCCTCCCCTCCCTCTTCCGAGCTGGGACCAGCAGCTGCCTCAGCAGAGGAGGCAGCAGCTTCAGCTGTGGCTTCTGCAGGAGTCTGGCCTGGCAGGGGAGCATCCACTGAAGGGTCATCTGCGTGTTCTATCAACCACTCCATGGCCTGGGTCACCGACATGCTGGGAAACAAACGGGAACACCGGGATGAGGAACTCCCCATAGGCACAGCAGGGCTCCCCACACCTCTCCCTTTGCTCTTATTCCCCTGGGATATCGACTTGCAGGTTAATTAACACCTGAAAAGTCACAAATAAAGTTTTGGAGCCAATCTTGGAGCAAGTGCACTCAGGGCACCACAGTCTTCTCTGGAGCCAGGAAAACACAGGAACCACGTCCAGCTTGGACAGCTGCAACCCAGAGTTCAACAGGCATTTCTGAGGGAGTCACCCTACTCTCCCCATCATCTGCTTTGTTTCCCAACAGGCAAACAATGACTGTTTGCAACCGTCGACAAAACTGCCAGCAAAGCACGTTCCAAATTTACATGGAAACACATCTCAGATGGCAAGAGCTTTAGTGCTTAAGGAGATCTCCCTCAGACCATCCAGTGACCAAGGAATGCCATTAACAAGAGAAAAAAGGGTGAAAAACATTATATGTGCACAATGTTGCCTTGAGCCAGAGCAAAATCCAACAGGGACAACAGCACTTGGAAATGCCCCACTTGGAAATGCCTCCACTGTGGCTTCAGGAGAGATCTGTGACCCCTCAGGGACACAGTCACTTGCTGAGCAGTGCAACTACTCGAGCTGAGGGTCCTCAGAGCTCCCAAACACATCTTTTCCCAAAGGATATCAAGGAAAAAGCAAGGGCAGGTGAACATGTAGCAGGAATTATGACACGCTCATGGAAGGGAAAACCTTTGCCTACTTGGCTTTTCAGTTACAACCTGAAAGCTGGAGGACAGCAGGGAGAAACTCTTCCTGAGATACTGGAATATGTTGTGGCCTCTCTACCACTAAAACTTTTCAAGAGTGGCCTAACAAACCCCTCTCAGGAGCTCACTGTTCTTAGGGCATGAGAAGTACCACATTCCCTCCTATTTTCCTGCAATTGCTCCCTGGACTTCACAATAGTCTTGGAATGTTCCTAAAGACCAGCATAAAGCATTATTTCTACAGCTGAAAGACCAACGTGGATGAACCAAGTTTGCTTTTTTCCTCTGTGAAACCTGACTTCTAAAGCAGAAGAAAATGTGATTTAATACCTGGAAACAGCCTTGTGACCCACAGACCTTCCAGGGCAATCCAGCCCTGCTTCCCCTTCCCTGTGCCACCTGCACTCTGCCTGAGGCAGCACTGTTCTCTGAGTTAGTGCTTTTCCCAGCCTAAATTTAGGTGACCCACATAAGGAAACTTCAGGAAAAATGCAGATTTTTTTTTTTCCCCAAGCATATGCAGTGATTTACTTACTGATTTAACCGGAGGGCCTTGACAGCTCTGCTCTCTGGGAAGCCCATCTCTGTGAGCTGCCTCAGAGCTATTTCATCCACTCTGTCCTCCTCATCCTCATCCAGCATGGCTGCACACACACAAACAGAACAATGTTCAGACTGACTGCAAGCTCAGACAAACCCCTGTGTCAATGCAATGGCATGTGTGAAGTTCAAGCCCCATTCTCTCTTCCATCCCTTCTTTTGTTCCTGCCCCCAGTTTGCCACCTCATCGTTTAATTTGCTGCTCTCAGCTCAGTCTGGCTCAGAGAGATCCTTCCAGGACAAAGACTTTGTCCAGATGTGTTCAAGATCTCAAACAAAAGGCAGTTAACTCACACATGACCAGGGGATTGCCCAATAATTAAATATGTGAGATTCACTGAAGATTCACTGATCATTTATCTAGAAATTAGGTTGGATCTTGTTGTAGCAGCTCTCAAGGATGAGCATTTCCCACCAGCTGAATCAAGAGCCACACTTTCTCCTCATTCTACTACCTCCTTGTGCATTTTCAACTATTCTTTACCATCCCCACTGATCATTTCTAAATGGAACTTCTCACCCACCCCAAAGGGACCTTACAAATCCACAAGGTTTGTACAATCTACACCCCCAAGGTGAAACTTTTGCCACAGAGTTTGTTGCTGCCACATCAGGGTCTGAACTTCCCTCTGAGCCCGCTCCTGTGCTCTGGAAGCAAACAGATTCCCCAGGATAGAGCTATAAAGATATGTTCATACCATTTGCCTTCTTAAATAGTTCAACTGCATCTGGGTTCAGTGCTAACAATTTCTGTGCAACTTCTATGAGAGACACCAAGATCTTCCGGAGCTCTGTCTGGAACTGCAAGAAAGGAAACTGTCAAAACATTTAGACAGGAGGTTACCAGACATCACTGAAGATTAATGTGTCTGTTGTTACATCACAGCAGCAGCCTGGCCCTCTGCTCAGACAGGGGCTTTATTAGGGTTTTATTTTCATTCTTTAGTCTCTCAAAAAGCCCTTCCTGGGAAGTGCTACCTCCTGGGCAGAAAGTTCCTTTTATTTCTACCCCATGGTCAAGGAAGAGGAAAAAAACTCCCACTGTAAACACCTGAACTATTTAAGCCTGAAGAAATAAACCCCTCTAATTTAATATCTGCCAGACCTTGAATATGTTCTGAGGCTTTGCCATGAATAAAACATTTCAAATCATAAAACATGAATACAAATCCTAAAAATCAAAATATGAAGATCATAAAAATCATCCTGTGATTCTGTAATCATTTAGAAACAGTGGGTTTTTAATCACTAAACAGCACAAGCTGTGTCTAAACCTTTACTTATTTATTTTAATATACATTATATACATCTGAATTTTTCTTACAGAGAAAGGTAAAATGTGTTAAAGGCTGTTTGGGTGTCAGAGTGGGAGTTAAATGCAGTACTCACATCCCTCATGCTGTGATGGGCCACGGTGCGGTCGGCGCTGCGGGAGGGCAGGTTGGCAGTGGCTTTGAGAATGGCATCCTTGTCAGGAGCCTTCTGCTCCTGCTTCCTCTGCAGGGAAGGGAACAGGAGCAGGTTTCATAACCCATTATCCACAGACCAGAGGACACAGCAGTTTCAGACTCTCCACCAAGGCATCAAGCAGTGCCCTGTAGCTTCAATACACGGACTAACAGCACCGGTGTCACTCTGCGGTGACAGAGCTAAACTGGGCCTCTTGGCTGCCCCACTTTCAGCCCTCACACCTATTGCTGTTATTTGAACAGGCAGGGAAATTCCAGCACAAAGAGGGAGAGGTATCACAGAGGTCTCAGTGGCCAGGACCATATTGTGCTCCCCAGGGCCTGCTCCCAGCTCAGCTCATCGAGAGCTGCAGCAGCGCTGGGCTCAGGAAACACTTCACTGCTGATCCCTGGGGGAGCTGCACTGCCTGCCAGGATCATGCAGGGAATCTGCAGCACATGCTCCTGATCCAGCATAAAACATAGCAGGGTCCAGACTATAAATATGCCCAAGTCTTATAACTTGTGCTCTCACAGTGACGTTCTGCACAGCGAGACCACGCTGAGGAGAGAGAGGGACACAATCCCTGCAGGAAGGGATGCACAGACACACCAATCCCTGCAGGAAGGGATGCACAGGCACACCTGTGCAAGGATGAAGAAGAGACACCCAGGAATTCCCCATTTCAAGCACAAAGCACTGCCTGAAGTGTTTATGTGGTTCACATAAACTGCAGTAACCCTGGTGCACAAACTGCATCCTGGGCATCACTGACCCTCGGGAACAATTACACACCAGTAAAGTGAAATAAAGCCAAATAAAACACTAAGGGGTCAACACTTCAGCTCTAGAGGGTGGCTAAAGGCAGGAGACAGCAAGTCAACACATCTCTTTGGGTTTTCCAATAAAGCAAGGCACTTGCTGAACTATAAAGTCATTAAACATTTTTTCAAAGATCAAATCTATGCCATTTCCACACAGAGTGTAGCTGCAAGTCTTATTTTAAGGCAAATGTTCTCAGAATGACAGTTAAAAATGTAAAATCAGCTTCCTCTGAGCTTGGAAGAAATATGAAGTGATTTTCCCAGAATTTAATGGCAGCATTTACCTCTGTAAGCAAACAGAGCACAGCACAGTGACCCTTCCACATATCATCAATAAAGCAGTTAACCAAAACTGCCAAGCTGAGAAGTGTTTCAAACTCACCTTTTCCTCTGCAGACACATCTGCCATTTTGGGGAGTGGAGGTGGTGCACGTTTCTTGATCAAAAGCAGCACATCTGCAAAGAGAATGACACTGCAATACATCAGAAAGGATGTGAGGACAGTTCCTGCAGGATAATTCACAAATCCAATTGTTCCTGGAGATGAATTTTGTATCAACCCCACTATTAGCATCAGACATTTTTCACCCTTTATGACCTGGATAGTTTCACACAATCCCCCAGTGCACAGAGATTTCAAAACTGGGTCCAGGATTACTTACACTTTGTGCAACTGGTTTCTTCTCCTCACACACACCACCCTTAAAGAAAGGGTATTACAGGTTCCAGCTGTCTTCTACAGAATTAGTACAGCTCATGATAATAAGAAAAGAATCAGCACTGTCAGAGCTTGCACTGAGAAGGAAGCAGCAGAGACAGGCACAGATGGTTTTTGGTCTAAGCTGGGGCCCTGCAACAGCAGCCAGGCAAGAACTCAGCTCCAAGAACTTCCATCTCCTACAGCAGCCAGGCAAGAACCCAGCTCCAAGAACTTCCAGCCCCAGGTTGAAGCTCATGTTCGTGTGTGAATGGCAGAAATGGTTCACATCCTGCAGCACCCCACCTGGGCAAACAAGTCTTCAGTCTCACATCACCTGACACCAGCTCTCTTTGGGCTTTTAAGACTAATATTCTCCCTTTAAAGGCAGCCTCTCTATAGATATCATGTGATGCTTTGTAGCACCTCAGTTAGTGCCACAGACACTGAGGGAGGAGAAGCAGCCCCTGCTCAGAGCCCAAACCTGTGCAGCCCCTGAGCCCTTCAGCCAGGCCTGACTGACTGGCAGTTTTTAATCCCCTGCACTGGGCAGGTACAAAGCAAACAAAACATGCTTTGCACGACAAGTTCCTTGGTCTGGCCCAGCACAGAGCAGCCAAGAGCAGCAGCTGGTGAGGGCTGTGAACCCTCCTCTGGGCAGCTGGTCAGACGTGACAGGAGCCCTGCACAGGCAGCCCGGGGCACTCAGCTGTCACGGGGATCCCTGTCCCTGCCAGGCAGGAGCAGGGAAGGCAGAGCACACACTGCAGAGGGAAAAGGAGTGGAGAGGCAGTCAGTCACCTGACAGCTCGCTGGGATACACAGCTCCTGCTGCCTGGCTGTGCAAACTGCAATCCAACACTCGGCAGGAGCCAGCACGCGCTGGAAAGAACACCCTCCCCCAGCAGGAACAGTCCCTGCCTTTGCCCAGGATGGCACTTCCCAGCTCCTGCCAGTGACAGGTGACACTGCCTTGGAAGGGAAACCATGGCAGCAGTTCCCAGGAAGAGGCAGGGACTCTACCCCTGCGGAGTTTCTGGTTCACTCAATATTTCAGTCCTGCTTCTCTCGCTCTCTGACACTGCCCCGACTCCAAAAGGGGCCATTACCTTCAGCTGTCCAGTAAAAACTGACTCCAGCTCTCTTATTTAGGTCTTTGTTTCACATTTAAAGCTCAGGAGCAAATACACACCCCACAGACCCTACTGTGGTCAGTGAGACCACAGTGCAATGGATTTTGACCTGTTTGCAGAGGACAATGAGGTCTAAACTCCACTCAAACCTCAACAGCCACCCTCCTGCTTCACCTGGACAACCTCAAGAAACCCCCCAGTGTGGTTCTTGAAGCCGTAGAACTATCCTTGAATAGCTTTGAAGAGTAAATGCTGCCTTGGAGGTTTAAAAAGTTACTTTAAAAGGAGTTAAAATAATCAGTTTAACTTACTGACTGAATGACTTCTCTTAATTCCTTTTCAACCCTTAAAAGTAGGAATGAAGAAAAGGAAACTGTTCCAGGTGCTTTCTCTGGGGGGATAAGAAAGTCTTTTTTTCCCCCTTTGTTTTTTGCCACCTTAGTCATCTTCCTATGTCAAAGCAGAGAGTGGATATTAAAAATGTTCTTGCTTGGAACTTGCCAAAAGAAACACAACCTCCTGCTTCCAGACTGGCGGGATGAAAACCCAGACAATCTTACCTCTATCTTGAATATTTTCCTCCAACACTGTTTTTGTGTCTGTCAGCACCTTCTCAGAAGTAGCATGGATCAGCTTGTGGTGTGTCACAGTTTTGGGATCCTCCAAGCTCCCGGGGACACACTGCAGAAGACAATAAATACTGGAGATCAGAAGACAGAAACGAGGCTCCTGCATGAATCACTTGGCACTCAAGATTCCCCACATACAGACTGTGCATCATTTCCTGGCTTCTTCACAGCTTAAGCCAGAGGCCAGTGCACAGAATGTGTTTTCTTAAAGAACCTGAGGTTTGATTTGTGCCTTTGTGAGTGGACTTAAGACTTTTGCCACTACAGGACATCTCTATCACACTGAACTCCAAGTGCTTGGTCCTATACTCAGGCCTTGGAGACTGGGAGCAAAGCAAGGATGTTCCAGGGCCCACAGCTTAGTTAATTCTGCAACAGGTCACCAAGGTGATCGCTCTTAGTGAGCAGCAATTAGTATCACAAACTAAGAATGCAGATCTACAAAGAGCAGCCAGTGTTTTACACCAGGGAAGGTTGTAATGACGCAGGGTGTTCTCATTTGTGGTGTGAAAGCAGGAGGGACTCCCTGCTTCCTCTAATAATTGTTATTTACACACACTGTCAGAGTAAACAAGGCATTGCCATCAGTGATTTGGGTTTATCTGACCCTAAACTGGGCAGTTTCTGTGCTTGTTTCAAGCTGAAATCAGATTTGGCTGCTGGAGCCCTAACCTGTCTTCAGCCCTTTCAGCAGGAACCCAAGTTTCATTTACAGCTCTTCTTCCCAGCCACAAATAATCAACGCACAATAGGTCTTTTTCATACATGAACGTTGTGCCCAATTCCTTATTGCAATTCTAAATTGCATGTCAATAATTCACCGGGAAATCAAGTTCAAATCCTGGAAGAGGAGTGCACACACAGGTCTGAAGCTGCCTCCTCCTCCTCCCACCAGGGTGGTTCCAGACCCACAGTGAGAGATTTCAGGACCATTATTACATCAGTGCATCTAGAGGCTTCTAATTTGTTGGAGTGAAAAAAGAAAGCAAAGTGGCTGCAATTCCAGAAAGGCAAAATTAAAAATAACAACCTACCAAACCCATGAAATTGCTGCTCTGTTCTCACCACAAACCAGGACACTCAACGCTGACCTCACCTGCTCTGCTCACTGCAAACAGCTTTTAATGACACTTTAAATGCTCCTACCAAGCCTTTGTGTGACAGAGCCATTCCCAGAAATCCCCCTGAAATCAGCCCTTATTTTGATGGAGAATTTAGTCCTGCCCATCACCACCCTCCTTCAAAAGAACCCTTTTAGTCCATCATCACCTTTTGTGCTGACTGCAGCTGATGGAAAACTCAGCTCCCTGCTGTTTTTCCAAACAAGACAAACTTGTTTTCAACAGATCCCAGTTCCTCACCTGAATTTGAGTCCAGTTCCGATCCCTCCCCGAGATTGAGGGGGAATGTCTGAGTCCTGCTTTGTCTAACAGGAGCTTCTTAGGAATTAAGTGCTGAACCAAGGCCAAGGAACACATTAACAGCGGGGAGAACCTCCTGTAATGGATCTGATAAGGTCCCCAAAATGCCCAAGAGGACATCAGTGGAACATCTCTCCAAACAAGCTCCTGGGCCCAGATCCTGAGAGTCAGAGCCCAGAAGGAAGAACGAGAGAAGGGGAGCTGGGAGGTGTGTTTGGGGTGGGACACACAGACCTAATACCCATTTTCCCCCAGGAGTGTGTGTGAGCAATGAGAATACTGTACTGCCCACAGAATAAATGTGGGCAATAACTAATCACAAAACTAATAAGGTAGAAGTTTAAGTGAAAAAACCCCTAAAGATCTGTGGGCAGCAATTCTTATTCCCTGTCCCTCCAACCACTTTATTAACAACTGCAGAGAATAATAAGGCATATTTGGGCACTACATATATCAAAGAGGCTGCTGAGTGAAACACTTGGCTTATCTTCACCCTCTAACATGCCCTGGAAATAGAAAAGCCAGCAGAACAGGCAGTGCCTCTCCAAGCTCTCACCAGTCCCTTTTAATTCTGGAGTTCACAGCCAGGCAGGTGAGAAACCTTTGTTACAGGTGCCTGAGCAACTGCTGGAATCATAAGCCCTGGTGATGCCAAACACTGTTTGCAAAGCTTGGAATCCTGAGGAACCACAGGGCTTTGTTTGTTTTTAAACAAGAAAAAGCCTTTTTGTTTGTTTGTTTGCTTTCAGTAACAGAAACATTTGAAAACAGCACTGACACTCCCTGCTACTAAAATTGGATGGCTTAAACCATCTGTTTAACAAACACAACTATGGTGTTGCAGGTAAGAGAGAACTAGTGGGAGGGTATTCCTTTAGCTAACAACAAGAAAAACCCCAACACATAAAATTTAGGGGAAATAACGACATCAAGGGTGGCTCTTCAGAGATCAGCAAGCACTGGAAGGTTATGGGGGGAAAAGTGGCCCCTTTCCTGGTTCAAACCTGTCGCAAAAATCTCCCTCTGCTCCCTGACAGAACAATTCCAAAGACTTTGGGGAACATAATCATCAGCATCTCACAAGAATTGGCTGCCTAAGTTATCTCAGGGTGCTATCAAGAATCACTGCAACATACCCATGATCAGGAGTCATGATTTTTGCATGTCTATTTTCCCCCCTCCATAAAACTATCCATTATCCATCGTGGTTATGCAAATCCACCCCAGGAGCACAAAGAAGCAGAGAGACTGAAATCAAATATCACACCGAGTTATCAATTGTGTTCTGCCCTGACCTGCACTGCAAGGGAAGCATCTGTTAATTAAGCTTCCTGATAATTAAAGGCCTCTCAGCATCTTTCCTGTAGCTCCTTCAGGTCCTGGAAGGCCACAATTAGGTCACCCCAAAGCTTCTCCTCTCCAGGCTCAACAATCCCAATTTTCCCAGCCTCTCCTCACGGCAGAGCTGCTCCATCCCTCTGACCACCCTGGTGGCCTCCTGTGTGTCCTTTCCCATGCTGGGACCCCAGAGCTGGACCCAGCACTGCAGGTGCTGACCCTTCTCATCCCTAAATCCAAAAGGACTTGCACAGGGACTGTGAGACAGGAAAACCAGGCCGTGCTGGGACCTGTGGTTTCCAGGGATTTGAGCTGAAAGGATACAACCAGAGTCCCCCAGGGCTGCTGGGCACCCTTATTTCACCCAGAAAACCAAACATTTAGCCCTTCAAATGGGAGTTAAGCAATGACATATTACAGAGATTTTCTATTACATATGTTTTATGCAGGGGAAAAAAAGTCTTTGCAAGACTTTGAAGATAAAAAACCCCTTAATGCTGAATGTGAATTGGTGAGTTGTGCTCTCAGAGGTGGGAGTTGAGGTTCCTGCTTTTGCCACTCCAAAGGTGCCTCAGGAGCAAATGCAGCAGGATTCAGGAGCCAGGGCTGCAGCTGCCAGGGCTGTGCTGGCTCCTGAGCCAGCCTGGCCACGGGTCCCCACCTCACACGCTGCTGTTGTCAATCAGCACAGCAACACAGAGCCTCAAAACTCAGCCCTGCGGCTCTGAAAGCCCTGGTTTCAACACTGAACGCCACCAACACGGGGGTGAGCGAGCACAGGGAGCCCCCGTTCTCCTGCTCAGCCTCCATGGGCTCTGCCTCTGCTTTTGGCACCTTTTCTCTTCCACACAGTGACAACTAATTTACCCTTTGGCCATTTCCATCAAGAGCACAGGGGGAACAGTAGAAGAGCTTTTTATCACCCCCCAAAAAACCACCTCAGTCGCTCCTGTGCCAGCACAGGGTGAGGCTGCACTAAGGTTTTTACAAAACAGGTGATTTCTCCTCCACAGGTACCGCTTTCCCTCTTTGTTCTTACACAGAAACAAGCCGGGCTGTAATTCCCGAGGGGAAATGATCAGAACCAACTCAGCAGACTCCAACTCACCCCCCAGAGCTCACACGGGAGCTGATCTCTGACCCCGCTGCAAAACACGCACCAAACGCTGCAACAAAAGGCTACAAAGGGATTTCCGCCCAAACCCGCCTTTCCCAACACACAAAATTCTCCCAAACGGGCGTTTTCTTTCCATGTGGAACAATCCCACATAATCTGGGGGGGGGGGGGGGGAAAGGGAGGGGGAAGCAGACACAGTAAAGCACAACAAGAAAACGTGTTTACTCAAACTTTTTTTTTCTCCTCTTTTTAAAGACATTTTCAGGGAGTTGGAAATACCGGTTTTCTTCACACGGGACGCACCCGCCCTTCGCTCAGTCCCTGATTTCCAGCCTTTCCCCAGTCCCTGATTCCCAACCCTTCCTCCCCACCGTGATTTCCACCCTTTTCCTCTCGGTCCCTCATTCCCAGCCTTTCCCTTCGATCCCCACCTTCCAGCCGAGCCCCAATCCCCATCCCTTTGCCCCGTCCCATCCCCCATCCCGGCCCCCTCCGGGCTCTCCGCTGTCCCCCCTCCCCGCTCCTTACGTGCTTCAGGCACCGCTCCTTGAGCTTCTCCACCGTGGTGTCCTCGGGCACCTCCTCCAGCCACTCCGCGCCCTCCATGGTGCACACATGGACCCTCAGCACCTTCCCGGCGAAGATCTTCTCCTCCTGCACGAACATCTCCCCCGGTGCCGTCGCTCCCGCCGGCGGCGGCGCCTCAGCAGGCCCGTGGCGGCGCGGCGCGCTGTCGGCCGCCCATGCAGGAGCCGCGGGGCGGTGCGGGGGCGCGGGCGGAGGCGGAGGCGCGGTCCGTGCCGCGGTCCGTGCCCCGGGCGGCCCCGAGCGCGGTGTCCCCGCCGGTGTCACCGCCCGGGCCCCGCCGCCCCTCCGGGGACACGGCGGCGCTCCCGGAAGCGGAACTGCGGCGCGCGGCGGGGCATGCCGGGAGTTGTAGTTCCGGCGCCCCACCCCGGAAGGGAAGGGGGCAGAACCACCGACAGCTGGGCGCCTGGTTGAGCTTTTCAGCGCTTAATAAACCCTTAACACGCTCTTAACAAACCCTCAACACTTGATACCGCTTGATAACGTTTGATAACGTTTAACTACGTTAAACACCGTTTGTTGGCGGCCTCGCGTCGCCGCGGTGGCTCTGCGGCGGCCGCGGTGCATTGTGGGACGGCGCGCGGAGTGGGAAGCTCCCCCTCCGGTGCATGCCGGGAGTTGTAGTTCCTGGCCATGAGGGAGCTCGGGGGGCCCGGGCAGCGATGGGGGGATCGCGGACACCCCCGGGGGCACCGGGGGCACCGAGGGGACCGAGGGGACCGGAGCAGCCCAGCGGGAGCCCGCGGGCCTGGCGGAGGGCACCGCGCGTCCCCCCGCCCGCCGTTAGGGGAGGCCCGCGAGCCGCCGGTTCCCTGCGCGCTCCCGTCCCTTCCCGTGGGAGTCAGTTCCCAGCGAACGCGTATTGTTTGTTTGTTTATTTATTTATTTTATTAATTTTTTTTAAGGTGTTATTTATTATGCCTCGCGCCCGAGCTGCACCGACCGCTTGGCTTCTTGGTTTCGCCAGAGCGAAGTCTCCCCGAGTTGAAATTCCCTGTTTATTTAAATTAAACCGGTAATGAAGCTGCTGGATATTTATGGACATATTAAAGGGAGCTGTTCTTGTCCTGAAAATATGAGGGATATGTCACTGTTCCCTCTTCGAGGGTGAGCACTGCAATATTCACGTTACACACCTTGGAGCTCGTGGAAGGGCAGCTGGAGCTCCTGGAAGGAATAAATCCAGGCGGAATTGGCAGACCCAGAGACAACAAAGCAAGAAAGTGTTACGTGAGAAGGAGCTGAGAGCTCTGGAGGGGCAAGAACTCCTTCCCATCAAAAGGCAGAGTTACTTTGGGGCTGTCAAACGCTGCCGCAACCCGGGGCTGTGTCTCAGGGGGGTCTTTGGATTTATTCCATGCCGGGCCAGCACCTCCCAGGGGCCAGACGGGACGTTTTCCTTGCTGTTTTCCAAGGAATCCCATCGTTTTCTGTCGTGGCTGAGCCACCAGCTCCAGAGCCCACGAGAGGGAGCAAATTCCTGCTCAGCAAACCCTGCCGGCCCCTGGGAATAACGATGCGCGTCCCAAAGCGTGTCCCTGGAGCGCCCACGAGGGGATGGGGCAGGTCCTGGGGGCACTGGGGTGACCCCAAGCCCTGGATCCCAAATCCTTGTGAAGGTCTGGAACCAGATGCCCGACCCATCCCAGCCACAAAATCCACCCTGAGAACTTCTCTTTCCTTCTGATTCCCAGCATTTTGGCCTTCCCTGCTCCATGGGGGGAGCTGGAAATCTGGACACCAACTCGGGAAGGCACCACTTGGTGCCCCCCCGGCAGCCACCACTGGGGAGAACAAGGATAAGGTTTTACCAGGAGATATTTTAAGCCAGCCAAGGAACACGGGATGATTTCCCAGCAGGTTAAATTCAGTGGTGAGCTCTTGGTGTGTGGAGGATGTTCCAAGCCATAAAGGAGCTCTCAGCAGTCGCTCCTGCGAGGACAAGCAACATTTGGAGATGAATCTGGAGCTGAGGCAGAGAAAAAAAGGAGATTTCTGCTCTCTGGCTGCATCTCGAGTTGAAACAGTGCTTGCTTAACACAAGTGGAATACTTTATTTTCATGCTTTGAATGCAGCTCCTGTGTGCTTGATAAAATGGACCCATAAAATTGCAAATACAAGGCAATTTGACTACTGATGGCTAATGCATCATAACGGCCACGGGAATGGGAGCATTTAAAAATACCCCATTTAAACATGTGGCACTACCTCCTTCCCTTGCTCTACAGCAGAATAAATAAACAATATGTGTCTATTATGTTAATATTGTCCAAAACCAAAAGAATGAGTGCACAATGTGCTACTTGCTTTTTATGGCCAATCCATTATAGCCACAGAGACCAATGTGGGAACGAGAAAAGGGGGAATCAACAGCTCTTTTCCTTTGAGGAAAGGCTCCTTTTGTTCTACAGCTCCAGGTGAATTATTTTATGTGATTGAATCCAGCAGAACCTTCTGCATTATCCAACCTTGGCCTCCCCAGAAGTGTTCCAGGCCTGGTTGGACGGGGCTTGGAGCAACCTGGTCTAGTGGAAGGTGACCCTGCCCGTGGCAGGGGGTGGGATGAGAGGGGCTTTAAGGTCCCTTCCAACCCAAACCATTCTGGGATTCTGGGATTCAAAGAGGGCAGGGGTGGGAGCAGGGCCTGTGTCCTCCACAGCCAGTGATCTGTGCCTCTCCTGCGTTGATTTCTTCCCTTGCAAGGACTCCAAGGAGCTTATTCCAGACCAACCAGCGCTGGCAGAGCGGGAACATCCAGTTCAGGGGAGTCCACACCAACAAACCCATAACACCTTTTAAATTGTCTGAGAGTGGGAGGAAGAAAAGAGAGTGAAAATTACACACAACCTCCCTCCTACCCCCCCCAGGCTTTTCCTGGGCAATCACAGAATTTATCAGGACAACTCCTGTGGGATGCTCCATCATGTCATCCACGACTCGTGTATCGACTCCCTTTTCCTGCTGCTGCCGAGCGAAGGAATACGATAACGGGAGGGATAATGAAGCAGACATGTTTTCTCCAACTCAAACCCATTCTCTCTCCAGCTGGGATAAAAAGGGTAAAGAACTTCCCCTTCACGATATTTCTCTCAGTAATGTGTTTTGACAATTTAATTTAGAAGTCATAGAGTAGCGAAGACAAAGTCACCCGGTGGGTGGACACCGGCGAGTTCAGTTGCCTTTGTGATGAATTGGTGATAGTCCAGAGATGACAAAACAACACAGGGGGACAAGAGGGAGGCTGGCAGCACTGTCTGCGGCGTGCACAGGATAAATTGAACGCTACACTTCATCCAGGAGCTCCAGCAGTCCCAGGCATCCCGACGTAATTTATGAACTGCAATTAGCATTTTATTACGGCTCGTGCCCGAACCGCACCAATCACTCGGGCTCAGGTTTTTGCAAGAGTTGCACAGCAAAGTTTTCGTAAGTTTTAAGTACCTGTTTATTCAAATTAAAGCAATAAATATGCTCAAGAGGTGGCTTTCCTCTTTTCCAGCTGCAGAGGTTGGGAGTGCGGGTTTCTCCTGTTTCCCCTGCCCTGCAAACAGAGGAGAATCTTAAAAAAAATTCTGAAAAGAGCGTCTGAAGTTGAAAACTGGAAGAATTGGTGGGCAATAACCATCAGGATGTCACTGCCAGAGCTGGTTCAGGACCCACAGCACCTCAAAACCCCTCTGCCCCATCCAGCTTTGCCTGCAGTCGCCACCCCGACGCGGGGACACGCAGATCTGTTGTACAATTTAACTCCAGAATCGCTCTGAAAGGCCCCCGACTGTGCTCCAAACGACTCTGCAGGCTGTTATAAATATACAAAGCTTTTTGTGGGGATATTCATGAAATTCTATCACCGCTTACCCGGGCTGGTAATGGCCTTGTTTATGTATGGGCTCTATACCTGGCTTTGCAGCCTCTCCAAACACAATTCCATTACGGTGTTTAACTGCTCTATCAGTGCAGCACTTAGCTCTCCCTGCTTCCCAGCACAGCTCCTTAATGGCCAGGGAAGGTATTAGGCGCTGCAGTTTGTGAGTATTCAAAAGAAAAGTTCAAATCTCACGATGTCTTTATTTTAAAATTCATGGAATTTCTAAGTACCAACTTCTAAGCCATGACCAAATAGTCATTTCTTTCTTAAACAATCTTTTCTCCCTCCATCTCTTTCTCCTCCACCAGTTAACTTGCTCTCACCAGCAGCTCTGAGGATGCCAGTCCCTGCCTGTCCCACTGCAGGGTCACCAACACTCTCGGGGTCCCCAGAAGCCCTTTGGGGCCCAAGACCAGTCACAACAGCCCACATCAACCAGGGGGGCACTGCTCTGGGGGCACTGGGGTGGTTACTTTGGGGTAGGGGAGCAGCCTTGCCCTCCCTGAGGAGTTCTGGGTGGGCAGTGACAAGGGGAACAGATCCAGGGGGGAAAGAGAATTAGAATTCAGGGGATATGTAAAAGGATGTGCATTCCCTGTGAGAGAAGGGCAGCAGGATCAGGCCACTGGGGGTGGCAGGGGCAGGAATCATCCCTCAAGTTATTCCTCACCCTCAGTTGTGATGGGTGACCCGGGCAGTGCCACCAAAACTGCCCCAGCACCACCACCCCTGCAGCCCCCACCCCAAAACCTTGCCATCAGCACAGGGGCACTTTCCCTTTTGGCATTGAGTGACCCAGTTCCCAGATTTCTTTCCTAAACTAAGAAGAAAACCCTTTCAGCTTCGTATTTGAAGTCCCGCTTCCCACACAGGGAATGATGAATCCCCACATCCATCAGGTGCTGTTTAACCTGAGAACTGTCACTGTGGCATCTGGGTGGCAGGAGGCAGCCAGGAGGATTTGCCTTCTTCTTCTTCTTTTTTTTCCCAGCTGATCCAGAGCGTTTTCTCATTTCCTTGTATGTTTTGGCAGAATGTCACAATTTAATTGTTGGAAACAAGAGCAGGAAATATTAGCAGCACTGGCACAATAGGATTTTAATTTAGCTTCAGGACAGAAATGGGGCTCTAGCAGAGTGCCAGGCTCCAGGATTGCCTGTGAGTACGAGGAGCCTGGAGTTTGCCTAATAGTTTGCACAACTGGGGTAATTCTGCAGGGATGTGAGGGACTTAATTGGGCTCATGCTTAAACATCCTCGTAATGCGAGGCACACTGCGCGCTCTCAGCATCATTATTAAACAGCCCATTTCACTTTTTAATGATCATCTTGGATCACTGTAACAGTGATCAGCAAATAATCCTGGACAAATAAACATCTGTCTTCAGTGTTCCCACAGCTGGGGCTGCCACTGGGCTCCGAGTGAGAGGGGACAGCCGTGCCCCCAGCCCCAAAGGAGTCCCCAGTAACCCCCCTCTGCCCAGTGCCCTTCATCACCCTGGTGGGCTCCGAGGTGGGGGTTGCTCCTCAACCCCAGGAACCCCCTGGGACATCAGTGTGTGCCCCAAACCCCACAGTGCTGCTCAGACACGGGGTGGGGAGGGTGGTGTCACCGCCCTCCCTGACATCGAGGTACAATATGGGGCATCCCTGAATTATTCACTTGGCGAGGGGGGCTCTCAGGATGGCATGTTGCTGTTCTGCAGTGTAATTAATAGTCTTTAGATTAAATATGAAATCACTCCTCGTCATTAATAATTTAGCCGCAGCGTGGCGATCGTTAGAGAGCAGCAGCACTTCATATTCCTCTCAAGTCTGTTGCCTGGAATGCTTTGGGGGAAGCCAGCTGCCCTTCCATCCATCTCAATTACAGCTCCTGGCTGCTCATTTCCTCCTTGAACGTTGTTTGGCCAAGGTGTAAAACTCTTCCGCCGCTCCCGAGCCGGTGCCGAGCGGTGTCCGTGTGTCCCGCGAGTGAAAGGGGGTCCGTGTGTCTGAGGCTGCAAGGGGAGGTGGAAGGATGGAGGCTCCTGCACTGCCACCCTGCCATGGCTTTTGCCACCATACCAGTTACCTCCACTGTTAAAACCCACCAGCACCAGTCCAGCTCCACAATACAATAGTCTGGTTGCTATAATTCCCAGAAAACGGGAGCTGACCCACCTCCCCTCCGTCTCTTCCAGCCCCCAGGCCTCGCTGCTGTGCTTTTGCAGGCAGGATGGGGATGGTGGTTTCTGCTAATGCTGACAACTCCCATAATTTAGCTTTACACCAGCACTAAAACTGGAGAAAAAATTCCTGCCCTGGGACATCTGTGACACAGTTGTGGCTGAGGGAGGATTTACGTGCAGCCCCAGCAGCTCCCAGGAAGGAAAACACCCCAGTGCATATGGAGAGGGGTAACAGCTCCTGAATTGTCTCCAGCTATGACAGAAGCCATCCCAGTGCTGTCCCCTGTGGGGACAAACCCCAGCTTCACCTTATCCCAGTGTGACCAGTGGGAAAGGAGGGGGGAAAGCCCCATCCACACCCTTGTGTGCTGCTGGTGGGCTCCTATCTGGGTGCTGGACGTCCCTCTGGTGCAGGCTGTGAGGATGCCCTGGGGGGGGGGAGCAGAGATGCTCAAGGTCAGGAACAAGCAACATCCTGGGCAGATGGATGGCTAAATCCTCCTGAAGACAGGACCTGGAGGAGGAGGAACATTTTGGAGCCCCGTGGTGCCAGGCTGGGGCCGTGCCAGCAGCAGCTCCGGTGGGTCCCTGCCGTAATTCCTGCTCCCGAACAGCGAACAAATGTTACACAGCTGCTGCAGTAAAACCCGAAATCAAAGCCAAACCCCCCCTGGGGGTGCCAGCAGCGAGGAGGGATGAAGGGGCAGGATGAGGCCGGTCCCAGCGAGGGGCAGGGAATTGCAGCCCTGGGCTCAGCAGGGCTCGGGCAGCGGCTCCGGCGGTCCCGGTGAGTCCCTCGGCCCCGGCAAAGCCAGGTGCTAAATGTCACCTCTGCCGGGGAGCCCTAAACATCCACACGGCTGCCGTAACCTTTATGGAGCCCTCCTGATTCACCGCGAGCTGTTACAAGAGGATAAACTTGTTTGCACACCTGGCTGGGTTTTAAATAGGTTTAATTCCTTTGTGCCTCTCCGCAGCTTCCCCCGATGAGTAAATGACTTGTCAGCTGTCGAAGGCTGAACGCGGCTGCCTCCGACCTGCCCCCGCAGCGCTTCCCCACCGCCAGCATCCCCTGGGAAGCCTGGGAGCTGCTGGGGCACGGGGGGAGCTTGGCCAAAAATGCGGGGCTGGCCCCGAAGTGCTGCTTTCCATGGGGTGGGAGGATGTGGGGTGATGGGGGTGGAGAGGCAGCGAGAGGCCAGAGATACCTTAGAGGCTCAAAAAGCCTCTGGGGGAGACCCACTGTGTTGGGCATCCTCCCAGGAGGGGCTGGTCCCCAAATCCCTCTCTGCTGAATAACGGGATCCCCACACCCTACAGAGAGAGAGCAGTTGCAGAGATGGGAGAGGTGCTGATCTGGTGCTGACGAGGAGAGGGTGACCCTGGGGCTGTCCCTAAATCACCCCAAAGGTGCCACGGTGGTGTCCCCAAGTGGGGTGCAGAGGGCTGGGGGAGCTGAAGCTGCTGAGACTCTGGACATCCACTCACTGGGCCTGGAGAGACCCCGGGCATCCTCCTGCTGGGCCTGGAAAGATCCCGAGGATCCTCCCACTGGGGCTGGGAGTGCTCCTTGAGCAGCGATTCCTCATTAAATCAGGCACAAAACTGGGCAGGGATCACTGAGTGGGTTTCCGAGACCTGTTTTGTTTTGGGGACCCTTCTGCCTGGTACAGTGGGATAGAAAAACAGGACCATAAGGAAGCATATTAATGAATATGGAAAACTTCTCTTCGGGTGCTGCGCGCTCATAAATGAATCCACTTTATAGAGCCATAGCAGAGAGGAAATGACTATTCGGAGCCTGATTTATCTGCTCAAATGCTTTGTAGTACTTCAGATTAATAAAAATATTTAATAAAGAATCAAGATGGTTTATCTGTAATGCAAAGAGAATCACATCCCCTGTATTTTTATTACTGAAAAATTGGAAGCGGGAAGGAATAATGATATAAGCTACTGTATAAATGACAAAAATACCCATTCCAGTTATATGCATTGCTGTACAATCTTTTTCTCTCCTATAAACATAATATATTCTTATGCCTATTTCAACTGATTCAGTAGTCATATGCTGCATTGTGCAGTTTAATACCATCCCGTCCTCAACAGCTCTGGCAAGTGATTAAATAAGAAATAAATTTTGCTGTCATTGCATTTAAAATCAAATCAAGGATCATTTGTTACCCCAAACGAACCAGTTATCCTGCTCTGCTCATAAGGAGGCTGCTGTTTGCTGAAGCATTTAGAAATGTATATATAGTAAACTCTTTGCATAATGGCTTGTACTGTAATATGATCTTTATGAGCCTCCGGCTCCGGAGACACTCGGCAGCGCCAATAAACAGCACATTGCTTTTTTAATTTAAAGTTATAGGTATGAGACGTTTCATATTCTCCTGGTGTTCATCTGAGCCTCGTTGGCCGTGCCCCAAAACCAAAAGCAGGGCTTTGCTTCCCACCAGTGTCCCCCAGAACCGGCTTGGAATCACAGCAATGTCCCCCCCCCAGTGCCGGAGGGTCCTCCCCGACGTCCGGAACAGCAACGGAATTGCTGCCCCTGCGGAGAAATCCAGCAGCACCAAACCCCAGCCGTGCAGGGAATACACCCAGGAGGGAGAGACAGAGTGTCCCATTCACCAAGTCCATTAAATTTAATGTCACCACCTCGTTAATGGCCCCTCGCGTTATAATGTGCAATATAAACGTACAAATTAATTGCGATACCTTCTAAAGCTTCTTTAACTGCTGCTGGAATGAAACCTTGCTAATAACCATAATTTCCAAGTCCATTCTTGTTAGAGGATTGTGTCTGGCCAAACTCCTTTTGTTGGCTCATTATTTTAATTTCTCTCCTCCCCAGGAATTGCCCTTTTTTTGACAACCTACACGTCGTCACTGGGATTTACCTGAGAGCAGCTCCTCTTTCCTGTGGGATTCCTCATCCATGGGTGAGCCTACACTGATGGACCATCTGCCTCGTGCTCCTGGTGTGAGAAAAAGCCCGTGGTGGGAACCTCTTTCCTTAGAAACAAAAAAAAGGAAAGAATTTTCGTTAAAAAATTGACCATTGTAAGAAAAAGGGGGTTCCCTGGGGTGTTCCGAGTGGATTTGGGCACCTCTTTTGGCTCCCAGCCCCTCACCATCATCCACAGACCCACCACGGACCCCCCCCAGACCCACTGGGTAAATTATTTGTTGCAAATTATTTGCTCAGCTTTAATTATCAAGTTTTGGCACCCATTAGTTAAACCAGTTAATTTTATTACAGAGAAAACAACAAATCACACGGCTGACAATAATGAGGATGAACAGGCATTTAATTATCCTTGTTCTAGACAGAACAATTATTAATTTTAAATTGCAAAAAACTCATTTGAAAAGTTTGGAGTCTGGAGAATTATCGTGGGGGAGCAGAATATTGCTGGGGGAGATCCACGGTCAGAGGCTTCATTAATACCAGGAACTGCAGGAAATCAATTCCTGCTCCAGCCTCTTCCTCCCCGTTGGAAAAGGCAGGGATAAAACTAATAAACTTTGGAGGGGAGGTTTTGTTAAAAGGGGTTTAGAGTCTCCCTTGCACTCACTGCCCTTCTGCTTCACCTTAAATTAAACTAAATTTCATCCTAAATTAGGGAATGGGGCCCTCTGGCCTCAACACACGGCCAGGGGTGCCCTTCGTGGCTGCAGTCACAGTGTCCCCAGGGAGGATGAGGAAGGCATGATGTCACCAGGAATGATGTTCCTAGCTGGTGCAGGAGCAGAGGGAAGGCACTTGCACTCACCAGGACACAGCAAGGAGGGTCCCCACAACTTTGGGCCAGCACAGATCCCTTCCCTCAACCCTTCCTCGACCTGAGGGGACCTGCAGGGGGAAGGAAAGGAAAAAAAAAAACCCAACCCAACAACAAAGAAGTTGGGAAAAAGAATGTGAAGCTTGAAGAAACAATTGAAACCCCATCCTTTATCCCCAGTGGTCAGTGGCACAGATAACATTTTTCAAAGTGTAATTGCAGTCAATTGTACTTTCCCCCCAGTGCCCGTCAGCTCCTCTTCACTGGCGTGATGAATGTTGGCTTTTAAGCAAGAATGGATTGATTATTAATAGCTTAGATACCAGTTACAGGAACTGCAATAAAACTAGATTTTAATTTCCCTCTCTATTAAGGAATCTCATGTTTCATTCAGCGTAGGGAGAAAATAAGGGGTTTTGCAAAGATATTAGATTTACTGCCACTATAAAAGATCATTGATGGACCCAACTCCGGGTTATGTTTGACTGATTTTTCAACAAAAGGCAGCTTGGTGGGTTGCTGGATCTCCCTGTGCCTGTACCTGGCCCTGAACTTCTGCAGCACCAGTGAGCAGAGGGTTTCCTGGAGTCATGGAACCCCAGAATGGTTTTGGTTGGAAGGGACCTTAAAACTCATCCAGTTCCACCCCTTGCCACGGGCAGGGACACCTTCCACCAGCCCAGGTTGCTCCAAGCCCTGTCCAGCCTGGCCTGGGACAATTCCAGGGATGGAGCAGCCACAGCTTCTCTGGGCAACATTTCCACATCTCCAGTGTCTTTAACGGTGCTGGCTCCTGATCTTCTCTAGCCTCTCTCCCCTGCACTCCTGCTCACCATTAAACCCCAAATCCCTGCAGAAAAATCACTTAATCCAGGGTAGGGGAGTTTGGGCTGTGATTTGTGTCTAAATCAGGAGCAAAAGCATAAAAGCTTGCCTTGACTGAAGAACATAGTTGTGCATTTTAATCTCTTATAACTTACTTTTATGATGTAATTCTGAATTATGTTATTGCATTTGTATTTAGAGAGCACACCAGATGGTGCATGCAGTAACACTTTAAATTAGGGTTTCCCAAATACACATTAAATTTAGATTTAATAAGACAGTTATCACATGGGAATTAAATACCAATTGATTATTTAGAAGATATCACAGCTCAGCAAAGTGTGCAGCTCAGCCATGTTCTGGCACAGCAGCTGGAGCAGGGGATGGGCACCTGGAAGGAGCTACCAGGGATCCTCCCAGGCATCAGCAGCCTTTCTGGCTCTTTGTCACCTTGTTGGTGACATGTTGGCAGTGGAGGGTGCACACAGAGGGAAGGGCACTGTGAAGGTGCCCTAAAAGGCACATAAACCCGCTGACATCCCCTTTGACCATGCCCAGCACCTACACCAAGCCCTGCACATCGTTTTGGGGCACGTGAAGGGGCTCATCCCCTGCAGAGGGTCCTGGTGGCACAGGGGGACCCTGGGGACACGGGACAGCTCTGCCTTGGGGGTATCCCAGCACAAGCCCTGGGGGATCCACCCCTGTCTCCACGTGGGCAGGAATCAGAGCTCGAATGTGAAAATGTTTAAGATCCTTCGCTGCCGCCAATTTATTTTTTATTATTATCATTATTATTATTATTCCGACCCGCAATATGCTGCTCATGGACTGCGGGTAATTTACTTTTCTAATCAAATTGATTTCCATTCAAATGAATTCTCTTGTCCTTCTCCATTCCAGTAATGTTATTTTAGGCATAAGCTGTGCCTTGGTACAAATGTCTAATCAAAGGGGGAGATGCAGAGGGCACCGTGGCCCGTTATGGTGAATCACACACCAGTGAAATTATAGATGCTTTTAGATGCAATAATTTATGTATTGTAACTTCTGGTGAGGCCCAGGGAGTGAGATTACATTCCCCTGCTGGATTTATCTCTCCTCTCGGTTTGTGGCTCGACATTTTTTGCTTCTTTTTTTCCCCTTTTTGTACTTTCATTGAATGAGACTGATCTAATTCCTGTCCCTGAGGGAGCAGAGCCCTGGGGAGTGAGGGGCACCAGGGATTTGGGGTCTCACCGTGCTGTCCCTGCCCCATCCCAGCCCCAGCACAGACAGAATCACTGGGGCCAAATCTCCAGTTCCTGGCTCACTTGATCCCGCTCCTGCAGCGCATCCCTCGGTACCTCCACACCTGTGGCAGCCCCCCTGTATGAGTGTCTTCATTGCCACCATGCCATGGCTGTCACCATCCCAGTGCCACCCCACAGAGCTGCCCACCTGCCATCCTTCCAACCCACTCCTGCCACTCCCCACCATCCCTTCACCAACCCCAAGGACGCGTCCGCCCGCCGAGCTCGACTCCAACCCATTCCTGCCCCCCCTTCACCAACCCTGTGCCAGTTATCACAACTATCACCATTATTACCCTTCAGCCACCCTACACCAACACTCCAAAGCCCCTCCTGCAGCCCTGCTCGTGGCTGGTGGACGTGCTGGTGGCACAGTGAGTTCCAGTCAGCGCCGCGGAGCGCGGCGGGCACGGCGGTTTGTGTTGGGAACGATTCACTTCCTCCTCTCCCCCCCTTTTATTTGTGTTTCATGTCCTGCACGGTCTCCCTGAGCCGTCTCAGGCGCTGGAGTGCTGCTCCACTCTCGATTATAAAATGGCTCGGTGCAAAAGATGCATATAAATAAGAGCAGCCTGGAGTGCTCCTGAGCCGGCGGCGCAGGGAGCGCTCGTGGAAGTGATTTATGGCATCTGCTCCCCGGGCCCTGCTGGCATCAATCTCACACTTCACTCACATGTTCAGAGGCAGGAGGGGGAGCGTTGGCACTCCCAGGACCCCCGGCACACGCCCTCCTGCTGCTCCCTTCCCTCACTGCCCCCTGGGCACAGCCTTGGGAAAGGGGGATGTGTGGGTGGATCCAGCCGTGACCAGGGGCTTGACTCTACCCAGGTGCTGCTTTTGCTCCCTGCTCTTTCCCATGTGGCTGAGAGCAGGGATGGTGCTGGGTTCACACTGGAGCAGCTGGATATCCCAGCCCCCAGAGTCTGCTGGATGCCCACCAGCCCTGCTGCAAGGGCAAGGACCAGCAACAACGGCCAACATCTGCAACGGCCAACATCTGCAATGGCCAACATCTGCAATGGACAACACATGAAGTGACAGACTCCTGCAATGGCCAACACCTTTTGCACCAGCCAACACAGCATGACCCTGAGAAGAGCTCAGCTGGCCAGAGCCTGGTGCTAACAATGCCAAGGCTGTGGGTCCAATCCCTGTGTGGGCCACTCATTTAAGAGTCGGACTCGATGATCCTTGTGGGTCCTTTTCCAGCTCAGAATATTCCATGGCTCTGAGTTCACCTGCCTGGGGCTGCCTAAATCTGCAGCAAGTGGAATAGCTTCCACTGAGTTTGGGCTGGTGGCCCCTGCCCCCAGCACCTCCCTGGCTGTCCCCACGCTGGGGACAACCGGCACCTGCAGCACCAAACCTTTGGGGTGGAAGTGCGGGGCCGAATGCAGGGAGTTTGAGCGGGTGCAGCGCTGTGGATGGAGCAGATCCCAAGAAAACGAAGACAGGCTAAGCCTTAAAACCCAGAGCTGCTCCCAGAAATCCAACACCCCAACAAACAGCCACTTTCAAGCCCTGGGGCAGAGCACATCCGTGGGTGCCCCCATCACATCCCTCAGCCGCCTCCCCCTCACCTGGGGGGCGCCGCCAAAATCACGACCCCGCATGGGCAGGAAAGATGGAAAACCACCTCCTGTTTTACAACAACAGCCATAAAAATAACAACATCAATGCCAAGAAGAGACCCTTCCCACCCACCCCACGTTTCTCCCCCGATTCCCCTCACTGCCTCAGTTCCCGGGGCCTTGCAAGGCCTGAGCACCCCTCTCTCCTCCATCCCCTGCACGCTTTCCCTCAGCACATTTCTACAGCAACGTCGTTTTCTTGGTTAAATAACTCATTTATCTTTTTATACTCTCTGCAGATCATAATACACCCACTCTGACAATGCCGCACACCAAAGGCCTAATTTTAGCGCTGGTGTTTAGAAGTAATCAGTTTGAAATATTGGAGCGGGCGTACGATGGGCTCGGGGTTTGTTGGGTTTTTTTTTTTTTTTTTTTTGGTGTTTTTTTTTTTTTTCCCCTTCCCCCTGAAATACTGACGTCTGCAAGAAAGCTGCTCATAAGGAAAATTCTGATTATAACAACTCATTTAGAATAAATCAGTTTGAAATGGTTTATATAACGCGGCGGAATGCGCCGTACGCGAGCATCCAAGTTTTCTGTGTTTTTCCTTTCAGTTGAGATGAGATTAAATGAAACCCCGCATGCAAGTGGTTTTTGGGCACTTCTATTTTGCTAAGCGGAGGAAATGCAGCTCCTCAGCAATTTTATGGCCAATTGGGTTGGGGAAAAAAAAGAGGGGGAAAAAAAAAAAGACCAAAATGACAGAGAGCAGAATTACACGCTCACAGCTCTGACACCCCCAGCCCTCCCCTCGGTACCTACCCCACTCCACCTCAGCCTCTTTGGCTTTTGAAACCCTTTTCCCCATTCCCCATCCCAAAGACAACATCATCCCTCCTGTCAGCCCTGGACCTCCCAGTGCTCCGGAGAACCTTTCCCGGTCCCTCGTCCCCGGGAGCAGGGATGGAGGCACAGCCATCGTGGAGCATCCTCACCTCGTGCCAGCGCCTGAGACTTGGCAAACTCATCACACGTGTCCAGGAGCCGTCCTGCCCCTGTTTTTGGAGCCTGGTTAAGGTTTTCCCCCCATGGAGAGGCTGGAAGATCCCAGAGGAGCAGGGAAGTGGCATTTTCAGCTCATGCTGCATCCTCCAGTCTCTGCCCCACTCTGGCAAAACACCCCAGTGATGATCGGGGGGTGGGGGGGCTGCAAATTCAATTTTAAATCATGATAATAAAAATAAAAAGAAGCATTATTCTTTTCTAAGTTTGGAGGGAGGGAGTGTGTGATGTGTTCAGAAAAAAAAGCCAAAGGTGCCCAAACCACATCAGGAGAGCGGGGAGAGAGCCCAAAGCAGAGGAGGGAACTCCAATCCCACCCCAAATTTGGGCAAAACCCTTCAATTGGCCAAGTTTGGGGGTTGTTTCATACCTGGAATGGGAGCCTGAACCCTCTGAGTCCTGCCAGCACCTCTTAGCAATCCATCCTGTTCACCACCCACCACCCACCACCCAGAAAGACAGAAAACAGAGCGAAGAAAACCTTTTAATTGTAATTTACTTTATTATTTTGTAAATGTGAATTTTACAAAGCGTTTTACAATTAATGATCACATTGGGTTGGTTGGTTTGTCGTTGTTGGTTTATTTTTTTTTGTTCTTTTTTTTTTTTTTTTTTTTTAAATGGATTTTTTCATCATATGAAAACAGCTACGAGCACAGTTCCAGCTCGGGGTGGGGTTGGAGGGAAAGGGGGAGGGGGGGTCTTCATCTTTTCTCTCTCTTTTTTTTTTTAGTTACTGATATATCGTGTCAGCCATGGCTACAAAATAACAGTCTGAACTACACAGAGTAAGAGCACATAAATAGTAGTGAATAATGCACGATAAAAAATAAAATAAAATAATAATAAAAAAAAAAGAAGCTAGCATCGTTCCTGGCTGAGACAGTTGAGGAACATAATTCAGTGGTACTGTGAGATTTCCTTACAGCACAGAAAGTATTTTTAACAGTCATGAATTACAGTACTACTTAATACCCTATGAAGACGCTTTAAAAACAACCTTGTACTTTAAGTCCTTTTTTTTTTTTTCTTTTTTCCCCAAACATTCTGTCCAAAGGATTAATGTTCTATTTGAATCAAGTGCCATCCAAATGTTCAAGTCAAAAATATTTATACATTTATACTTCGTTGGTATTTTTTTTGTACTTAATAATTATTATATTTTTTTTAATTATTATTATTCTTCTTGTCTGCTAAAAATAGTATTGCAAGTTTTGGCTTTTTTTTTTTTTTTTTTTTACCTTGACATAAAAATCGCGATTTTTATTTTTTAATTTTATTTTTGTTTGTTTGTGTGTGTGCAAAACGCTTTAACAGTGGAAGAAACTCACGGGAGGAGTTGTTGAGGGTTTTCCAAAGGGAGTGGGCTCGAGTCCAGCCCCCTCCGTGGGTGAGTGGGGCTGGGGGTCCCACCCGCCCCTCCCTCCGGTCCCTTCTCACAGCACGACGATTGGGAAGAGCAGGAACACTTGGAACAGCAGTTGAATCCCGGGATGGCTGCGGATGGCGATGGGATGCTGGGGGTGGGTGGGGGACACACACACACAGCCAGGGAGGCACCCGCGGCTCATCCCGGTTTCCCACGGGTCCTTCTGCACTCGCAGCGAGGGATTTCCAGAAAAAAGAGGGATCTGAGCACAACCCCGGGGGCCAAGGGCCGGGAGGAGGCAATTCCAGTTTTTTGGGGGGCACTGGGTGGAGCCCCGGAGCGTGCCAACCTCAGCTTCCCACCCGCGGCTCCCGCAGGGAATTCCCGCAGGGAAAACACAACTCCAAGGACTTCAACCAAGGAGGCGGCCCAAAGGACCCGCTCCCATCCCTCCTCCTCCTCCTCCTCCTCCTCCCCAGCCCCATCCACGGGCATCTCCCGCCCTCAGCGGCGACCGAAGCGGGGCGGGAATGTCGACTAAGCCGGCGTGGGAATGTCACGGTCCCGCGTGGGAATGTCACGGTCCCGCGGGACAGCGGGGGGGGGGTCATGCAGCCCCTGGGCGAAGCTTTAATTAGCGCTAATGAGGAGGAGAGGAGCTGGTCCTACACTACGGCAGCGGCAGGAACTGGGTGCTTAACACTCTGCGCTCTTTAAAGGTGCTTGGTATAACTTCAGATATATAATATACAGGTAATATTGCTAATAGTCAAGCATAAGAATAAAGGTGCAGACATACCATAAATACTGATGCTCTGATTTTACACTGTCAGACCTAGATGAATGCAGTTTCCTATTCACATTATTAAAGCAGCCCCAAATTCTAGAATTTAAAATAGTGTCGTAAACAAAGAGGAGGAAGGAGTCGGTTATGATCTGATCTTCTTAATCCGTTTTCCTTGGAAAAAAAATGATCAAGAAATTCTAAGGCACTCAGGAAAGCCGCATACAATCGATGGACTGCTCTGTTCTCACCTTACATTCAGTGTTTTAAAGGGGTTATTTTTTTTTTTTTTTGCTTTTTTTCGTTGCTTTTTTTTTTTTTTTTCTCGGAAGAATACAATCATTACCATATAACATTTTTCAAACATATCATTAATCCTCCACACACAGGAAACATTAGTGCAAAATGCTTGCCCTCATCTACCAAGATAAGGAAAAACCCAACGCCCTTCACATTTTAGAAGTTTGCCTTCCTAATAATAATAATAATAATTATTAATAAAACAAACCCAAATCAAAAAAGAAAAAAAAAAAAGGAAAGGGGAAAAAAAAAAAAGAAAGAAAAAAAACCCCCAAAATATACAGGAAGTTGTGCTAGGTATAAAAATATATATTTTCACTGTGCAACTTGACTCTCTCCAGACTCTCTGTCCTAAGCCATTCAAGTACTTTGCTGCTGCCCCCCTGGAGGCCCTGCTGGCTGTCTGGGAACAGGTTTGGTCCAGAATTAATCCCTACAGCCAAGTGCAGCCCCCAGCTGGGGGGCTCAGCCTGCTCCCCACCCCCAGCAAGTGCCAAAAAGGAGGAGGAATCCTTTGCAATATCTTTTCTCTCTACATTTATATATATATATATATATATATATATGCACACAGACACACACAGAAGGGACGACTTTTGATCTCTGACACCCGGATCCGCTCCCACCTTGCCTCAAAACTTTTGGCAAACCCAAACTTTGGGGGATCAGGAGGGTCCTCAGCCAAACCTGACCCCCTGAGCCCCACCAAGGCGCCCTCCAGCTGGGGGGCAAAGGGACACCACACCCACCAGGGCCATGGAGGGTTGGGGATGGCTGGGGACAAAGCCCACCCCGAGCTCAGCCCTGTGGTCCCCAGTTTCGTTTAGTGATGTGGGTAAAGTGCAAATAGAGCCCCTGGCTGTGCTCATTCCCACTCTTCCAAAGCATCCCACACCTCCCCACCAGCATCAGCCCCCTGACACCTGGTCCAGGGTGTCATGGTCCCCCCACGAAGCTGTGCCAAAACCCACGAGCGGTGCCAGGACGTGGGGCAGGGGGGGCGGG
>JAWWES010000038.1:2262396-2277209 GCA_035583135.1 Lophotriccus pileatus
ATCTTTGCAAAAACCCACGAGCTGTTCAATAACGTGGGGCAGGAATCCCCCCCCCCCCCCTCAGATTTTTGTTTTTTGTGTCAGGAGCAGTGGCACAGGCTGGGCAACCTTGTTATTTACGATGCAAAAAACTGCTTCAAGTATCAAAGAAAACAAAACAAATGGCCAAAAGTTGGGTTATCCTCTCCCCGCTCCCCCTTTCCCAATGGAAACACAAAGAAGGAAGAAAACCCTGAGCAAAAGCGCTGTCTGGATTCGGGAACCAAAGCAGGGAAGAAAAAAGAGGAGCACAGCCACAGCAGCCAAGAAGTGACTCTTTGTGCACCTTGTTCCTAGTCCCAAACGTGTTAAAGAACAAGCTGCAAATGTCATTAAAGCAGGTCGTTAAGTCACAGTAAAAATAATCAGCATTAAAAAAGGCAAGATAAAAAAGGAAAAAGCCAAACTTGGCTTTCATGTCACTGCCCCCATCCCCTGGGGGTACCCTGGCCTTGGCATCCCTGTGGATGCCCGGGGTCCCCCCAGCCCAGACCCAGCAGTCTGGTTGGAACCACAGGATCCCACTGGAACCGGATCCGTGGAAAGGACTCCGGTCACTTTGGGGTCTGAAGGGGCAGAGCTGGTACCTGCTGCCCCACCAGACTCCAGAGACACCCTCAGTTCCCATCCCAGGGCCAGCTGGGGCCAGCAAAGCCACCACAGCCTGGGGACATCAGCCTGCAACCACAAAAATAAAGACAAAATAACTCCACATTGGGTTTTCCCCAGAAGGGGCTGTCGGAGGGTGAGCAGGAGGCAAAGCGCTTCCTCCTCCCCAAAACCTCTTCACGGGAGGGCACAAATCTAGTTTGTTTTAAAAATTTTGCATTCAATACACTCCAAATTATTAAAAGCCAAGAGCCTGGTTGGCCTGGAGAGGAGGGAGAGGGCAGAAGGTGAGCCCTGAATGCCGGTGGCTGCAGCGGTGCAGCCTCCGGTGCGGACGCTGCCGGGAGCCGATGCCAAGATCTCCCGGCTCCGCGCCCTTTGGAGCAAGAACAACGTGCTTTCCATGCTCAGATCCCTCCCTAAATCCCTTCGCAGGCACTGAGGAGGGGGTGTTCCCCCCCCCAGGAGGTGCCCCCAGGCCCTGCACTGGTGCAGTGGGGTGGCACGAGCCCGTCCGCCCGGGAGCGGGCGACGTGAAGGTGCAAACACGGAGAAGCGAAGGAAAAGGAGTCTCCGGGAGAGAGGGAGGGAGGGAGGAACCAAACCCAACCCCAGCCGTATTGGGAAAAGAAACGACAACAACCACAACTCCGGCCAGGCTCTCCACCTGCATCCCACACAGTCCTCCCGACACGTGCCAGCCTGAACTCCCAAGGAACCTTCCCTGCTCCCGGGAGCTGGATGAAAACTCCCCGGGACAACAGCGCCGCAGCCCTGCCCCGCAGCACCCACGGCCCGGGGCTCTCCCTCTGACACCAGATTTCCCCCACCCTGTCCCACTTGGCTCGAGCCCTTCCAGAGACAAACACGGCCAGTCACAGCACCTGCACCCGAACACACCTCGCTTTCCTGTTCAGTGACAAAACTGTTCCTTAGAGGACAAGGTTAACACGATGGCTTTACTTCTGAGCTGAGTGATGGATGGGGTGATGGCGGGGTGGTGGTGGGTGGGTGGGTGGGTGGGGGGGGTGGCTAGCTTTTCTCCTCCCCTTCTTAAAACAAAACAAGAAAGAGAAAAAAAAAAGAAAAGGAAAGGAAACCAAAAAAAAAAAAAAAAAAAAGGAAAGAAAAAGCTACAATCTTATAGACTAACCTCAGGAATATCAAAAAAGGAGCCCAATATTTTTTTAAGTAGGTCGCCACAGACCTAGTCGTTTACAGTATAACGAATGCGATTATTTCCTTCATAAATTTTAAATACAAGCAGAATAAAAATCACATTTTTTTCAGGCAACAGTAGCAGTTCAGTAGGTAAGTGGCTTGATCACATTTTTTTTTGTTTTGTTTTGTTTTGTATTAGTAATGCATGCAAGCAGCTTTAGTATTACAGATCCCTTATAGGTCATGAAATGTTTGCTCTCTCTCTCTCTATAAAGTCCCTCCGTAAGTACCATCTTGTCTTCTCACGGGAGTCTCGGGCCGGCTGGAGGAGCCCGAGCCTTGTTCGAAAGGCTGGGGAGTGCTTTGGGTTTCCGATGCCATGGCATCTGTGGCAGCTGCCTCCTGTATGACGGAGCCGGCCCCCTCGGCGTCCTCGCTCTGTTCGAAGGACTGGTTGGATCCGTTGCTCAGCTCTACATTCACTGTGTTAGTTCTCAAGGCTACTATAGTCCCCGAGTCGCTCCTCCTCTCTGCATAGATCCGCTGCTCGAAGACCTGAGCGGTGTTGGGCTGGAACTCGGGATCCAGGGGGACACTGTTTGTGGTGGAGCCCATGACGGTGCGGTACATCTCCATCCCTTCGGGCAGCATGGACTTGATCTTGGGCAGCCAGCGCTTGCGGACGCGGCGGGCGTTGGTGCACATGTCGGCCGCGATCACGTTCATCTCGCTCTCCTTAAAGCTCGGGGCAAAATTCTGACAATACACTGCAAAGACAGGGATAACACAAGAGCTGAGGATTCACGGCAAGCAGCACGGGAGGCGGCGCAGGGGCGATCCCGGCCTCTGGAGACCTGAGCGCGGGCAGTGCCACGGGGAGCAGGTTCGCCCACGGAGCCGAGCTCTGCAAGGGGACTCTTACACACCAGGCTCCTCAGCTGGAGACACACACAGTCAGGAAGGGATAAAAGCAGCAGGCATAGACATCCCAGGTAGCAGGGGGAGGGGGCTGGACAAGGATAACTCACTCCCTGTGAGGAGCAAACCCCAGAGGTACCATGTTCTGCCTGCAGCCTTGGGCTCCAGCCAGAGCTGGCACCTTCAGCCACCAAACCAGGGATGGACAAAGGAAAGGCCTCACAAATTCCTCAGCAGCAGCTCCTCTGATGGCTCTTAAACCCACAGTGCTGCAGGCACAGCAGGGGCCTGGGAGATGTGGGAGCTGAGGGGGAGGCACAAAGGATTGTCCCCTGCATGGACCAGCGGCCCCGGCCACCGCGGCTGCTCCAACTCCACCGGCACATCCACTGGGATCCAGCAGGAGCTGTGGGACCCTACAACCCCTCACCCTGCTCCTCTCCACAGCAGCCAAGCACCTGAAGTTATGGAGCAACATCCAAGGAACTGCCACAATGAATAATTATCAACTACAACTTGCGCACAGGGTGTAAATCCAGGCAGGGAGGAGCCATCCTGAAACCTGCCACAGGACACGTCACCTTCCCAGCCTCAGGAAGGACCACAGCTGGAAGGTCCAGACCTGGGACTCTCCCTGCTAACAGGGAGCTGACTGCACCACGTTCAGTCACATTATTGAACATGTGCCATGTTATCCCTTTCCTCCACGTGCCACGGATCTCCGAGGGGGGCTGGAAGGCCCCCCGAGTTCAGCAGCACAGCAACAATTAGGGAGGGGAAAGATTTATCTTCCAAATCTTAAAAAAAACAGATTTAAAAACATGCTAAGAGTTTCATTTTCCAGCACACTAATATTTAGATAAAGATTTGCTCTCCAGAATCCAGCCAGGCTGAGGGAACACATTGACTTCCCCTGCATATAATGGGCTTTCTTGCACCCCTCAGAGTTTCCTACAACACCCAGCTCCTCACTCCTCAGCACCTCCAATTATTTGCAGCAGGGCTCCCATTTTATGTATATTTAAAAAAAAATAAGTTTGCAAATATATTTAAGGAAATAGGCTAAAACTAACAGAGCAGGGAGGGACCAGCCAGGGGTTTCTGTGGTTCCTGGGGGCCCATTTACTGCTGAAGACCAACAGCTCTAAATGTTGCCAAACCCACAATTTAAATATCCTTTTTAGAGCACCTATCAATAAGTTAATTAACTGCAAAACGAGTGCTTTAAAACAGAGCAAACCAGTCAAGCAGCAATTATGTTTCATAAGAAGGTACTGCCAAAATCCACCAAAAATTAACTTCAGCCCCCTCACATTATAGATTCATAGAGTGGCTTGGATTGGAGGGACCTTAAAGATCATCCATTTCCACCCTCTCTCATGGGCAGGGCCACCTTCCACCAGCCCAGGTTGCTCCAAGCCCCATCCAACCTGGCCTTGAACCCTTCCAGGGATGGGGCAGCCACAGCTTTTCTGGGCAATCAGAAAACAACACAAACTAGAAAACAAATCAATGTTCCTCCAACTTAATTTCACCATTATTACACAACAGAGATGGCCCTCCCTGCTCAGGTCTGGGCTCTGCCCTTGGAATGCTGTCCCAACCAGGCAGCAGTGCATCTCTCTCCTTACATTTGACTGCATTAAGGACTCTGCTGTCCAAGGGCTTCCTGCTGGGATCGCTCGTGGAGGACCGGATTCCAGTTCCGCAGCTGTTGGCAAGTGTGTTCCTGCAGGAAAGGCAAAGGAAGATCCTCAGAGTGGGGACTCCGGGGGACAGCCCTGCCCTCCTCCCTTCAGATCCTGATGGAGGGATTACACCATTTTAAGGCAAGGAATTGGAAAACCTCACGCATGGAAATGGAAAACGGGAAAACCGGGTTCGAGCACCATTGAGGAAAAGCACAGAATTGAGAGCAGAGGATGGAGCGAGGTTAAACCCCCAGGAAAACTAACATGGTGCAAGCTTAAACCCCCAGAAAATGACTGGAACTGATCCCCTGGGAGAGCACAAGGAGCAGGGGGGACGTACCGATCGAAGAAGGTGGCCAGGAGACGCCTCAGGAGGACCTTGTGTTTGACACCGGCACATAAGTGGCAATTCATCAGCTGCCCCCGGGTGATGTAAACGCCTGAGCCTGCAAGGGTGGAGAGGGAGAGCCCGAAATCAAAGCCCTGCCGTGCTCACAGAGCCACCAGCAGCTCCTCCTGCACCGGCCAGTCCCGGCACGGTGTGAGGGTGTTCCTCACGTGCTCCTGTGGAAGCCCAGCAAGGATGGCAGGATTTGTGGAAAGGCCCAGCAGGGACTGTTATCACAGTGCCTTGGGGCCTTGGCAAATCCCAGCTCCTAATTTTATCTGCGCAGAAAGGAAGTCCATGGAAGTCAAATGAAAGGAACTCTTATTTTCTCACCAACACGCACACAGTGCAGGGCTTTATGCTGTGATTTTATACGTACAGATCAGATTATTTATTCTCTCTGAAGGGAGAAAACCCCAATCCATTTGACCTTTTCTTTTTTTTTCCAGTGAAAGACTGTAGCTAGAAATGAAAGAAAAAACCCATCTAGCACAGAAGAGGTACTTGGTTACAGATCTAACCCTTTCCAAAAGCCCAGCCCATCACCTCTTGATACCTCTGGTGAGCAGGGAATTTTCCTTCTAACGCACAGGAATGGCTGACTTTGAACATGCTGCCTTTAAGGAATGTTTTCAGGAAGAAAAAGGAGCCCCTGCAAAGCAGCTGGACAAGTCCAGGGGTCTGGCAGAGCTTTACAGCAGGTTTTGTACCAAACCCTTTTACTTTGCACACGGACAAACCATTCCTGCCTCAGCATTGGCTCCCAGGGAGATGTTATTCGATTTTTTTCCAGCATTCTGCTACATGAGAGGGTTTTGGTATTTGCTTTTAATTAAGATTAAATAATGGGTCATATCCGGATCCAGAACACACTCTGTTCTCAAGATATAAAAACACCTACCAGAGAAATAAAATCACCTCCTGGATTTCCAGGAAAGATGACTGTCCCTGACCTCTGGATGAAGCCAGAGCGGCAGAGCCTGACCCTCTGCCCCTTCCCTGCCACACACAGGCCACCAATCCTGTCCCAGGATCCAGCATCCCCCTGGATCTCTGAGCCAGCCCACTCCTCAGCCTCATCATCTGTGTATTCTCTGCCATGTGACGAGTTTTTGGAGTTTTAGCAGTCTTAGTTTTAGCTGGAATTTTCATAGTCCTGTGAGCAACAGGACTCAATGACCCTTAAGGGTCCCTTCCAACTCATTCCATGGATGTGTTCCCTGTTTAATTCCACACACTCCCTTGCAGGCACAGCCTCTGTCCCTCAGATGGGCTGGGGTGCCTTGTTGAAGACCCTCTCAGAGGTTGCTGCCCAAGTTTGCAGAATCGACCCTGGCAGGAAAAATCAGAGACAAAAGGAAAATGCTCCCAACGGAGAGTTGAGGAAAACTTTCCCAGCAGGACCAAGCTCCCCCCCTCCAGGTCTCCCCAGGTTTGAGACAGGAATTAGCTGGTTTTATTTTGTCTTTTAAGAGATAAGGCATCACAGTGAACGCCAGACACCACCGAGGGGAACTTCACTTTAATAAACGATAAATAACTGAGGCAGCCACTATCGGTTACTGATATTAATCTGCCTTTTTTTTTTCCCCCAGATTGAAAAATGTAAATCGCAGAGCTGCCTCAAGCCAATTTGCAGCTCTCACTGTGAAAATAACCTGCACCACTTGATGGTTTTAAGAAGTCTCACATAAAATGTAAATGGGTACAAAATGAATATTCCAGATACAAAAGAAATACTCGTGGTTGTGTGCTGTGCTTTGCCTCCCATCAAAGTCCCATCCTCCATCAGCTGCAAACCTTTCTGGGCATCCCTTGAAATCCTGATTCCTTCTACAGACTGAAAATAAAATCATGCTACTCACCAAGAGATAAATGACCAGAAAGGAAGAACAACTGATTTGGATTGATTGTGCTGCCACACGTCCTTTTTGTTCCAAGGGCTTTACAGGTATTATATCAGCTCTGCACCACCAGTGTCATCAAAAGCTAAACAACTTCCACCTCACACTGGCCATAAATCCTTTACAGAGAAGGAGCAAATTCTCCCAATATTGCAAATTCACCCCCCAAATGAAAATAAAGATAGAAGAAAGGACCAAACTCAATTCCTTCTCTTCCTTCCTGCTGCAGCGTTTTGGCTGTTTAGTAAATTTTTAAAGAAACTTGCACAGGTTTTTCAAAGCTTGCTCACTGACACAAATTTTATCTCCTTTGCTTTGTAAATCTTATAATGTGATAATTTTTTTTTTTGGGGGAGGGGAGGGGGTCTGTTGGGTTTTTAGATCTGAGCATCTCAATGAAAACACGCCGGCGCCGCAGCTCACACCGACCGGGGAGAACACAAGCTGCAGAATTCAATTAAAATGCTAAATTAATTCAATTGAATAAATCCTGTTAATGACACATTTTTCTATCAGCAAATTAAAGCAAACTCAGAACTTTTTTAAAGATGATTGGTGATGAATAATTCCAGAAAGACACGGCAAGGGCACAGCGAGATGCACGACTCCAGCAAGATGGAGAACGCAGCTCCAGAAGGAAAACATCAGCCATTCCCAGGTATTCCCAAGCAAGGAAAAGTTACCCCTCCTCACCTGCAACGAGCTCAAGTTTTTCTCCAGGATCTCCCTCCGAGTAGAGTTTTGGGTGGCAGCGGTACCCGATCTGACTGATGAGACTGGCTGGGAGAGCAACAAGATCCCGTCGGATGAGGACACAGGAGCGGTTCTCCAGCGGGATCTGCTCTGGCTTCTCTTGAGCAACTTAAGAATCAAAAGGGAAAAACCATTAAAATAACTTTTTATGCAGGCACAGCGTTACCAGAAGGTCAGGCTTCGACTTTTCCACGTAGCAGTTGGAAAGATTCCTCCCTCCAGATGCACGAGCGCTGGCTGGGCCGCGGGGCAGGTGCCACCTGGAAGCACAGGAAAATCCCCTGGTCTCCCCCCACCATCCACCACAGCAGCCTCAGGTTCTGCAAGAGGGATTCCTAGGAACTAATTATGCTTTAACTTTCCCTAAGTTAATCATTTATGAAAATGGGCAGCCCTGCACAGCTGGCACCGGTCTGCCAGCGCAGCACACGGAGCTGCTTCCCAAACGCTCCCAGAAGAACGGCAGGTTACTTCAGCAGGGGGTTCTAAAACAGGCAGTAAATTGATAAACACCTGCATCAGGACCATAACTACTTCTCTTGATGTGTTTTTTTTTCCTGCTGAAGTTAAAACCCAGACCCTGCAGACACCCTCTTGCGCTGAGAAAGGTCACCACAGCCTCTCCCAAGGACGGCACCTCCGGCTCACCCTCCAAAGCACCTTCTCTTCCTCTGCCTTCTCCAGGCCAACATTTCCTCTCAATAACGAGATAAAACCCCAACCAAAAGCCAAAAAAAAAAAAATGTTAGTGATATGTGGCTTCAAAACCAAAATACCAGATTTTCCCAGCTTGCCCCAGCGTACCATCCCCAGAGCCCTCCACTGCCCAGGAGCAACCAGTTACACGGAAAAGCTGGAAGGACTGAGCAGTCCTACCAGCACCCCCGAGTCTGGGACTCGTGGACACTCAGAAGATTTGTTTCTAAATCACATTTACAGTCCAAGACCACAGGATTGCTTAAAATGATAATTTTTGACAGCAGAACAGGTGTACATCAATTCCAGGGTATGGTGGGAGCAGATACAGAGCTGAATTGCAGCCCAGCTCTACAATGACCCCCCCTTTTCCCCCTCAAACTGTTTGATAATGTGTCAAATGCCAAGTACAAAATCAAACCCAGCCCTGCGCTTCAATATCTGTGAACGCAGAGAGAAGCAAAAACCCACAGCAAGGAGACAAAATGTCTCCTGCTCCAGAGGTGTCTTTCCCTGCGATTATTGCGGAGTCCTGGGGGCCACTTTTCCTCTCTCCAGATAAAATAACAAGTTTTGCAGAGTTGTTGCTGCAGTAACCAGGGGGTGATGGCTCTGGGACAATGGGAGCACTGTTCTAAGTAGGACATGCCCGGCACGCCGGGCTGTGCCGTGGCGTCCTATCGCAGGCACGGGGCTGGGAGCATCCCACCCTCGGGGCTCCCTCCTTCCCCAAAAACTCCAGGAGGACGCCCCTTCCTCATCCTTCAGGGATCAAGGGCCAAACAATCCACAGAACAATCCACAGGATGTTTTTAAACCAAACTTCTCTTGCCATCACAGCCCCGCTGACAGACAGAATTCTCCCCAGCTGCAACATTCCCTGTTTAGCAGCATTCCCAAGCATCCAGGTCCAAGATGCCATCGGAGATGGGGGTCAACTGCTGCTCACACCAAGGGAGAATCTCAAAGGTCTGAGATTTTGAGGCTTTCAGAGAGTGATAAGCAAATTATATCCACTTTAATACTATTATTTTCCAGATTTAACAAACCAGAAAGGAGAAGGATGGTGGGTATGGAGGAACCAGCACCCACGGAAATCCTGCTCTGCTGTCCTTCCAGGTGTTTTTGGCTCCTACCAGAGTCCTCTGCAGGTCACACACAGGCTGAATTATCAGGTAAAATTATATATATAACCCCTTTGAGCTGTATATATAACCTACACCATCCCCCCGAGCACAACTCTCTGCCCAGCTTGTGTCAAATGCCACTTCTGATATTTCATTTTTACTTCAACCAACTACAGAGGCCAAAAGCACCCACAATATTCATCACCCCCTAAAACCAGCAGATGTGGAGCTGCTGAAGGGAAGCTCAGACCCACATGGACTCTCAGAAGGTTTCTCAGAGGCTTCCAGGTGTTTTTTCAAGTGATATAAAGGCTGAGGGTCTCCAGGAAAAGTAGTTGCAATCAATAACCCAAATGAGACAGAGTTCAGAGCAGAAGGTCCTTGCAGCCTGTGATGGGAAGAGGAGAACTCAGCCTTGAACCTTCTCCCTTCTCCATCAAGAGTCTTCAAGACTGGTGTCACTGAAGAAATTAAACACCTACAACATCCAAGTGCAAACAGCTCCCATGGACAAGGACAAACCTACCTGCTCTGCCACCCTCCACAGGCAAACAGCCAATAAACCCCCAAATTTTAGGGCCAAAGAGAGTAGAAATAACGAGGCAGGGAAGAGAAAGAGCAGGACAAGCACCGTGTTCATTCTACCTTCCCAGAAAAACCTGGATTTGGTGTCAAACCCGTTTCCTGAAAGAAAAGCAGCTTTTCAGGAAGACAATCCTGCCTGGAAGAGCTTCGCTTTTGATAATATTTCACTTCCTACACAAGGAGCCACGGAGAAGTTTCTATTCCTTCCTGTGAAATCAAATACTCCTTAAAACAACCCAAAATTCAGCTAAAAAAGACCAACTGTAACTCAACCCAGCCCTGGATTTTGGTTACATCTGCCCTGCTGACTCGCTGTCTATAAATCTCTTATTAAACACGGCCGAGAATCACTTTGGGGGCTTTGTTTCCATTCAGGCACCAGCACAAAATTCAACGACACCAAACAAAAACTGTTAGAGATTTTGGGCTTTCAGTGCCACCTCCATGGGGCAGATAGCAATCAGTTATGTAAAGGAGCAGGACACAAGAGCCACTCTGGTCCCTGTTTCCAAAGAAAGCTGGTCTGTTTGGCCTTTATGCTCCGGAGAACAGGATAGTATTTGCTTCTAATTAATCTGTATCTTCAGAGGGCAGCGGCTCCTTCCCTTTGAATGAAAGGGCAAACAATGGGAAGTATTGTTTGATACAGTTTTGTTCCTGACCAAGAAAGGAGCTCCCAGCCAGCAAGAGAGGGGCAGGAAATCATTACGGAGGAAGCCACGAGAGCTGCCAGCCAAACACTGGAATATTTTATTTATTCGGATACATCCTTTCATCCCAAACTTCTACGGATGCTGCAGCTGCAACAGGTGGTCCAGAATGGGAAACATCCATTTTTCTGGGGTTTTTTTTTGGCTGGAGAAACAGCCTCAAGCTAACCCAGTGGTCCGTGCTCCACTGCTCCAGGCTCTCTGCATGATGCTGGGGCACATGCCCACCTCATCCCTAGAACACATTGTCCTGTTCAGCAGTCCCTTACACACCCTTTGTGCTGAGCCCACGGGGGTTTGGGGACACCAGGGTGGCTGCACATCCCACCTGAGGTGCTTGGGACCAGAGGTGCTGAGCCCACACTGACCCTCAGCAGCGATGGGCACCAAGCTGCTCGGGTGTGGGGTCTGGCATCACTGGGAATGGCTGGACACACCCCTGGCACCAGCACTCACTTTTCTCCTTAGTTCCTGACAGTCCAAACACCAGGGCTTCAAAATTATTCATGAACCCCCCAACTCCCACCAGTTTGAGTTCCCCCAACTGCACACAAACTTCAAGACATTCCCGTGGGCACGGAACAACTCTTTGTCATTTTGGAACTGGGAGATACAGAACGATCAGAGTGATGGAGCCTCACCCAAAAGTTAATGTTTAGACAGTCCCAACATGAAACCACAAGTCTCAAGCCCTGAAGAAAAGGTCTGAGAAACCACCTCCCACCTGCTGCACTATCAGTCGCCACGGACGCAGCACTTGGATGGTTCTCCCCTGCTCCCTACATGGCAAGAAGTCTCTTTTCAAACAGCACCATTTCACCAGCATTTCTATCCCATCAGCCTATTTTCCACTGGCTGACTACCCCAAAAATAGCATCCCTGCCATGGCATCACCAGCATCTGCTGCATATGTAAACCTGTACCAGAGGACACACGCACAGACACCACGGGACAGATCCATCACAGAGAGTTTACATTGTCCAAATAGCACATTTACAACAACCTACTGGAATGCAGAGATTTGATTTGTGACCTATTTATACAGGGAGGTAATCTGGAATTAGTATAGGAAAAATATTACTGGTTTATAAATACCCCTATCTTGCCTTCGCCTCAGATCTCAGCCAGGAGTGAAACATCTGCCAGCCTAAAATTAAACATCTGTGTTTTACAGGGAGGAAAACGGGACTGCAAGTTTAATGCCAAAAAAGGCCAGAGGCTGTGAGCCCCCGGTGTGGGGCTCAGCCTTTCTCCTGAGCCTTCCTCCCACTCAGCACCACCAGTCCCGGAGGTGGGACGGGAGATGCCGGCGCTTTCCGGCTCCAACCATGGAATCACTCAGGAAAAGACCTCCAAAATCATCCAGTCCAGTCAGCACCTTGTCAGCTAAAGCCACGCAGCGAGTTTTCCAGCAGCTGGGGTGTTTGAATCCCCCAGCAAAATCCCGAGGTGTTCTGGTGGATAACCAGGGCATCCCTGGACATGGTTCAATAACCAGGAGCTCTTTGCTGCCGAGCATCCCCTCCCCAGTGTCAGACCAGCCACGGGGTGGGCAGAGACAAGTGGGACCCTGCAGGATCAGGTCACATTCCTGCAGCTGGAAGCAGCTCCTCCATCAGGCTGCAATTATCCAGCAGCACAGCCGTGATTTACGTCGCTGCAGCGCGTCGTGCCCAGGCTCGGGTCGGGATCTGCACGGGCTGCATCATTTTGGATTCTGGGCTGTTCCCTGCCCTCTTTCCTTACTGTCAGGAATCAGAGGCCAGGAGAGAAAACTATTCTCTCAGCTAATTACCACAACTATTCTATAATGGCTATTTTAGATGAATTTTTAATGAAGTGTGCTCTTGTCAGTTCAGGATTTCATAACTTTCAAGTCCAGCCTTTACATTCCAGCCATTTGCTGCATAAAGATTTTTCCTCTCCCCTGCAAACCGGTGCAGCAGGAGCAGGGGAGGAGGACGGACCCTCACACAACTTCACTTGTGCCTGTCAAAATTAAATTAACTGCATCTGCTGAGCAGGGAGCTGACTGACAACGACGTGGCTCAGTGCAGAAAAACGCCGAGCATCTGCAAGTCCTGCTCAAACCCACTTCAGCTCAGGCCCACGACGCTGTAATTAACAGGGATAAAAATACTTTGCTTTTGTTTAATATTTTCTGGAGTTGTGCATTCCTCAGATCAGATGCTGGAAACCTCATTAAGTCTCGCTCGTGTCCTCAAGGCCCACATGTTCTCCACAGCCAGACCTAGTTATGGAACGAGGAGCCATTTTACCGCAGTGCTCCCGTCCTGCCACCACGATGGTGACACCACCAGGGCCCCTGAGCGTGGCCAGAGGACAGTGGGAGCTGGGCCACCTTCTCCTACAACCCTCTGCAAGCTGCCACCCTGTCCACCAACACCTAAACCCGACTCTCCCTGTGTTTAACCCTGGGCTTGTTCTTTTTTTTATCTGCTGCTCCTTCTGGAGGTCCAACACTTGTGCTGGTCCCTCACACCAGAGCCACCACTGCAGGAGGGACATCACTGAACTCCTCACTCCCTCTTCTACCACCAAACCCTTGGCCAAGGTGATGATCTGCTCCTGGTCTCTCTGACCCCAACTACCTGGAGGAAGGTTGAAGTAAAGTGCGATCGGCCTCTTCTCCCAGGTAACAACCGACAGGCCAGGAGGAAATGGCCTCAGGTTGCACCAAGGGAGGTTCAGGTTGGACATCAGGAATACTTTCATCATAGAAAGAGGGGCCAAGCATTGAATCAGGCTGCCCAAAGAGGTGGTGGAGTCACCATGGTCAAAGTGCTCAAGAAACAGCTGCACGTGGCACTCAGTGCTCTGGTCTAGTTGACAAGGTGGTGTTTGGTCAAAGGTTGGACTTGATGATCTTGGAGACTTTTCCCAACCTAAATGATTCTATGATTTGGAGATGTGCCTCTGATCCAGCTTTGGAGACTCAGAATGGTTCTGACTACAAAAAGAGGTGAAGAAAAATAAATAAAAAAAACCCTAGTCTTGGGGAAAGAAGAAGATTGATGACCCCACCACGGGTGGTGGGTGATGTCCAAGGCAAGCAAGGAGCATCAGCCACCAGTGTCCCACCACACACTCACCAGCACGAGCTCAGTCAATGCTTCAGCTGGAGAAAGAAAAAGCAGAGAAAGAGGAGGAAAAAAACCCACCCCAACCAACCCTCTCTGAAATTCAGGGCTTCATCTGCTCCGCTCCTCTTTGGCTTTGTTTTTGTTTTCACAAACAGGCCTCTTGGAAACCTTGGCAATCCCTATTTTCCAGGGCTCCCCCCTCCCCCAGGCCTTTGTGAGGCTGTCGGGATCGACATGCCAGGAGCAGGATTAGCTGCCTTCTCTCTTCCATCTCGCGGGTTTATTATTCCGCACCTTTTGAGGGTACAGTTTATCCCGAGTAATTAAAACACAGTTAGCTGTACAAGTCCAAACCATAATGGAATAGCTTAGGTTTTATTTTTTTGTAATCTCTTTCTTGCGTGCCCTCTTTTCCAGGAAGCCTGATACTATAAGCTGGGCTCATTTCAAACAGGAAACTCCCTTGAAATGTGCTGGTGTGGAAGAGGAATTTGAGCAGAAATGTGGGATATTGGAGCTTTACAACCTGTCTCCTCCCTGCCTTGGCATCATGACGTGGTTTGAGTCTTCTCCCCACAATAAACAAGCAGGAAAACTTGGCTGTGGGATGCCCAGCTCCGGCACGAGCTGCAGCATCTCCAGCGACACCCGAGAAAGCTGCTCGGATTTTTGCTTTTCCAACTGGGATGACTCCTGCCCCCGCAGGGATTAGGGACACCCTCAGAGCTGCTGCTCCTGCCCTGGCCTTCTGAATTGATTTTGTTCTGTTTCTGCATGAACTGGCCCCGTGACAGGGATGGAAAACACCGTGTCCAAGGGCAAAATCCCACTGCTCCGAGGAACAAGGTGCGAGCCCAGCGCCGAGGGCAAACCCGCATTACTCATCACAGGCTCTACAGCAGGGAAGAGCAAAGGAAAATCAGATCAAAACAAGTGTGTGAGGAAACAGCCCAATTTCTGTTAAATCTGCCTCTAACAGCAGCTGGGAGGAGACCCCAACCTTGTCCCCATCCCTGATCCTGCTCCTCTCCTGTCCCATCCCAGCCACTGGCACCTGAAGCACAGCTGGGAGGGCACTCAAGGCTTTTGAGGCTCATTTTCTACAACTGCTGGTCCACTTTGCTCAGC
>JAWWES010000038.1:2277309-2319810 GCA_035583135.1 Lophotriccus pileatus
CACCTGAAGCACAGCTGGGAGGGCACTCAAGGCTTTTGAGGCTCATTTTCTACAACTGCTGGTCCACTTTGCTCAGCCAATATTTCTAATATTGAAATAGTAACCCTGCCACCAGCATGGCTGGGAAAATCTTGCTTATCTGCTCGCTGTCTGGCAGGGGGACATGCCAAGGGGATGCTGAGCTCCTGCTCCATGGGATGGGATGGGATGGGATGGCACAGGGTGTCGGGGTCAGCCTGTTCCCAGTACTAGGGAAGCCTGGCTTGGGGGAACAGAAATTGTCCTATTTGCCAAATCTTGTTCCTTGGTTGAGACTAAAATCAAACCACTTTGAGGAAAGCTCATCAACACCAGCTCAGTAACACAGCAGAGTGAAACACTTGCAACATAAGCCCAGCAATTCCAGGCTCCAGAGCAGGGAAGGCGGCTCCAGGCGAGCGGATGCCGCGTGCGGCCGGAGCCGGCGGGAAGACGTCCCTCCCCAGGGAGCGCCCCTGGATCAAAGCTGCTGCCACAAACACCTGCAGCTCTGACAGGGAGGCCCCTGCGAGGCTCAGCTTCCATGTGGGATGCTGCCAGCTTCGTCCAGGCGGGATGCTGTGAGCTGCTTCCACGTGGGATGCAGACACGCCAGAGCCCAGCGGGCATCTCCTTCTCCGGTCCTGAGCCTCTGGCTCTGTACCTGCCCCTGATCCTCAAGAGGGTCTGAGCCCTCCAAGGTGCCTGGGAAAGCAGGAGAGTGTCCAAGGAAGTGAGAGGGAAGGGGCCTCTCATGCCCCTGTGCCCAGTTGGGGGCTGAGCAGCAGCTCCAGGATGAGCAACACCAAAACGAAGCCACCTCCTCAGTCTCAGGCCCACCCAGGGATTCACACCACTACCCCTTAATCACAGATTCTGGAAGGGCAACACAAGGATTTTACTTAGTTCTGTTTCTAATGCTGAAACAAAAAAACCCATTAAGCTCCCCCCCCAAACTGCTTTTCCCTTTCCGACAGCGATGTGTGGGGCAAGGCTGGCAAAGGAGAGGGGGGCACTTCAGGCAGTGGGGAGAAAAGTCCTCCTTTTCTTCTTTTTGCAGATATTCCTAAATAACACCTATTAAAATTATTTAGTTGATGTTTTTCTTCCCTATAAATTTACCACTTTTTAAAAAAATCTTATTCTAAAACGCCAGGACAGAGGTGCCACATCTGGCACCTTGCTGAAGACTAATTCCCAAAATAACCACCCAACCTTCACTGGGCCACTGAGGACTTCCTTTCCCATGGATGAACACCCCCTCTCGGATGGCCCATGGCAGGAGAACTCAATCATCACCTTGGGATGGGTGTCACCACCACAGGGCTCACGCCAACCACCAGGCTCCTTGTTGGGAGCCTCAGCCAAAAAGTGAAGGGCTGAGCTGACCGCGGTGGACGATGTGACCGCGGTGGATGATGCAGCCTCTCACCTAAAGGGCCTCCCCGTTGGGGACACAGCCCAGGAGCGATGGCACAGAGGGACCTGCCCAGCAGGACACCAGCACCACGTGCATCACCTCCTGCACCATGCTTCAAAAACCAACAAACGAAAGCCCTCGAAGACAAAAAGCCCGACGAACAACCCAAAACGACCCGCGGGGGATCAGGCGAGGCCCAAGCGACTGCCGGAGGGGAGCCGAAAACCCGAGGACGGAGACGCCCATTACCGGAGTAGCCTCCCGAGGACTTGATGTACATCTGCCCGTACTGCTCCTCCACCATGGTGTCGTAGGCCTCGTCGTCCTCCTCGTCCTCCTCGTTGTGGTAGGAGGTGGGGCTGTCGGTGGTGGGGATGCTGCTGGCGCCGGGGCTCGTCCGCTCCCCCTGCGAGTACTGCACCTGCTGCACGTTGGGGATGAGGGTGGCCAGGTTGGGCATCCCGTAGTAGGACACGCGGGAGAGCTTCAGGGGCCCCGCGCTGGCGCCGCCGCCCCCGGCCCCGTCCCGGGCGCCGCCTTCCAGGGGCCTCTTCCCAGCCCCGCCGGGCAGGGCGGCCGCCTGCAGCTCCATGTTCTCGTGTTTGACGCGCGTGAGGAGCGGGATGGGCATGGAGGGGGACATGACGTAGGGCGCCGAGGCCGACTGCAGCTGGTTGCAGGGGCTCTGCGGCTCCGAGCTGGGGTCTTCGATCATGGTGGTCTGAGAGTCACAGTGGGGCGAGCTGACCTTGAACATCAAGTCCGTGCCTTTCTCCACGATGTGCTGGATCTGCAGGAAGCCTGCCGTGTACATCACCACCAGCTGCTCGCTCGCGGCCATGGTCAGCTTGCCGGTGTAGCAGAAGGAGAGGATCTGCTGGAAGCAGGCGGGGGGGACGGTACCCGGCAGCTCAAAGGCGTTCTTGCTGTTCCCGCTGAACAAGTCTCGGAAGTAGAGGCTGCTGGCGGCCAGCACCGCCCGGTGAGCCTTGAAGGCCTGGCCCTTCACCACGATGGAGACATCGCAGTACAGCCCCAGCAGCCGCTGCTCGTTCAGGCAGCCCAGAACGGTGTTCCCAAAGTTGGGAATCTCTATGTGCAACATCTGCGACATGGCTCAGGATCGGCTGGAGCTCCTCAGACATTCAATGCAGGGATATCCAAAGTAGGGCACATCTGAAAAAGGGAGAAGGCAGGGAGAGAAGGAACAGCGTTTTTAGACAGTTCACCGAAGCAGGAGAAGAGGAGGCACCCACCTCACCCGACATCAAAGGCTCAAAACGAGCTCTGAGAGCCGACGTGGAAAAGCAATCGCTTACAAAAATTACTTATCAGTGTTTTCAACCCACGTTGGGAACGCTGTTCCAAGGATATTCCCCTCAAAAACGCAAGTATTTCCTTCAAGTTGTGGTCTGTTTAAATAAGCACCACTGATTTATCCCCCCGGGGCTTTTACTTTACGCTGGAAAATCTGAACGATAATGGGAGAGAACAGTAAAGCAAACGAAAGACAGTCAGACAGATCTCGGTAGCATTATATAAGAAACACAACAACCAGCAGCTCTGTTGAAACTACAGAAAAGATATTTATAAAACAATGTGCCATTCTGCCCGAAATAAATACAGGATTCTGCCGGAGCGACAGCTCCCAGGAAAAAGCACTTTGAAAAGCAATCTTCCCATTTGCACCAGAAAGAGGGAGCATTTCAACAGTTAAACCCCTTCTCAACAGATTTATCCTCCAACAAAACGAGGCTTAGCTCCAAATTAAGCCAGATATTTGAGCCCCAATAAAACAAACCAAGTGCTGCAGCGAGCCGCCTACCAAGTTGTCTTCTCATTTCTCCCCCCTCTAAATGCAAAGTGGTGCAGGGGGAGCCCCAGCCCAGCCCCTCCTGCGGCCAGAGCCCCCCCAAACCACCCCCAGCCCCAGGGTACCGGCAGCGAGGACCCTCCGAGAGACCCTCCGAGCAACCCCCCGGGCTGGAGGCTCCGCATCCCGGCGCGGCCGCTCCGCAGGGCCGGCTGTACCTTTTTGGCCGCGGAGGAGAATTCCTGCTTCCACCACCCAAAAGGAAAGGCTGGCGTTGGAAGGGACCTCTTGCAAACCCCCAGCAGGTAAACGCCAGCGCAGCCCGAGCTCCGAAAACTCCAGCGGAGCAAATCACTGCGGATCCACCGACACGAGCCGGAGCCCAAACCTCCCCCCGCCACCCCCGTGCTCCCTCCCCGAAGAGTCCAGGAGGTTTAAAATCCTGTCTTACTTCAATACTAAAGAAGCAAAACTACGGTTAACTAGTGCTGAAAGCTCGGAAGAACGATATATTAAAAAAAAAAAAAAAAGGAGGGGGGGTGGGGGGGAAATAGAAGTTTATCTGCGAGAGATTAAAAAAAAAAAAGAGAAATCTCCGCAAAGAAAATAATAACCCACAAAGAGCCGCTCTGTTCCCATTGCTGGGGAGAAAAAAAAAAAAAAAAAGGAAAAAAAAAAAAAAGTCCTATCTGCAAGGCCACGGGGTAACAGGAAGAAAAGGGAACACACTCGGAGCCAATTTAATTGTATCTGCGTGGTAAAAAAAAAAAACACCAAAAAAATTCCTTCCAAGCGAGGAAGTTCCCGGTGCCTTCGCCCGGCCGGGAGCGAACGTACCTTGAGCAGCGCCCGCTCGCCGAGGGGCTCCGGGTCCCCCTCAATCGCTGCCTCCCAGGGCTCAGGGGACGGGCAGGGGGGAAATAAAACAGAGTATCAAGCCCTGGGTTTGTATCTGCTGGAGCTGAAGCTTTTACCAAGTCAAATCTCCCCGGCAGCGCACAGCATCTAAATGAATAGGCCGGATGCAGATTAACATTCAGGCTGCTCTCTGCAATGAATAGAGCCCTTTGATTAGGGACCTGAAGTAAATGCCAGTTTCAAACCGAAGCTTTAAAAACAGAGAAATATCAGTGCCAGAGGAATGCTCTCAGTGTTGGTACAAGACAGACTTTTGATGAGTCACTGCAATGCAAACAAAGATGGCAGAAATACTGTACTGTATGCTGATGAAATGCTTAGTGGTGCCACGGCAACTGAGACAGGTTTTAAATTTATAGTGCAGTTTTGCATATGAATTACGCTGTAAACTGCCTCCCCTGCCATCTAGTACATCCAGAGTGTCAAAGCATTTAAACTATTCCAAACAGTCTGCAGAGCTGGCACTGCTGCTGGTTAACTCCTGCGGCCGGAGGAAGGCACTCAGAAGAGGTGGGGAGCATCCCCTGCATCCCCCCAGCTTTCTCCTGTATCAGCAGCATCCCCCCAGCAACCCTGGTACCCTTCAGCATCCTCCTGCATCCCCTGTATCCTCAGCATCCTCCTGCATCACCCCTGTATCCCCCCAGTATGATCCTGCATCCCTCCAGCATCCTCCTGCATGCCCTCAGCATCTCCCCAGTATCATCCTGCACCCTCAGCATCCTCCTGCATCACCCCTGCATCTCCCCAGCATCCTCCTGCATCCCTCCAGCATTCTTAGCATGTCCCCTGCATCCCCCCCAACATCCCCTGCATCCTGCCCAGCATCCCCTGAATCCCCCCAGCACCCCCTGCATCTTCCCCAGCATCTTCCCCCCTGCTCCAGCATCCCACCTGCCCCAGCATCCCACCCCAAGAGCTCCCCCAAACCACGCACCCAAAAGCAGAGCTTTGGGAATGCCCAGATCTGCCCAAAATAGAGGTGCTCCTTGGGCAGCCACAGTCCTGCCTCCTGCCCCCCCAGCCCCTCCCCAATACAAGAAAGCCTTTCAAATGCAGGAAAAATGTTTACCCCTTGGGGAAAGCTTCTTTCAGTCTGTGGCTGAATCCACTAAAAGCAAATCCATTTGCTTAAGTAATGAAATCCCAGTCACATTGTCTCCTGGATTCAGATTTTAAATTACCTTCGCATTTATTGAGCATGTTTGGTGCTTTTTTTTCTGGGAAAGAGGGTGGGGCCTCCCTTTGCTCACTTCTGCCTTGCCCAGGGTGTTTTTAGTTCTGCCACTGGCCTCCAATTTGGTTCAATTGCTCCGCTCGGATGGTCACACACACTTAAAATTTCGGAGGTGGGAGGTGAACCCAACCTTAGCCGAGGGCAACTGCAGGGAGCACATGCTCTGGTGTGACCCCTTCCCTCCTGATGCTGCTCAGATCTCCACTCCCACATCCACAGAGATGTTTGGTGCATGAAGTTCAACTCCAGAGCAGTGAACTGGGGCTGGGCTGCCTCCCCCTGCTCTTCCAGCGACACCCCCAGGGCGGCCGCTCTGCATCCCACGGGACCTGCAGCCTCCTGGCAGAGCCACCCCGCTCCCAGAGCAGGACCTCCAGGAGCTGGGAATGCTCAGTGACCCCGTGGCAGGTCACTGGGATCTCTGCCTGCTGCTGACGAGGAGGCAAAGGCACCGAGAGCGGCCCAAGGGAGGTCAGGGATGACCCCTCAGCAGCCAAGCCTGAGAGCCCAAAACCTCTTCCAACCATCCCACCACCCATCTCTGCTGGAGGAAGGATGGAGTCTGCCCTGGCAAACACAGACCCACTCTGGATCTGTGAGAATTACCAGGAAAAATGTGCTTCACAGAAAAAACTTCATTGCTCAGGCACCTGAAGGAAGGTTCACCCAGACCACGGGTGGAGAAGGATCTCCTCCTCCTCTTTTCTCCCAGGAAGGGCTCCCTCAGAGATGGAGGAGAAACCAGGAAGGTCCTGGATGGGACCTCCTTGGAGCCACCAGGACAGGATGTGTGAGACCAGCCAAGGACAGCTCAGTAGCACAGAACAAGCCAACTTAAAATAGATATTAATTATTAATATTGCTTAGAATTTGCTCTATAAACAAGCCAGGCGTGCCAGGAGCAACCCACGTCTCCCTAAAAACACCAAAACTGAGCTGGTTTAGGGTATGTTTAAGTCAGAGAGAAGCACCAGAGTGCCCCAGCCTCCCAAATCCTTGGCAGATCTCACCTACAACCTCCCAGCAGAGATCAGAGTTTGAACCAAGAGGCTCCACACACACCTGGTCCCTCCCAAAATATGGCTCTCAGGGAAAATGGTGAGAAAAGTAACGGTCTTTGGTCAAGAAAGAGCACTGAGGAACACAAGCTTACTATACCAGCAAGCTGCAAAAGCCCAAACCACTCCAATAAACCTCCAGCCAGGACTGCTGGAATATTTTTTATTTCCTCCTCCCTCTGCCTTTTTATGACCAGATTGTATTAAAAAAAAAAAAATCCAAGAAAACTCAACCCAAAACCACCACCAACCCCAAATCCCCCAAGAATCCAAGAAATTAAGGAAGTCTGGAAAGCCAAGGAGAGCCTGCTCATGACCAAACCTCACATTCCCTAAAAAACAACAGCAACAAAATATGACTGGATGGCAAAAGCAGTAACACTTGATAATGTCTATCTTAAAAGGATCCTCTACTAAACATGATCGTTTTTCTTTTAAAAAGAGCAGCAAGTGACTTTTGAAGGGTTTGAAATGGCTTCAGCCCATCTGACATTGGAAGAGCTGCGCTGCAGGAAAAATGACCTTTGCAATTCCAGATGGAAACTGCATTTTTCCAACCTCATCTCCCAAGCTGAGCCGTGCCCCAAGGTGCAGGAGGAGCCCCCAGCACCCTCCCCACCCAAAAAAAAACCAGTCCCCTTTGGGCTGCCATGTCCTACAGGTGACAGACCATCAACTGGATACCTCCAAATGGGAAAACTTGGACCAAAGTGGATTAAAACCAGCCAAGCACCTCCTACTTTGATTATCTGACATGTGTGACCGCTCAGGCAAAACATCATTCTGTTTCCTGATGGCAGCCTCTTTTTCCAGCACTTGGATACAGCAGGACAACTTGTACATCTCTGCCTGATTTTTGTAAAGTCATAGCCTTTGTCACAAGATGTTCATAAAAAATGCAGCTGTTATTTGAGACAACTTCCAGGAGAGTTTGGGAATTCTCAGCCTCTGCCCTCATCTGCTTTGGAGGGGGGGAAAAAAGCAGGTTTGCTGTTTTCCAAAGTAATTCCCTGCTCCGAGGCCTGAAAGGTTGGGAAGAGGCGACAGCAACAAAGGAAGAAAAGCATCGACCTAGAATAAGATGCTGCCATCAGAGCTCCCCCAGGAGTAATCAGAAATAATCAGATAATGTATTTAAATTGTCCTTTTTTTTTCATAGCCAAACAACATACAGAGAGACTCAGTGGTGAATCACCCCCCAAAAAACCCCCCAAATATCCCCGAGGTCCTGCAGTTCCCGCAGGAAGGTGCTCTGGGCAGCAGCTGGGACAGGGACAAAGGGACAGGGACCCTCTGGGGGTGGGAGACAAAGCAACCAAAGGCTTTTACCCCCCCAGCCAAAGCCCCTCGAAAGAAAAGAGCTGAAAAGTCCTGCCCTTGAAGGCCCCAAAAGGTCAAAGGAAACTTCTCTTTCTTCTGTAAATGAGGCGAGAGGGGGGGAAAAAAATCCCACCCTTGGATTTGAGGCTGGCAGGGGGATTGTCACCCACCAAAGCCACCCAGTACCCCCAGGCACAGGGTGCCACCTGCCCTGCCCCCAGTGCAAGGTTTTGGGGTTGTTTCCCCCCCCCCCCTTTCAACGTGAAGGAAATGCACTTTTACATAAGCCCAAGGGAAAATACGCAACAGCTCCCTGCAAACTCGGCGGCCAAGCAGCATCCCCTGAGCCCAGAGCTGCTGCAACGCCTTAAAATCAAGAGTTCAACAAAAGAAAGAGTTAAATTAAGTCAAATAAAATGCACTTCAGGTCTAGGCTGTGCATCCCTCCCCCCCTCCCCTCTCCTTGCACCGCAGGGAGACAAGAAGACAAAAAGTCTTTGCACCCCCTACCCCTAAAAAATTGAGCATCCTCCCTCTCCACCTTCTCAGGGTGAGAAAACCCAGGAGGGGAAGGGAGAGGGATTGGGGCAGGGCCGTGGAACGCTGTGGATGCCTGCACAGAGGAAAACAAGGTTAAGTTCAGTAATCAAATGCCAGTCCTAGCGAGACTCCTCTCCTGCAGCACCGGGAGCTGCAGCTCCAAAGTATTTATTTCTGAAATGCTGCAAGTGGCAAGCGGCGAGGCCGGCCCCTATTTTTAGTGTAGCAGCCCAGTGGCAATGGGTGAAAGGAGATTATTTCTGCCTTATTAAGAGCCCAAAGTGAATTTGCAAATATTGCTCAGCAGCCCACACGCAGCAGACGTGCAAGCACGGGGGCTTCCCAGTCCTGGAAGTTCACACAGAAAGTACGGAGCTGCAGGCTCGGGCAGGGAATGGGGGAGAAGATGGAAAAGTGAGCTGAATTCATGCTTGGTGATGCAGCTCAGGAGGTGTGTGTGGCCCCACTGCCAGGGCAGCCTGGGGTGGGGTGATGGGTGCTCGGCTTGGGGACCCTGGGCACAGCCTCCAGGGCTTTGCTCAGGGACCCCAGCACAGCCCAGGGGTCCCTCCTTGGGACTCTGGCACAACCCTGGGGGATCTCCTTGGGGACCCCAGCACAGCCCCGGGGTCTCTCCTTGGGATACCCAGCACAGCTGTGAGGGGTCTCTCCATGGGGACCCTGGCACAGCCCTGGCACCTCTTCCCAGAGACCCTGGCACAGCCCTGGGGTCGCTCCCCATGGAGACCCCCGGCACAAACCCAAGCACCTCTCCCTGGGGACCCTGGCACTGCCCTGAGGGGTCTCCCCCTGGGAACCCCAGCATAACCCCGAGAATCTCTCCTTGAGCACCCCAGCACAGCCCTGAGGGGTGTCCCCTTCAGGACCCCAGCATAACCCCACGAATCTCTCCCTGAGGACCCCAGCACTGCCCCAAGGGGTCTCTCCAGTACAGCCCTGAGGGGTTTCTCCTTTAGAACCCAGCACATCCCCGAGGGGTCTCTCTGTGGGAACCCCAGCACAGCCTCAGCATCTCTTCCTGGGGACCCCAGCACAGCCCCAAGAACCAGAGCACAACCCTGGGGTCTCCTCCCAGAGACCCCGAGACAGCCCCCAGCATCCCTCCCTGGAGACTCTGGCACAGCCCCGAGGGGTCTCTCCTTGGGGACCCAGCACAGCCCCGAGGGGTCTCTGCCCCAGGGCCCTGGCACAGCCCTGGCACAGCCCTGTTCCTGGCTGTGTCCTGCTGCAAGGTGAGTCACCGGGCACATCGCGGCTCCTCGAGGTCACCCACCCGGCAGCCTCCAAAAAGTGCCGTCATTCAGCCCGGCCGAAGCGTGTTACTGCCATTATTATTTCATTAGTTGTTTGCTTTTTTTTTTTTTCTTCTTCTCCCCTTCCCTATCACTGATTTTAAGACCCTCTCAAAGCAAGGAGAAGCAAAAAAAATAAAAAAACGCAATATTTTAATGTTGGGTTGTTTCCCCCCCCCCCTCCTCACCCCCCCTTCCCGATTGCTGCAAGGAGGAGAAGGGAAAGGGAGAGACCTGGATTAAAAAAAAATACAATTATCCAGCAGGATGGAATATTTTGCCACCTAATAAAAACTCGAGACCCTGAGTAAGTTCCAGCCAGCAGAAAGCAAACAGCACCCCATCACCCTGCCTCCAGCATCCCAGCACAAGCGCTAATTCCCATCCGTAACACATCAAAAAGACAAGTGCCATGCTGAATCCTATTCTCCTCACTCCTAGTACACAACAGCAGAGCAGGCAATATATAACATGCATGACTCAGTCCTACCACCGTGCCACTACGGAACAGAAAGCTTTAAAATAAAGTAAATATCTTAAAAGGTCAATTAAGAAAAGCTTACACAAAACATCAGACGCTGCTTCTTGCTAGAGCTCATTACCTAGTATGGTGGAGCTGCCTGTGTGTTTTTTTTTCTTGTGCAAGTTAGTCTGTGAGTCAGCATTAACACACATGAGAACATCAGGAATACTGCCTAGTTCTGATGCAATGGAGGTTGTAAAAAAAAAAAAAAAAAAAAGAGAGAGAGAGAGAGAGAGAAGAAGAAGAAGAAGAAGAAGAAATCGCACTCGGTTTGGACAGGAGCCTGTAATTCAATTGCCTTTACTTTTCAATTACTGCATAGCCTACCCTGACCAACCTGCAGAGGGGAAGGAAACTTTGCTTACATCTCTGTCCTAAAATTAATGACTTTTACTTTTGGCTACAGCTTATTCTCCCTGCTTTTTTTTTTTTTTTTCTTAAAAAAAAAAAAGGGCATAATATAATTAACCCTTCAAGGGCAGCCGAGCCTGTGCAGCAATCGGGATCTTTGTGGGGGTTTTTTTGTGGGAATTTCAGGGCTGGAAAAACAACCCTGCCAAAAAGTTCTGGCGGAGGGAGGCATTTATACATTAAACTTTTAATAGTCTATAAAGCAAAGCTACAATTGCATCTGAGCTTGATCCTTAATGGAAATATAAGCTTGCAGACAGGGGAGGTTATAGACTGCAGACATTTAACTCTGCGCTTCTGGGCTTAGAGGAGCAAATATGAGACTGCACAGGAGGTTTTTCGAGAACAAGGGGTTTGCTCATTAAGCAAAAACCCCTGAAAAACCTAAAATTGGTGGCCTGAGATGCTCCCCTCAGCCCCATGTCCTCTTTCCCCCAGGCAGATGGAGGCAAAGCTGAAAATCTGCATTTTTCATACACTGCATTTACCGCCCTGTACTCCAGCAAACAATTCCCTCTCTCCCCTCTTCCCAGGGGGAAAACCCCTCCAGACTGATCCCTGCTCCCAGGATCTCTGCAGGACAGTCCAGGAGCCTCAACACTGACTGTTCTTTTCTGCCTCCTCTGCTCCTGCAACAAAACCCTTCACCGAGGCAACAAATTGTGCCCAAAGCTTCAGAACGTGCCTATTTCTGTAGCACACCCTAAAACACCCCCAGACAGCACTGCAGCCCAGAATATTGTACTATATAGGTGCTGAGGAGGATAATTCTAGCATCATATATATGAGATATCAGAATACAAATCATAATGTGGTCAATATATTTATATATATATAAAATATGGTCAACTACATCTTCTGAGCCAACACCAACATGTGACAAGTTCTGTGCTGCTGTGCAGTCCCTGGGAGAGCCCAGCACAGACATTCCTTAAATTTGAGGGTTTTACAGAGATTTTTACAGAGGGTTTTTACCTTATGCAGCAGAAGGAGGGTCAGAGGTTGAAGGCAAAAATCTCTCCCCAATATTCACAACATGCTGCAAACACCGAGCTGGTCCCACGACAACAATCAGCAATCAACCATCCAAAAAACCCCAAGGATAACTAATGCATATGGATTAATAATCCAGTGGATCACAAAATATGCTAAATCCCAGCTCAGTTTGCTCGTTGTTTTTACGAGCGGGCACAAACACTATAAAATTTCTTTATTTTTCAAAGTATAAATACTTATAAATACTTATTAATGCTGATTAACTCCCCCTCTCCTCCAGTATCAGAGATCAATCACTTCTGCAGCTTCTCCAGCAGGCAAGGGTCTGTCTCAAACCACTGTGAGCCTGGTGGGGCTTTTTTCCTCCAGCATGTGGGATACTTGAATACAGATGAATTGAGTTTTAAAGGAAAAAAAAACAAAAACCCCAAGCAGCAACTTCTGGGCCAAGTTCCTGTGTGCCAAACTTTTCAACTGCCACAGCACAGCTCGACAGTGTTTCAAAAGAATTTAAGCACTGTTTTGAATACTGCTGACAATCTTCCTCATCAAAATTTGTAATTTAAATACCTCAAATCTGAAAAGCACGCTCCCTGGGGCATGCTTCATTCTCCCTCCCCACCGCCCACCCTCCCCAAGCCCCATTTGGAATAAAATCCGTTGCTTTCCGTATCTGGCTGGTTTTCCCCCTCCTCCCCCCCCAGCACCCGCTGCCTCCCGCAGGGACCCCGTGCTCAGCAGAGCTGCTTCTCCGTGGATTAAACCTCTGGTGTGCCACTGCTGCTCCCCAAAAACACCATCACCTTCCTCCTTCAGAACTCTGGAGCTGCTTTATGATAAAACCAGCCACCGGTTCAGGGAGAAAACGCGGGTTTTAGAGCTAAAACCAGTCACTGGTTTAGAGATAAAACACTAAAACCGGTCACTGGTTTAGAGATAAAACCGGGCTGCCCAGATTTCTACATCAAGAAGGGGTTAATCCATTCCCACCCCTCTGTCCAGTGGGTAAGATGTTCCTTCAGACGTGCCAACAACCCCCCAGATAACCCTCTGTCACTGAGCCTGAGTGGCGAGGGGCGGCCGAAGGGGTTCCTTGGAGTGCCGGTGCCGCTGGGGAGCAGCAGCTCCATTTTGGCAGGAGCGTTGCTTAAGATTCCCTCCCAGCGCCGCAAAAGCACCTTGAAAGGTCGTCGGAGCGCTTTCATATTCTCAGATCCATCTCGGAGGCTGCAGCAGACGAAACGGATTGACCTAGACGGGGAACCGAGAGAGCCCCCGCGAAATAATCCATCACCACCCTCCGCCAGCCGCAGCCGCCTTTGTCATGGGAACGCTCGGAAATCTCACCTACCTATTGCAGCCGGGGCTGGAGAGGGTTTAAATCCCAGCCCTGCTCTCCTGGGATGTAACCAAAGCCTGCACGGGGAGCTGCGGAGCGGCACACAACATAAAATACCTCCATATTAAAGTCTACGCAGAGCCCGTGCCCATTACCGAACTCATTAAAGACAGTGATACTTTGTAACATACTCTAATCTTTAATATTCATAGCCTGCCTCATTTGCATATCATGCCATAAATAGTTGAAGCAGAGGTAAAACACAAAGCGCTCCACTTGCATTTCTAATTATGCCTAAAAATCAAATGTAAATCACAACACAGCCAAGACACGGGGAAAATATTGCGTTTGCTGGCTCTCGGTTAAAAACCTTTTTAAAAAAGAAATTTAAAAAGGAGAAAAAAAAACCAAAACCAACACACAAACCCAATTATTTTTAAAAAAGAAAAATCCGAGGGGCTCGTGCTGTGAGCTGCAGGATGACACTGTTTTAAGAGGTGAGATGGCACATCCCAGCCCCAACCCCGGTGACGGACCTCGGTGCGCTCCGGCCGTGACCTCCCAGGAAACTCCAGCTCGTCTCCCCAAAACCACCCCCAAAAACCCGCCTTGCCCACCGAGCTGGGCTGCAGCCGCTCACTTAACCTTGGTCTTTGGAGAAACACCGGGAGCCTTTCCCTGCGGCGCGGCCGGGAAAGCTGATCCCCGGCTAAGGAGGCAAATTTGAAGAATCAGCTCCAACGTGAACTTGTGCCCCTGTGTTGGGTTGGCTGGAGGTCGGGGTTTTGGGAGGGAGAGCGGCCTCAGGGCTGGGAGCTGCTCCATGCCAAGGTTTCATGGGGAAAAAAAGGTGTTTTGGGGTGCTGGCATGTCCAGAGGGAACAGATTTCTGCTCACAACGTACCAAAACCACCCCGAGGCAGCACAGGGTGCTTTTCTCTGCTCTGTTTTCTCCCGAATCATGGAAGAGCCCTCGGAACTGGGAGCTGCCCCACAGTGCTTCCACGGCACCCCCCTGGGCATCAGTCCCATGGAAAAGGCTCAGGGAGCCTTGTGCTCTCCAGATACATCCCAGATGTTATCCCTTAATTCAGGAGCTCCAACAAATTCACCTGCCTCCCTGGAAAGGGTCCTGGGGAACTGCGTGGTGTCGGTAACGGCTCGTGGGACTTCAGTCCCCAACCACCACAGTCCTGGAGGATTGGTTCCCACAACAACTCTCAATTTATAGACTTTTAGGGAAAAGTGTGGCACCAGATGAGATGTCAGGATGTTTCCAGGGAGGAGACAGGCACAAGGCCTGGTGTCCTCACCTGTACAACCAAACTGACCCCACCTCCCCCAGTTCACAGAGGCACCAGACTTTATACCTGTAAAGCTCCTCAATATCCTTGGATAAAAAGAGATATTAGTACATTACTGCCAACAGCATAAATAATTTCCCTCAGACCACTTGCTTCTGCATCAGGCACCATAAAATCCTCTTGATTTTATGGAATCCCATCACCACCAATACGTGAAAATGCATGTTTTTAGTTCAAGAGCACTGAAACCCCAAGCCAACCCTGGCCATCCCCACTCCTAGACACTGATCCTCACCCACCACACTTCTGTTGTTCCCAGGAAGCTCAGAACCTTCCCTAGTCTTCATCCCTGTGCCTGCTCCTCTTCTGCATCCATCCCTCTGCTCCTCCTCTTCCTCTCCCAAGAAGCCGCTCGCAACACAGAGGCACAGCATCCACAGGACTCAAAGTTTTACAGATTTGTGCCCAAAGATTTAATTAAAACCAAATGGACTAAATTTTACAGAAGTAGGACAAACCCCACAACTTTTGGGAAGCCACAAGGTCCCCTGGCCCAGCAGAGGAACGCGGAGCGAGGCGGGTTTGGATCCCATACGGCATGGCCAGATCCTTTCCCACTTACCTTCCCCTTCCCACAGCTGTATAAACCCACCAGGTCTTAATGAAAGGCTTTTGTGGGTGGCTGTCCCCAGGGGAAAAACGCATTTTTAAGCGACTTGAACCGAGACTGATTTTGAAAAGGGAGCTAAATATCACCGAAGGGAGACGGGCACCCGCTCCGAGCCAGCGCCGCTCCCTTATGAGGTTCCTCCCGTTTAACAAAGGGCTTAAAGAGACTTCTGAGAGTGAAAAGTGGAAAGAATTAAAAAAAAAACATTTATCAAAACCATGTTGTGCTCCTACTTGTACATCAGCATCCCAGGGTGCCCAAATCCCATCGGTGAGCGGGTTTGAGAACCCGTGTGAGGATCCCCCAGCCCTGTCCTCGTCCTGCCCTGGTGCTACAGCTCGTCCCGCCCCTTTCCAGAACTTGTGCCCAGCTCAACAACACCACGGCTTCAGCTCCGAGAAAAAGAGTTAAAAAAGATCTTTTCTGCAATATCAACTTCCAAAGAATTCCAGAGGCGCCACTAAATTTTAACCCCGAAAGGTGAGCAACCGCTCCGTGCCCCCTGCCCGCGCCGAGGGAGAAGTGAAAGCGAGCTGCTCACAGCCTGCAAAGCTTTTCTGCTCTTCGTATGTACCCTGGCACCCTGCCCAGACCTATTTTTAAGCCCATTTACTAGAAATCCCACAAATTAAAGGAAATACGGATAATGTTGTAAGAATCCTTTGGGCCAAATAAAAGCTACACATAATTTTCCTTGTGCATCAGGGTAAGATCCTTAACCACAAAAACCAGATTTCCCCAAAGCTCTTTTGCAACAGCGAGAAGAGAATCTTGTTTTGTAAAAAGTTGCTTTGATTCACTCCTGGATTACAGGGAGCACGGCGGCTCCGCTGCCTCCCGGCCAAACCCAGGAGTGATTACTGTTATGAAACAGAAAGGTGTTAGGAGAACACAAATAAATTAAACATCTCCAGCTCTGGAATAGGGGCTGCAATGACAGCAAGGCACAAAGTGCTGTGGGGACAAGCCAAGGATGGGTTTTGGGGTTTGGTTTTTTTCTCCCTAGAGGAGATTTATTTTTCAGCTCTTTTCAAAGTGTGTTTTCGTGGTGTTCACCAAGGGGTCAGTGTGCTGGGAAGCCTCCTCCCTGAGCACACCACCACCCTGGGGAAACTCCTGCTTGGTGCAGTCCACCCCCACCATATCACAGCTCTGAGAAACCCTGACAACCTTATTTTGACAGTCCATCAAACAAGGAGCCCACGAAACTCATCTCAGTTGCCCTCGTGCCAAAACCTGCCCCGTTGCAGGCAGGACAGTCACCACAGACCTGCTTCTTCATCTTCATCACCCCATTCCTTGCTGCATCCCAGTGCCAGGGTGGGGCTGGGGGTGCTGCCCACCTGCACCCCCAGGACAGGGGCAGGATGGTGCAAGTTGTGCATCAGGTCACCCACAGTGACGGGCATCCACAGCATCTCCTTGGGGATTCTAAGAGAAACAGTGATTTTATACAAAAATAAACCTATGCTCTGTACCTCTGCATTGAAATAGTTACAGTGGGGTCTCTCACGGGGTGAGCACGAGGGAGGGGGAGTGCAGGAAATAAAGGAGCATCCAGCTGCAGCGGGGCTTTGGGAGGGAGGGGCAAGCCTTGCATTTTATACAGCAGCCACAATCTTAACTATGCAAAGACTTTAAATAAACTCCAGTAACAGCTCTTGTGCTGTGGTAGGATTAAAAAGAAACCAACCACCAGACACATGTTTCGCTACAACTCATCAGACGAGCAGAAACAGCCCCGAAACACAACGGTAAAAGCAGCATTTGTGGTTAATCCCAGTGGGGAGGGGATGAGGGGAAGGTGCTTCCTTTCCAACAGCGACAGCAAAGCCATCGCCATCCAACCTGACCCTCTCTCCCTTCACTCTTCTTCATCCCCACCACTCCCTTAAAATGTCCTCCTCACAAACACTTCAGCTTCCTAAAAAGAAGGATAATTATGCAGGGGAATAACCACTTCTATCCCACAAACACACGGACGCGAACAGTTAAACACGCAACTTCGGGAACTTTTCCAAGATTTATATGTTTTGCATGGAAAGCAAATGTGGTTGTGTTTTGGTTTGTTGGGTTTTTTTTTCCCCCAGCCTGGGAAAATATTTAAGTGCTAAGTTTATGAAGCCAAGTCCATTTATTCCTGGTTTATGCTGCTGCTCAGATGGAATCTAATTAGTGATTTAAGCAGCAGCGGGGGATGAGGCGCTGGCCGACGCTGCGAGCCCCTGACCCGGGGCTGTGCCTGCACGTGGCTCTGGGAATTCTCACCCAAAAATGGGTTTTCTCCATGGCACAGGGTGGCAGGAGTGGCTGAAGGTCAGCCACCTTTCCCTGGAGCATCACAAAGCTGGACAGCAAAGGAGAAAGCCCCAGGTTCCTTTCCAGCCCCACCAGTTCATCGTCATCGCGCTTTCCGACACGGCAAAAAGTCTTTTCACAGTGATTCTCTTGGAAATAGCAACACTTGATTTGCATTTTCCTGTGTGTTGGCCCATTTTACTGAACTGCTGCCTTCCCTGAGCGCAGATGGAAACTCTTCCCTGTCCTCCCAGCTCGGAGCAGCTCCCAGCTCCCCCAGTGCCAGTGGGACTGGTCCCACGAGCCAAGGCAGTGGTGGGGAGCAGTCCTGCCCCATCCCTGGAAGTGTCCGAGGCCAGGCTGGATGGGACTTGGAGCAACCTGGTCTAGTGGAAGGTGTCCCAGCCCATGGCAGGGGGTGGAACTGTATGATCTTTAAGGTCCCTTCCAACCCAAACTGCCCTGGAATTCTACGAACTCCTGAAAACTACTCAACTCACTCGCTTAAACCTGCAGACTTTTCACCCCAGACATAAGGCCCTTCAGCATTTTTTGCAGCAAGACCACAAGTGCTTTGCCTCTATTTTTCCATTTCTTTGGGTATTTCTGCAAATCTTTCTGGCCAGTTAAACCAGAGCCACGGCCATTGCGAAATCCAGGAAATTTGCTGCAACGCTCCGCAACTCTTGCGAGGCAATTAGCCAAAACCTCACACAAATAGGCTTTTTTGCCACACCGTTCTAACCACCGAGCATTAACCCATTTTCTTAGGAAACAACATCTGCTGAAATAACTTCCTAATCCAGCAGCAGGCGTGGAAAAACCCCTGCTGCAGCATCTCTGAACCATGGTGAAGACAAGCTGCTGATTTGTCCCACTCAGAGGGTACTGAGTGGCCCCAGCTGAGCAAAAGGTCCCCATGCAGACCCTCTCCCTGGAATATTCATTACCTGGGCAGGGAAAGTGACAGTGTCCAAGTTTTCCCTGTAGGATTTATATCCTTTAAAGACAGAGGCGGTGGTGGAGCATCCTGGGGGGATGTGATGCAGGATTTACATCCCTGAACCCAACTGTTGTGGGGTCTGAAATCCTTGGAGCTAAAGGAACTGCCCTGTAGCTGTAGGAATAAATCATGGCACGGGCAGGACAGCGCCTGGGTATCACTGGTAAGAATAAACCACTGGGCAATAAAGCAACCATTTCCATTTCCTACCTCACATTTACACGGCTTTCCTTCCTGGGAAGACCTCCACACAGAGCAGAAATTAAGCTCCATGATTTGCCCAAGGAGACACTTATCACAGTGCGATAAACTGAGGCAGAGCAGGATAACATACCCAGCATCACACAGCGAGCCAGAGCTTGCAGGCACAAAGACAGAAACCACCCTCCATATTTTTTACCTATAACTCATTTCCTCCCTTTTTCTCTGCCCCTGCTTTCTCCCCCATCCTGAAAAAGCAGTAAAATAAGATAAAAAGCTTCCTTTTGGGAACACAGAGGTAATAACACTGCTCCCATCTGTTGCTAAGTCCAAGGACCTGCACGGGGAGGAAAGAGGCTGGAAAGCTGAAGGGGAGTCAAGTGTTTGCACGGTTTTACTGAGAAATGAAATCCAGCTTTAAACACAGTAAATCGGAGACTATTCTGAATCACCTCTTGAATTTTTTAATGCTACTCCTGGGAGCACTGAAGGTAAATATGTTAATTTGACTTCAATCATGGTGCAGGGGAAAAAAAAAAATAGGCAGCACACTGTATTAGTTTAGGGTACCAAGTCTTAAAACTATTCATGCATTTCTGCATATTTTATACTCAGCAAATAAAGTTCCAAGGTTCTATAAGGAGGCTGTGAAATTATTCTGAGTAAGCAATAATGAGCTGTGCATTATATAAGGCTGATACTAATGGTAATCTATTATTAAAATTTAAGAGTTAGAGCAGCTACAGAGTCCGACAGAAGGTTTTTCCTCTCTAAGAAGGGAAAGCAGCACCTTGGAGGAGGGAGGTTGGCCAGGCAGCGGGTTTTTGGGAGATGCTCTCCCACCAAGCTGCAGTCCAGGTCCTTGGGATAATCTCTTCCACGTCTAATTAGCTGTTCCACAGGTACCATCAGAGCCAGAGCCTCATCCCATGGCACAGGCACGATCCTGAGCCACGGCAGGTTCATATTCCCGGCGTGTTTAATTCTCTGCCTGATGTTTCAGCGTAACAGATCTCCCAAAATGCATTAAAAAATTAACAGGGTCTCGGGTTTGTACATCTCAGTGATCCCCAGGGTGAGCTTGACCCCTGATTCCTGCTGAGATGCCCCACTTAGGCTGCACAGAGGGCACGGATGCGACCACTCAAACCCAGTGTGCTTCTCCTACCTGTGCCTTATGCTCCTGCCAAACCACCTCCACGACCTCCAAAGCAGCAGCATGACATGGACCATGTCAAACACGTGAGGGAAGAGGGCAGCATCACATCCCAGCAACCTGGTCAAGTGGAAGGTTCCCTGCCCACGACAGAGGTGCAGGAATGAGATGAGCTTTAAAGTCCCTTCCAACCCAAATTGTTCCATGGTTCTGTGATGCTCAGCAAGTTCAAGCTAAACTTTGCTTGATGCTGGTGTGAAGCAGACCTGCTCTGGCCCTCTCCCAGTCCCAGTCCTTCCTGGAGTCAGATTCTTTCCTGCAGTTTCGCGACCCATCCCAGCGAGCGCTGGGGATTTTAAGGACAATTCCTCCTCTACTGCAACATCCCCTCTCAGCACTGCTGTGAGAGGAACAAACAGCAAAAAACCCAGAGTTTGGCTCATTTTCCTCCTTCCTGCATCTTCTGGTGAGAATCAAAGGAGTCTCTGAGGGCTGGAAATCCGTATCTGACAAACTCATATAGAAACAGGCGCATGAGCGAGGGACCAGGGCGTCCCCACATGTAACCTGTTACAGCTCCACCTCAGGGCTCACAGACCCTGAACACACCTGGGAACGTGGTGGTCTCACCTCATCACCTGCCCCTTGGAGGAAAATCCTCCCTTGGTTTGCATGAAGTGCAGGATCAGATTTTTGCTGCATCTCAGGGCGCGTTGCCAGCGCCCGGCCAAGTTCCTTTTTTTTTTTCCCAATGAAGTTTTGCAGTTAAGTGAAGATCCCGAAGGCAACATTCTGCCCAAACCAAAGCATAATGAAGCATAATAATTCCAGGAGAAACAAACTTAAGTCTGAGACCTTTCAGCACTGAGAAGCATCTTAAACAGCGACGAGCTCTTTGCTCTCCAGGCTGATCGAGGCGCTGGGAAGGAAACCAAAGCAGAAAGGATGGAGCAGGTCGGATTTGCTGGTTGTTTATGGCATTCACCCTCTCTGCCTGCCCATTCCCTGCTGTATCATACCTACCTGGGCTGAAGGAGTTAACAGCTCTTCGGGGATGTAACAGGAGAAGGGAGTTAGTCATCTAGGCATGTCCGGATCGGTATGAACCGGGAGCTGCCTATGAATGAAGTTGCCTTGGAGATGCAGCCAAAACCAATGACCAGATATTAACTTTTCACACTGGGCTGCCAAGGCAGGCAGAACGAGTGAAACCAGCAGGACAGCTTCCAGCAGAGGTGGGAGCACCCAGATACAACGTGAGGGACCCCCGAGCCCCCCCCAGAGAAGCAAAACCCTGCGTGTCTTTGCTCAAGGGGAAGGAGAAACTTCCCCTCGCTCAGCCAAGCGGGTCAAGGACTGGCAACAAAACCCTGCTGTGGGGCCTTATGGAATGAGTAATTAATGCCCAGATGCAAGATGGTGTCTTCCCTTGGTCTAATTTTACAGTAGATGTTAAAGATACCAGCACCAAGCTCCCTAATTCTTTTTGGAATGAGCTTCATAAGCAGAAAAAGCTGCTACGGGCACCTTACCCAACGCAGCCGAAAGGAGATGTCGTGAAACAAAACCATTAACAAGGAGTTCAAAGGCTGGGCTGGTGAAGGATCACACGCCTGCCTAATCCCAGCACTTCAGCTGCACTTCCAAGGGCAGGTTTGGGGGTGGGTGAGCAGGAAGGAGCGGCTGTTCTGGCCATCTGCTCTTCCAGCCCCACTGGCTCCCAGCGCAGGCACTCAGCAGGAGGAAACTCAGCTTTCAAGCAGAGGTTTCTCAATCTCAGCTCAGAGCAAGGTGGCTTCCTACAGAGCATTTCTGCCCCAGTGAATGTGACCAGCCCACTTTCCAAGGGGACTGTGCAAGGAGGACAGCAGGTGACCAAGAAGGTGGCGGGCTACACCAGCAGGAAGAGCATCCACCAAAGCCCATGGGTGGAGATCACCTCACCTGGGCCTCAGCTCCCTCCAAACTCACTGGAGCACTGCACCATGGAAAGAAACATCCTTTCAGCCATGACAAGGCTTGCTCTGCACGAGATAAATCAGGGCATGATGAGATGAATCAAACATCACCCACTGCTGGAGAACTCACACCGTCAACGGGGACACCACAAACCCCACGTTCTGACCCAAAGTCCAGCCTCTGAGGGGGAATATTTTCAGGCCCTGCCGTGAACTTCACTTTGGCTCACACAGGGAATGACTACCAGGAGAGCTGCAATCCCCCATCACTGGACACAAAGCTCAGCCCCACCTCCACCGCCCCACCGGCGACAAACGGGCCATCAAACCACACCCCAGGCTCTTGGGGACACCACAGATGTCCCTCATTAGAACAGCATGAGATGAAATGGCCATCTCTGCATCAGAGCAAATGCTCTGTTCCCATCCACACAGCAGCCCCTTGATATTTTTTCCCAGAAGGAAAAACAGAAGATGCTTTCCATAAGCAGACGATTTCAGCAGCTAATTTTACCATCACTTATGGTCGACTTTATGACTAAGATTTCATGCTGACTATATTAATCCTGTCAAATTTCAGAGTGAGAGAGAAATGATACTGTATATTTTATGGCTGCAATAACTTCTAAGCCATTAGACATGCATGCTGACATGAAAGTAATCAAATTGATTTTTTCCTATTACAATGAAGAACTTTGTATGAGCAAATAGTCTTTCTGGCACAGGAACGAAGAGCCAAGAAGCCTCTGCTCACTCAGGAAATTAGGAAATCGCCACGAGCCATCGTTCAGAAATTTGAGTTTTCTGCTTACTCACATTTTATTGTCACCAAAGCTGAAAGGAACATGTTAGACAAGCCAGCGATCGACAAAAGCCAACGCGAGGGATAATCAGGGGGTTTTGGAGCCCCGTTAAATACTGCAGAAGCTGCAGTTCGTGGCTTTCCCAGCATTAAAGGCTCCCCCCCGTGCCTTTTTTAACCTCATCAGACACAGAGCCCCTCACACAGGGCAGCAGCTCCCTGGCCACTTCTCCAGGTGTTGGGGGACGAGCCCGAATAGGTCAGAACAGGTTATTCAGAGGGCTTTTGGCAAGTCCTGGAGACCTGGAAGCACAGAGTCATTGAGAAATCCCATGTGCCACAAGGGCAGCTGAGAAAACCAGCTTTGTTTTCAGCCCAGGCTCTGCTCCATCTCCTCTGCAGAAAGCAGAGAAAGAATTACTTCAGATAATTCTTTAAATGTAAATAGCCCTTTAATTACAATCTCCACTTGCTTAGTGTTGTGTTGGGTTTTTAAACCCAACTGGGTTCGCTACACTGGAAACGTGGAAGCCTTCCTCTGACTACCTAAAATTCCAGCTCAAAACCCTTTAATTCAACATGTTTGTCAAGTTCTAAAGGAAGTCAGGTCAAAGTGGACCCAGACAAGTGTCAGGGCAGAGGTGACAGCCCAGGCTGTCCCCTGCCACATGCAGGGCCCTCCCCATGCCAGGCCACTCCACGGGCAGGGGCAAAGCCAGGCAGGGCAGGGGCTCAGCAAGCCAGGCCTTGCAGGGATGGGAGAACCTGTTTGAAAACCTGCCAGGTGCAAAAACCCGTGAAAACCTGTTCTCTTTCCCTGATGGGTGAGGACACGTTGGGTGTGAGAGGACAAGATCACTGAGGCTCAACACCTTGGAAGGCACAGCAACCAGAAGCAATTAAGTGCTGATAACACATATAACAGGCTTAGCCAGCACCCTGCAGGCACAGTCACCTCTCTTCTACAGCCAACAGAGCTGAAGGTTTTCTTTTAATTTTCAATCTGGATTTCATACCTTTCTGGAGAATATTGATATCAATCACTAAATAACGTCAGGTCTTTCAAACCAAGCAACCTGCACATAAAACAAAAATTGCACAGGGATGTGCCAGAGCTGTCTAAAGGCTCACAGGAAGATGGGTGTGTGTGTATATGTGTATCTTTGGGTATGTATAAATACACATATATGTATGTATATTTGGGATTAGCAAAGGAAATGCTGATTTAACATGAGTTCAGTTGCAAATCAAAGTGCTTTGATGGCTCTCCATCAAAGCCACTTATTTTTGGGTTATGTTTTCTTTGTGTCTTTTTAAAAAAACAAAAAAAACCCCTCAGAAATACAAAACCATAAACCCATGACTGCATGGATCACCTCAATCAAGACTTGCTAAATGCCAATATTAGCGAATTCCAATCTTAGTGAACTCCAATTTCAGTGAATTCCTTTGTCCTACCACACCAGACATCTGTAAAATCACCGGTGCTGCTGCTGCATCCAAACATGCAGAATGTCTCCATACAAGTTATTAAACAAAATGAACTAACTGTTTGGATCTCTGTTACACTTTTTTTTTTTCCCTTTAAATCAGAATTAAAGCTAATTTAAGATTCCACAGCTCCAAGTTCACAAAGACTCCCCTTTGCAGCTGCAAACCCCTCGCTGCGCGCCCGCGTAGATGCACTTCGATATCAGTTCCTTACCTTGCAGAGCCCAAAGAAAACCAGCTGTGGCTCTGCCACCATCTCTTTTAGGAGAGGAGAGCTCTGCCCAAGCAGGGCATGTGTGTCCCTGCCCACATTCCTCTGCAGTGACTGCAGCACTCAGCACCCTCCGTGCCTCCAGCACCAGCAGCGCTCCCGGCCCTGCTACGGACACCGAGGGAAGGGATGGGCTCAGGGTGAGAGTCCCAGCCATGCTGGGGGACAGGGGCATCTTCCTATTGCTACACCTCCAGCTCCCACCATCCCTGCAGTTAAGATTCACAGAATCATGGAATGGTTTGGGTTGGAAGGGATCTTAAAGCTCATCTCATTCCAACCTCCTGCCCTAGGCAGGGACACCTTCCACCAGGCCAGGTCGCTCCATCCAGCCTGGCCTTAAAGAACACAGAGTTGGGTTTTGCTTGGTTGGGTTTTTTTTGTTGTTGTTGTTTTGGGTGGTTTTGTCATTCGGTTTTTTGTTTGGATTTTTTTTTTTAAGTAGACATAAGCAAAACTAATCCCAGTCAAATCCCATCCCAGAACACTCAGCCCCATCAACCAGCGCCAACCAAACGGGTCTCTTCTGCTGCTCCGGAGATTTATAAGGATTTCACCCTCCAGAGCAAGGCTGGTCCGTGCACCGGTTGGGATCTGGTGCCCAGAGGAGGGTGACCAGTGAGCCACGAGCCCACCACCCCTTTCCTCTGAACCCCAGCAGGAGAGAGCAAGCCCTTTCAACCAAAATCACCACAAAACCGCGCTTTCAACTTATTCCCCAACCCCTGCGAATCCACAGTTCCGCAAAGGTGGGGAAGGAGCCTCTCCCGGGAGAGGCGGCGAACAATATCCACGAGTTTCCCGTGACCCTTCCGGAGATTGCCATGACAACACCACTTCGATCCTCCAAACATGGACATATTCATTTGCACAAGTGTGATTGAGAATAATTAGAGCGAGGTTCCCCGAGCCCGGGGAAGTCACAGCCGCGCCCGGCTCCGCCAGCAGAGCCCAAGTTTCAAGGGAAGCAGCCTCAAATTTAAATGTAAAAAAGAAAAAAACCCGACAACACTCTCTTTAGAGCCGTGTGACCTAATTCATTATAAAGAATGTCAGTTAGCAAACCTCTTAAATAAAACATTAAGCTAGAGGTAATTTGAAGCCTTGTGGATTTTGTTTTACTCAATTATTTTCTAATGCTCCGACTTCAAGAATAAATATGCAGAAATCACAGGGAAAAAAAAAAGAAAAAGGAGGAATACTGAGGGTTTCATTTAATTCTTTTTTCAAAAGAAATGAAGACATTCATACTAAACCAAAATACCCTCAACCAAGCCAGCTTTTTAATTAAAACTTTTATGTCCTACAAGATTCTTCAAGGTTATAATATCTGCTCCCACATCATGAGGCAGCATCACGCTCACAGAAGGGCAAGCCCATAATTCACATTAAAATAACCTGTGCTATGCATTGGTATAACTTATATCCAAGACATAAACCCACAAATTAAACCAGGTTTGAAGACTGTTTTCTTCCCCTTCCCCATAATTTCCATAACCAGTTGCAATTTTCCCTCTGTTGGGAAGAGTTTCCCTCCAGCAGACACAGAGGCAGCAGAAGATCATGCTGGCCTCTGCTTTGGTTTTATTAATGACTGATGGTGAGAACATGGTTATAGCAAGGCAGGTGGGAATAGAAAACCTGTAGAGCAGTAAAGAATAAAAGCCACTGTGGATGTGAACAGTCTGAAATGAGGTTAATTGGGAAAAGGGGGAAAACAAAGGGAATCAGAGAATTCTAGAATGGTTGGGGTTGGAAGGGACCTTAAAGCTCAGCTTGTTCCCATGGGCAGGGACACCTTTCACTATCCCAGGTTGTTCCAAGTCCTGTCCAACGTGGCCTTGGACACTTCCAGGGATGGGGCAGCCACTGCTTCTTCAAGGAAGGAGCTTGATGATCAGCATTGCAAATGCTCCTCTAAGAAACACTATAAACCCCCAAGAAATACAGTCAAAGGGAGGCGTCCTTGGGAGAAAAAAAACAAACCACAAAAGTTTAGAGTTAAATATTTGATTTGTATTTGGCAGCATCACCCTTTTCCAGGGGGCATCAGAAAGAGATCTGCAGGAATGTCTCTATCGCCGCTCCACCAGCAGGTCTGCGCTAGGAAACATTCCGGAAACTAAGAAACCCTGAAGATAAAAAGATTCCTTTCCGCCACCCTGCTTGGAATTAAACACCTCCCTGCTTTGATTCATCCTTCCACGCAACCTTTGAGAAAAAATAAAAAGTGACTCTTTCCCAGTAGTTCATCCACGGGTTCCATGCTCAACCTGCGGCTCCCTTGGGGAGCAAGCCGGACTCTGGGAGATGCCCAGCGCCGGCCCCGGGAAGAACAAGGCAGAGCCAACTCATGCAGTGCCTCACTGCTCTAATTATCACATCCCAACCACACCCCGGGGCCACTTTCGGGGTGTTAGAAGTTCTCTCACCCCCCAAAAAAAAGGTATTTGGTGTTGGGAGAAGGTGAGAGGGGTGGAATTCATGGGGCGCATCACACCCGCCCCGGGGCGTCCCAACCCCGCTCGCACCGAGGGCTCCTTTTCAAGGCAGAAAACTCCGGATAAATCCACTTCTCTGCAGCAGGGAATAAACAAGGATTAGTATTCACCCGTTCATAACAGGGAAACCCTGCAGCTAGAGGTGGAGTCACTCAGTGCTGGAACATCCAGCCTAAGTTGCTTGACGAATGCTAACTACGACTTCCAGCTTATTTATCTAATTTGGGTTGATTTTTAAATATTGAGTTATCTAACCAGACACACAAAAAAAAAAGGAGCCTGAAAACTTCCCATCTCAGGGAAAAACTCTCCCTGCCATTTTATAACGCTGTAATTCAATCTACATGTCTGAATATTACCGACTTTTCTCAATCAAATTTGTATTGAGAAAAGCCTGAAAAAAATTCAGGACAAATGGTACGTTTTTATAAAATGGTGTTAAGTGCCTGGAAAACGGGGCTCTACAGCAAATGAGCCTTTCCAAATCTGACTGCAATGCACAGCCTGCAAATATTTTAGTCATTTACAATATTTATTAAGGTCTATTTTTGTCAATCAATCTATAACAACAGCAGAACAGCCAATCCCTCTAAAACAATCCGCTCGATTTTAGGAGAGTCTGGTTTCTGTGTGAGAGATGGGGCAGCTCCAAACTGATACAACCAGTTTGTAACACACAAGAAAAATATATGGAGGAGGGATGAAGTCAGTGGTAAAATCCTCAATGACTTCAGCCAGGCCAGGATTACCTCCAGGAACATGCTGATGCTTGGAGAAATGCAAGGAAGGTGCCAAGGTTGGAGAAAGGGAGGCTCAGGTAAGACCTTCTTGCTTCACCTGAAAGGATGTTGTAGAGAGGTGGGATCAGCCTCATGCTGTGCCAGGGGAGTTTCAGGTTGGACATCAGGAGGAATTTCTTCCTGGAAAGGGTGGTCAGGCCTTGGAAGGGGCCGCCCAGGGAGGTGGGGAGTGCCCATCCCTGGAGGTGTCCAAGAAAGGACTGGATGTGGCACTCGGTGCTCTGGGCTGCGTGACAAGCTGGGGATGGGGCACAGGCTGGACTTGATCTTAGAGGTCTTTGCCAACCTCAGTGATTCTGGGATTCTGTGCAGGCTGGGAGGCCTCGGGGCAGGACCACCCATCCCACCATCAGCGTTCGTGGTCCAACCTCCCCTCACTCACAGTGCCCCTCGCTCAGGATGGTCTTACTGGTACCAGTGACACCGAGGCTGACCAGAGCAATAAACAGGTCATGCTGCACATCTGGGGACCTGACCCTGTAAGGTGCATCTCAGCCTGGTCCCCCCCGAGGCGCTGCTCGGGGTGAGGGTGATGCTGTGCACCCCAAACCCGTGGGATACAGAACACCACCAAATAATGCCAGAGTGAGGAACAGCTGAGAACTAGCAGAGCCTGTAACCACTACCAGGACGGACCTGAAACACTGATCTAAGCACAAAACACCTCCCTGCCTCTTCCTGAACCCACGAGGTACAATACACTCCCCCCCCAACCCCAGCCCTCATTTTAAAATTCAGCCTTTATCAGCTTGAGTTGAGCAAATCCAGTGGAAAGGCAGAAACGGATTGTGCTAGTAAGCAGAAAAACTGTTACATCTTCTGAATGTAATTTTGCCAAAAGCCTCTGCACAATTTTTTTTGTCACGCTTTGCATTATGAAGGAAATTTCTTTTTAGAAGAACAGGAGAATGATTTGCATAATATTCTTTGCAAGTTAATATCAGCCTCTGATAATGATCTCTGCATAATGCAAAAACGTTTGAGAAGACTGTTACAACACTAAGTAATCATATTTTAAATTATGTTTCCCTTTATAGAAAGGTGTTGCAAAAACACACAGACATGAAATCTGTCTGTTGAAGTCCCAAGAACCACCTGACCATCTTCCCACTATTCTACTGTTACAGATTGCAACACTGCCTTTCAAAATCTTACAAAACAAATTACGCTGCAACAGTCTGGCTTCACAGAAGGCAGAGCTTTTTTCCTGCGCTGCTGCTCCAGCACATTACATTTCACAAGAGCCTCTGATGTACTGCACGAGTTAAGCAAGGACCTGGAAATTAAGCTGTAACACAATCAGAGGCACCGCAGCAATTAAGGCGGGCTCTCTACTCGGCACCGGCACCGAGGGGAGGTGGCAGCAGCAGGGCATGCCCTGCCTGCCACCAGGGACTGGGAGCACTGGTTTGGCTGGGTTTATTGCTGCTTTGGCCCAGTTGGCTGCAGAGCCACCGGGGATGAGGGCTGTGACGCCGCTGCCACGTCCCGCCGTGCCAGGTGTCCCCTCGGGCAGGCAGCGATCCGCCCGAAATCTCGCTGCTTGATGCAGCCATAAGATCCCCACCAACGCCATCGTTCATGGCTAATTAGGTCAGGAACTAAACATAAAAGCAGAGGTCCAGGAGGAAGCCATTTATCCAAGTATGCCGGGCAACATCCTAATAGATGTGGGCACCGACGATTTCCCTCAACCCATCTGCAGCAGGGGATGTGGGTGGGAAGCTAATGCACTTGGATATTAAATACTTAATATGTCACTACGACTAAACAACCACAACCAAGTGGTTTAAACCTGAGCTAACCTTCCCTGAACTACAAGAGAGAGGTTCCTGGGACAGCCCTGGCACGAGGCGATAGAACACGGGAGTCGTGCAAGAGGCAAAGAAACTCTCAGATCAGTCCATTCCCTCAGGTTTGGAGGGAAGCACGAAGCAGGATCCATGGTGTAGGCCGTGCTCCCAAGAGCATTGCCTTGCAGTGCCAACACCAGGATGTGCCCCAGAGAGAGGCAGTGCCCCCAGCCTCTGCCCATGGACCACATGCAGAAAGTACGTAGAGTCCAGCCAGTGCTACCCACGCCCGTGACACACACAACAGGGCATCATTCAGCCTTGAGGGTGGGTGGTTCTTCTCCCACCTACAAAACGAAGACTAAAATTCAAATATCAGATCTGTGCAGTCGAGGCAAGGAGAAAACAGCCTCTCAGATGTCAGCTCAGTGTGAAACCGTCACAGGCACACGGTATCATTGCCCTCCTCAGCAAGTTTTGGAAACTTGCAGAGTTTGTCCAACCACATCCAGCAACAGGCAGGAGAACAACAGGGAAAGTTCTGAGACTACAGACCTGGAACAAAGCGTTTCAGGGAGCATTTCTGCACACTCATCCCTTGGTGGCTTGGCTGTCACAGTGTCATTAGCCCACGAATGTGCTCAGATGTTTCTGCAGGGTCTTCACGCACCAGCTGTGTCAACAGATGCTCTGGCACTGTGGGTACAAACCCTCCCTCCCCATCCTGGCAGACAGCGTGGCAGTGTGTTGTCAGGTCCCAAAACACCCCACCTGGAAGAAGGTTAATCCTCCAGCAATCCTCCATCCCATCCTCTCCTTTCCGTACCTTTTAACGAGCGTCAAGCAGTTCCTCGCCACGCCTCGTCCCAGCCCTCCTCAAACGGGTTTGCCAGCAAATCTCTCCCTTCCTTTCCCCAGACCAACACATCCATCCCTACTGGTACCACCAGGCTCAACTCCTAAGCTCCCAGCCCACCTCCTCCATGCCTGACAGCCATCACCTGGATGCCAGGAGGGAAAACTCCTCCAAAGCCCCAGCCGGCACGTGCGCTCCCGAGATCGCCGGGGTGTGGGAACCGCCTCGGGAACCGCCCGAACCAAATACCTGTGTGGCTAAATGCTGCACATCACGCCTCACATAACATTCCTGAGGCACGCAGGAGGGCAGGAATGGGCTGGAGGGTGGGGAGGGGACGGACTGTGGGACACCCCAACCATTCCAACCGCACTTATCCACGATGCACAGCCAAGGGAGGCTGCAGGAGCTCGGCATTAACTCGTGTTGCTTCATAAATACGTTGCAATTGAACTGTGTGGAAGGTGCTTGAAGAATTTTGGGGGGGAAATACCAGTTTGAAGGTGCAAGGGCTGCATTTCCCTCTCCAGGTGGAAAAAGAACCTACAGATCACGACTTACGCTTTATAAAACCTTACAAAAGAGCAGTAAAGGCCACTGGGATATTTTTGTTGTTTAAAATCACTTGAAAATCAACAAGATACACTGTGGACATCACCAGTGGACACATGTGCATGGAATGGTCCTCTGTATTTTGATGGTGGTCAAGTAAAAAAAGGAAGCTTGTTGGTGGGGTGATGGCCTGGACCAGACATGCTCAGGCTGCAGGTTCACTTGGTTTCTCCACCCCCTCCAAATCCTACTGCAAGAAGTTAAATCCTCCCTTCTGCATCATTTCTCGTGCCAAATCCAGATCAGTCAGCAAGTACTGCAGGATACACCTCTCCTAAGGCACTCACAAACAAGGCAACAGCCAGTTTGGGATCTTAAAAGGGGGGGGTAAATGAGGAAACTTCCCAAATTTGATCGTAGAAATACTCATGAAGATATCCCATGGCTCAGGTACCCTCCAGCTGCTCTGCTGTGGCCACAGACCCCCAAGGGAATGCCCAGGTGCTTTCCCAAGCCTGGGAAGGGTCTTGAGCAGGGACTCTTGGACAGCCCAGGAAGAGGGATGGATGCTCAAGATGCAGCCAATCCTGTGCTCCTCTCCAGGCTGGTCCCAGCTGGGGAGCAGAACAGGATGGGGCATTTCAGGCTCCTCCCCAAACTGGTTCATGAACCTTCAAGGACGTGGGACTAGAAATCCTAACACCACCATGTAAGGATATAAAAGTGCTGCAATCTGGAAGTAGAAGCATTGCCACCATCCCCAGATCTGAAAACCACCCAGAGCCAGGCCCCTTGAGCTGGTGGCACAGGGTCTCCAGCCCTCACTGCCTGACCCCAGAGCAAACCAGCCTTGGGCTCAGTGCTCACACTGCCAGACCAAAGCACCACAAGTACACTGGGCTCAATCTACATTTTCACAGTTGCACAGTGAAAAACACCAACAAAAAAACCCCCAAAACCTTAAAAAAAGCCAAACAACCTAACAGTTGCCTGAAAACCCAGTTATTAGATTGCTTGAAATGAGCTGAAATGAAATTCCCACAGATTTTATTGGCCTACTCAGATATTGATTCTGGTGCGCTCGGTCTGCAGCACAGAAATCCACCTTGCCAGAAATCCCACCCGTGTGCCGGGCCACAAACACGCACTGGGAATGTCTAGGGGGGCTGCTTTTTCTTGCTCCCTCTCCCTTGGCCTACAACTGCCAGTGCACATCAATAAAATAAGCCAGGAATTCCAGACAGTAGTTCCTTTGTTCCCTGCATGCACGCCTGCCACCACACAGAGATGGAAGAGCAGGGGGAGCTCACGCAGGAAGAGGAGAGTGGGACACACATCAGAGCTCCCACCTCCATCCTGGTGGTCATCACCTGGCTGCACCTCTGAGGGCTTCTGGACCAGACTTCCAGGTAACCCTCGGGAGCCTGCCAGCCTCCCTGCTCCCAGGAATTCTCTCCTTGTACAGGATCCCTGTGGGACTGTAGCATGGGAAGGGAGAGGGCAGGTCAAACACACCAAGACAGTGTTGCTCTGGTGGGTTGGTTTCCTTTCCCTTCCCAAAGGCAGTTTAACTTGAGTGGCACAAACACTGTTGGCTTCACCCAAAGGCACAAACCACCCCCCTGTGCCAGAACACATCCCCAGCTCATCCAACTGCACGAGCTGGGACATGGATGGGTCACACTCCGGGCAAGGTCTCCCCCACTGCTGCCATTATTTGAAGATTCTGGATCCTCACCCCAAATTCTCTCAGGTTATAAATCCACGCGATGCCTCGGCACAAAACAACAACACTATAAATTATTTTTTTACCCACATAAAAAGGGAATAAAACAATTAAACCCCAGGCTCTGCTGTGTGCAAAGAGCTACTCCAGGGCTCCAAGAAAGCCCTTCCATCTCCCCGGCCGTCCAACACCCGCGTCCCTGTGATGCGGTGCCAGCAGCACGCTCTGTGCTTCATGGCTCACTTCACAAGGCATGAACCCAGCCCCCCAGAAACTGCCAGCGTGTTCTCCCGAGCCCTGCAGATGTTTCAGCTCCACTGGGTTTCCCAGTCAGCCCACCAGCATCCCTCCCTGCTCCCCTGCCTGCGTGGTAAGGCAACGGAGCGACGGCACAGCGAGCGGGGAGGAGAGCGGAGCGGCTGGGAGACGACAGCTCTGCAGCTTCCACAGTGCTGTTTGGCTTTTTTTGCTTTATAACAGGAAAAAAAAAAAATTAAATAAAAATTCATGCTTGCAGCATAAACATGAGCTGGGCTGGTACTCCACTCCTCCCTCAGCGGGATGTGCTCATCCTTTGACTTCCAGCTCATCCAGTCCCGAGGCGCATCCCTGCCCGGACAGCAGCGCACCCACCCTCCCAACGGCTCCAAACCCTGTCCCCATGCTGGGAAGGACAGCTGTGTTCTTCACAAAAGGACCTGCCCTTCCCAATTTATCCTGCATCCCACAGGAGGTGCAGGAGATGCGAAGTTCTTGGACAGCACAAGCAAAGCTCTGGAGAAGGTGCCCGGGAGCGAGTCTAAGCCTCAGACTGACCAGCACAGAGTGTTCTGGATGGGCTGGAGCCTTGGAGCAGCCAAGCACAGCCCATGGCCCTGATGGGAGCCATGGCACGGATCCTGGGAGCTGTCTGATGAGTCAAGAAGTCCCGTTGTTAGATTCACTACACAGCCTGTGAATTAGTCAATCCTCCTCTTTCGCCTGGGGAGGCGGGGCTGGCCCTCACCCAAATATTGTGTAAGCTGAAAAAGAGCTACTTAAAAAAAAACAACAAACCAACAAAACCCAAAACACATAAAATGCAGAAATACTATTTTGGAGGATCAGGGGAAAGCTGAAGCCATAACAGCAAACGATTACTTGCTGTTCTCCCATTCCCTTCCTCCGAGAGCCTTAAAAAGGCTTCGCACCATCCGGCTCCGGCCCTGCTCACGTTACACTGGGATCAACCAAAGCGGAGCCTGGTGCTCGTGTCCTGCCCAAGGTCACGGTGACAGCCAGCTGCCAAGGAGCCCAGCACTTCCCAGAGCTCTGCCCCAGCCTCCAACACCAGCATTCCCTGGCAAGACCTGCCCAGTGGAGAGAACACAGGAGTGATGGAACCGTGGGGCTGGTTTCCACGAGGTTCATTTCCATGGACACCACGCAGAAAGCTGAGGCAACCTTCCCAACTTCCACTTTTTCCCAAGGCTTTTCTCTCTCCCTCCTTTTCTTCCCCGCCCCCCCCAGTTCTTAAAATCCAATTATAGCACGACTCTCTCAGCAGGGGTCAGTGTGGAATAAGAATCGCCCGAGTTAATGGACATGAGACCAAGAAAGATTAATGCCTAAATGGTTTCAAAAGTTGTATGATGCCGATTTCATTAACATTTTAATTGTAATGTATCTTTTTAATCTTCTTTCACACTAATGGTTTTATATGCTTCAAAAAAAGAAAAAAAAACTGCTGACAACAAAAATATCAACATACCAAAATTAACAGACGGAACTGAGTGCTGTAATGGGAACTGAATGCTCTGCAGAAAACCATGTTAATGATGCATTAAGAGTAGAAACTGTGCTCAGACAAGAGTCAAAAATTCAGTGCTACACTTGCATGCCCTGCTTTTGTCTTCCCCAGGTGTTCAGCACGACCCCAGGTGTCTTTCAGCAGCCTTGTGCTGAAGCAATAACCCCAGCAGCATCACCAAATGCTTCAATTTGTCCCAAAAAAGGGTGCTCTAAACCTGGAAATTAATCTAATTTAACCAGAGGAGCGGCAGATTCAGAGGAGGTGGCTTGCTGCTGTCCATCACCCCCTCACTGAGCAGCACCACCGGGGGGTTCAGGTGGAACCACAGCAGAACCCACGGATGGCAGAGATGCTGCTGCAGCCGCCGTGCAAGATTTTTTATTTTACTTCATTAGAAGACAATTAAACCCAAGCAATAATGTTTCATTAAGCATGGGCATGTATTGATGGTGTTAGCACGGATTAACGGGGGGAGGCACAGAAGGAGAAGGTAATTGCAGAGCAGACAAATGAAGTTTCAAACAAGTTTTGTTTGTGGAAAGGAGGGAGCGATGCAGCTCCAGGGCTGATCCAAACCCCACAGTGTTTCCCTTCACAGTCCACCAGAACTTGTTAGAAGGGACAAGATCCGGTCAGAGGGATGCAGCCCCTCCATATGATCATTAGCAAATCATCATCAACGTCACATTTGCAATGAGAATGGGATTCCAACCACAACACAACAGCCAAAGCCTACTCAGATTTAGTCCTTTGGGGTCACTGCAGCTGGTGCAGTGCACAGGCAGGTTTCCAGCAAAGGGGCACCTGTGGAAAGGGTTACTCCTGTTTGTGGGAATTTCATTCCCACAATATCTCAGTCATGAGCTTTGCACTCAAGAGGAGCGTCTCTCCCAGGAGGGATCCACGGCCCTCCACGACAGCCAGGCACATCCTATCCCACTGGAAGTCTCCCACCAGTGCTAGCCAGACCTCTTCCCTTGGAAAGCAAGTCATTTTAACCACTTTCAAGTGTATAAATCCTCGCTCCCCATCTCTTTTGGGCACTGCACACCTTGAAACACCAACCCTCCATTTATACACCTGCATGTTACACCTCGGTGCAGCACAATTCCACCAGAGCTCTGAGCACCGAAACATTATCACTCCTCTGCCATGTCATCACCAAACAGCATCTCCCAGAACATCCCTGCAGGCAAAGCTGCTCCCTCCAAACCCAATCCCAGTTTCCCTAATGCTTCGTATAATCGGAGCGCAAATGTTTGTCCTATGACAGGGAGAACTGGCATGTAAAACATGTCCCCCCACACACGATATATATATATATATATATCTCCAAAGCTGCCATATGCTTCCCCAGTGGATACCATGACAGGAACGGGCGTGTGGAGCGGAGCCAGCGCTGGCACCCGAACACAGGGCCCACCACGGCTCTGCCACCGAGCCCACGGAAGCGCAACCTCCATCCCACTTCACTTGCAATTCCCTGCACATGCTGCTCTTCCCTGCGCTGCTGAAACTCTTCCCCCCCTCCCACCTCAGACACCCATGGATGACAAACATCTGGCTCCTCTCCCCCCAGATCGATATGCCCAGAAGAGCCCCGAGACGCTGCGCAGGAAAAGCAGGGAATTTTTTTCCCCTCTGCTGTTTTAACAAATGATTAATAGATCCTGATATCGGCTTTATGGCCGCGGGGATGACACCGGGAGGTGAAGTATTTAATCTCATCCTGGTGACTATATATGGTCACTCTGATGGAGTCACCTCCCTCCCCTCACGCTCCGCTGCCCTTCGCTCCTGGCACCGGGCTCTGCAGCGAAACTGGCAGGGCTCGGGCACGGCGCCGGCGCGCCAGAAGTCAGCAGACTCCCCACGTTCCTGTGCTCCCTCTCCCCCTTTCCCAATTTTTTCCTGGCTTCTAAAAATCTCAAACTGGGAGGAAGACCACAAAGAACGCATAAGTACTCAGCGAAAAAAAGAACCAAAAGCCTAAAACATTTAAGGAGTGTTTTACAGAGAATTGTTGCACAGGGGGGGAAAAAACAAACCCAAACCTGTCAAGTTACTTATGCTTAAATGTATAGTTCATAATCACTTAGAAGTTGTTTTTTTTTTTTTAATAAAATCAATCTTTTGGTGCAAAGTGTATCAATTTATTCAGCCCACACAGACTGGTTTGCTAGGGGAGGGTGGTTTGTGGCTGCTGAAGAGGGAGCAGCAATTCCTGGCCCCCCCCCTTTCCCTCCCCCCAATCCACCCACCTAGGGGAAAAAAAAATGCACTGAACTATTTGTCTTCATAGGAAATCTAACACACAAAAATGCACTTGACAGGCAAAATTCTTTTAAAAGTCCGGCGTGAGGACCTCTGCAAAAGCCCGAGGCCAAACTGCGCCGGCTGCGAGCAGCCCCGGGAACACACACAGCACAAAACCTGTGCCAAGGACTATTTATCTTCATTTTATCCCATTGAGCCATGAGCTTTTGGGGGGTCTCGGTCACCAGAGCAAAGAATTGCTCCCCACACCGCTGTCCCAACACCAGCATCGCCCTCAGCCCCGCCGGGGCAAGGAGGAGGAGTGGGAAACCTTCACCAGGCTGAGCATCCCCCCCCAAAGCAGGGAAAAGGAAAAAAGCAGCTCCACACGCTCCTTCCATCATCTACAAGGCAGGCTCTGTCCCAGCAGTCCGATTTTTATTACCTCCGTCCCCGTTTAGGAGCAACCACATGACAAACCCGAGCGCAATCCTGCCCGGGGAGCTCGCCCTGGGATTGCCTCTCCCTCCCCGGGATCGCAGCCTTTTAGCAAGTTTTCCCTTAGCAGCAGGATTTGTGGCTACAAAGAATGCAAGATTTAATTTTATTTTTTTGTTATTATTTCTAAATTCCTGTCCTGCCTCCAAACATTCACTTAAAAACAAGTTGGACTTATAAAAAAAAAAATAAGAAAAAAAAATACCCCAACAAAAAATAAACCGCTAATGAATCACAGTTCCTAGCAAATGAGCAATTGCAGTTGACACAATGAATTATGCCTGAAGCAAGCTGGGAAACATATTTTGCAAATGATCTCATCCACAGGCAAACCTGGCATGACACTTGATTTGCTAAAAAAGACACAAAGCCTGTCAAAATTCCTGTCACTTCACAAATAAAGTCAGGTAGAGAAAACCAACAGCCTCACCCTCTTTTAAGCACGCTTCACCTATTTCTCAATTGCTTTGCAGGCTTGATTTAATAATATTAAAAAAAAACCACACCACCCTCCTGTAGGTGTGCCCATCCCAGTGGGTGCTGAGGGCTATTGGATCCGCTGCCACTTCCCTGGATGAGGAATAAATGGGCTGGGAAGCTGCTCTTTGGATGCCAAACACAGGCTCAGCTCGATTTGAAGCCTAATTGCAGCAAGATCTGATGCTCGCTCTGGCCATTAGGTATGGCAGGGAACTCACAATCCCCTTTAATTTCCTCCAGCTGAATGCCTGGGTTTTATTTCTTACACTGCATTCAAGTAAACTCAAAGAAAGGTAGGAAAAGGGGGATAAAAAAAGTCATTACAGTGCAGCCCCCCCTGCTCCTCAGCATCCCTGGAGCTCTCTGGGAGCGGTGTCCTTCGGCCTGGCACATCCCACCCTATTTCCCCACCTGAAAAGCTGCCGGCTCAGAAAACCTGGAAAAATTCAAACCCATGGCTGAACCCTCCCTTCTAACCCCATTTTGTCAGGCTTGAGTATTTTTAAACACAGAGCAAAGCAGGAGCCGAGTCCCAGCACCCTTTCACAGGTTGTTCCCTGCTGTTTGTCCCCAATCCATGTCACCCCAGTGCCAGGCTCGGTCCTGGTGTGCCACCAGAGCCAGCACATCCCTGCCGAGCCCGGCACGAAGGCCTGGCAGGGCCAAGGGCCTTTAGAACAAGACAGTCTGAAATAAATATTGCCATTCCAAGGTGAGCTGGTTTGTGGCCCTGGCTGGGAAAGCACAGCCCAGTCTGGAGGTTTCTCCCAAGCCAACCCAGAGCTCACCGGGCCGATCAGGCTCTGGCAGGAGGTTTCTTGGCTCTTCTTCCCCGAGCGCCGACAGGCAACGCTGCAAACGGCCTCGCGCCTCCCAACACTCCTGCTGGGATTTGAGCCAAAGCCCAGGCCAGAACGGACTCACCTGGATGCTCCAAGTTCAAGGAGAGGGGATTTTTCTTCCCTGGACTTACCAGCGAGTGAGGATGCTCTGTGTCCCCTGGACCTGTCACTGGTACCTGCTGAGAGGAAGCAAAATCCACCCTCCTGCCCCAAATCCCAGCAGACTCCCTCAGGAAAGCAGGGAGTCATGGCTGGGGAGAGGAAAAGGCTCTTATAATGCCAGAGGACTCCAAAAATATCACTTCCAAAGTGATCCAGCATCAACGCACGTACCTTAGCTAATGGCATCCATCTGCTAGAACAAGGGGGGCTCTGGGGAAAGTTTGGGGAGCCCTGAACAACAATTTGGGGAATTCTGCACAGCCACAGCCCAGCCAACACAGGAGGGGTCCCAGTGGGACCCTCCCAATGCTGCAGAGCCCCCCTGCTCCTGCCCTGACGCCTGAATTTACCCCCCTCTCTGTATTTCCAGTTGCTTTGGGAGGGTTATTTGACAAATTTTAAGTTCCAGAAATCCATCCCCACCCTCCAGTGTCCCAATGAGACAGCTTTTCCCCCATGAAGCCTTAATTAAAAGGCCTCTGCAGGAGGAAAAAACCCAAAACACTGCAGTTATAGCCACAGAAGCACATTTATTCTCCGGAGGAGAAGAAGAACCCTAGTTATTTTATATTTGCCGCTTACTTCAAATCCAACTGCTATCACCTCCATTATCCACACCTCAGGGTCACAGGCTTATTATCCTCAGCAATTCAGCTCATAAGGAACAGCTCAGCTTTATTCTTTTTGGTGAAAACCTTACATAATTTCAGAGCAGGCTGTGAATCAGGCAGGAAATTTGGGCTTAGCCGTGCCAGGGGGCTGCAGTTTGGAGCAGGACCGGGTCTCCCGGGGACCCCACTGCCAGAGTCCCCCCCAGCTCTCCCCATGGAGAAGCAGCAATTTTCCCGGTTTGTTTACCGATTCCAGCTTCTCCTGCTGTTTAATATTTCAGCTGGAGAAGGTGAGCCGGCACGCCAGCCCCTCAATTACCCAGGGCGAGAGGCAAACACTTGGCAGGCACAGAGCACATCAAGCCGCCCGCAACCTCGCAAATGCCTCCGGAAAGGAGAGGGGGGGGTGGTGTGGGTGGGGGAAAGAAAAGAGAATATTCAAATTAATGACCCGGCGGGTAATGGAGACTTGGCTGGAAGTGATCCTGCACTTTGCCATCGCTCGGGCCATCGCGGGAGCGGCACGCGATGTACCGCTGGCGTTGGGTTTTCCTACGGCAGGGAAGATGTTTGGAGAAGTCCTTGAGCGCTGTAACTACAGCGGCTGCAGTGGGCAGGGGAGCGCCGGCGCTCCCCAAATCCAAACCCAGCTCTTATCCCAGTTTTTCCACCATGAAGCCCCCTCGGGACAGAGGGGTCCCCGCGCTGGGATGGGGGGCGCAGTCCGTGGCGAGACCCCCATGAGCCCCCTCCAGGAGGGCACCCACCCCACCCCACCGCACGACTCGGGGGTCCTCCCCCAAACCCCAATAATTCCAGCCTTCCGCCGCCTTTTCCTTTCTAATATCCCCCCTTTCACAGCGTTTTCCTCCCCGCGGCAGCGAAAGTCCGCATTTACCCCCGACCCCGACCTTCAGCCCCGCAACCCCTCCGAAGGATGAGGGAGGGGATGGTGTCCAACACCCCCCCCAATTCCCACCTCGCTGCAGGACCGGCAGGAACTCCGCGACCCCCCCCAAACCCCGCTCCGCACGCCGGGGGTGGGGGTTGGGGGTGCTGGTGTCACCCCTTCCCCTCCCAACCCCCGCACCCCACGATGTGACCGAGCCCCGCGGGGACCTCCCGGAGGATGCGGGAGAGGGGAGCGATATGCGTGTGTCCCCCTCCGGAGCCCCCCAGAGCGAGCCGGGCGCTGCGGCGGCCCCGGGGGGGGCTCGGGGTGGCTCCGGGGAAGGGGGTGCCCGGCCGTGTGGGGGGGATCCCCCCCCCCCAAAAAAAAACCAGCGCGGGGTCCCGTCGCGGCGCTCACCTGCGGGGCGCCGGCCCCCGAGGCTGCCCTGGGCCTGGCGCGGCGGGGCCGGGCGGCGGCAGGAAGTGATTCCAGCCGCTCCTCACATGGACTTTCCCTGACCTCGCCCAGCAGCGCCGGCAGCAGCGGCCGCCGCACAGACCGGCCCGCCGGGACCGGCACCGGCAGCGGCTCCGCGCCAGGGCCGCCCGGGGGCGGGCGGGGGAACGGGCGGGGGAGGCGGCCCCGGCCCCTGCGGGGGCACCGGCGGGAGGAGCCGCGGGGGGCGGGACCCCCGAACACCCCCCCCCAACACCCCGGCCACGCTCACCCCCACCCCGGGCCGCGGGAGGGGCGGGCACGGCCCGGGGACGGGGCGGGAACGGCGGGAGCCGGGATCGTTCCCTCGGGTTTTGGTTAATTCTGCTCATTGTATTTTAGTCTGTTTTACTTTGGTTTATTTTTAAATTTATTTTAGTTATTTTTTATTTTATTCTTATTTATTTTTATTGTATTTTATTTACTTTTTATTTTATTTTAATTTTATTTATTTTTTATTTTAGTCTTATTTATTTTTATTGTATTTTATTTATTATTTATTTTTATTTTATTTATTTTTTTATTTTATTCTTATTTATTTTTATTGTATTTTATTTATTATTTATTTTTATTTTATTTATTTATTTATTCTTATTTATTTTTATTGTATTTTATTTATTTTTACTTTTTATTTTATTCTTATTTTTTATTGTATTATATTTACTTTTTATTTATTTATTTTATTTTTATTTTTACTTTATTTTTAATTTTTGTTTTTAATTTCTTTTACTTCATTTTATTCTTTCACATTATCTTTTCCTTTTTCTTTCTGTTTTTTTTATTTTTTATTTTTCATTCAATTTTATCATTTCCTTTTTATTTCATTTTCGTTTCTTGTTCACTTTATAATTTATTTTTCCTTTATTTCTTCGCTTCATTTTATATTTTTTCACTTCATTTTATATTTTTTCCACTTCATTTTATATTTTTTTTTCATTTAATCTTATTCCTTTTGTTTTTATTTTCCCTTATTCCTTTATTTTGTGACTTTATTCATCATATAATTTTTTTATTTGATTTTCTCAGTCTTGGTGCTTTTACTGAACTTTGCACCATGGGCATCCCCCAGTCCCACCAGCTGCATCTGCTGGGATTCTGCATCCCAAGGGAGCATTCCCACCTCCAGAACCTTCCTCCATCCCCACCACTCAAGGGAAGCACAAAGGGAAGCCCAGGGGGGCTCAGGACTCCCATACCTGGGAAAACCCCCTGGAGTTTTGATATTTAATGGTCTCAGCCCGGATTTTATATCACAGGGAGGCATCTCTGGCAAACTGGGACCAGCTCCCGATATCCTGGGCTGTCCCTTCTTCTCCCACGGAACAAGCCTTTTAAAGCACCACAGACAAAAAGCAGAGTTATCTGAGGTGGGGCTGCTCCAGCCTTGCGGCCACATTTCCATTCCAGATCTCGTCCTCTGGCCTAAAAAAATATAAAGAGTCATTTTGCTTTGTCGCTCCTCTAAGCCCAAAATATGAAAATCGGCACATTTGCATGATGAAAGTGTGCCGTGCTGGCCCTGCCCTGCTAAACACATTTCAAAGGAGTAACAAACCCCCTCTTTTCAGCACCTCTGTTTGCTCTCTGCATGCGAGATCGTGTCGGAACTTCTTGGAATCTGGAAGTTTCTGTCCTCTCGCTCTCCCGAACATTTATCATTTCGAGGCTGCCTTAAAATCCGCAGCGAAATATCCCCATATTTTAGAAATTGAGTTGGATGCCTAGAACTGCTCAAGGCTGAGGAATTTCATTAGCACTTGACACTTTAAAAAACAGTGTCAGGTCAGGACAAACACATTTTCTTTTCTGCTCAAGATAAAATTGGGGTGGTTTGTTTTTTTTTTTTTTTTTAGAAATGATGCATGAGAAACATGTCCCAAAACTGCATTCTGAGACAGAGCAGTTGTATCCCCTTCAAATGTGACATTCCCAGCTCGCCTCCTTTGGTTTTCATTGAAGCATCTCAACATCAGTTCATTGGGAACTGTAGTAGTAGAAAAAGGGGGAATGGATTTAAGCTGAAAGAGGGTAGATTTAGGTCAGATATTAGGAAAAATTTCTTCCCTGGGAGGGTGGGGAGGCCCTGGCACAGGTTGCCAGTCTGCAACATCCCTGGAAGTGTCCAAGACCAGGTTGGACGGGGCTTGGAGCAACCTGGGCTGGTGGAAGGTGTCCCTGCCCATGG
>JAWWES010000038.1:2334492-2363096 GCA_035583135.1 Lophotriccus pileatus
TATGGACTGAAAGAAACTCATATTAAAGAAAAACAAACCTAAAATAAACTTATATTCAAGAAACATATTCTTTGCACTGCACTGTGCAAAGAGTAAAACAACTGTTCAAGTGTTGCACTTTGATAATCCAAAAGGCACCTTAAAAATATGGAAATTCTAGAGACTAAAACCCCTGTTCAAGTGTTGCACTTGGATAATCCAAATGGCACCCTGATCCTCAAAAGGATACGAATTCTAGAGACTAAAACACCTATTCAGTTGTTGCACTTTGATAATCCAAAAGGCAACTCAAAAAGATTACAAATTCTAGAGATTAAAACCCGTTCAAGTGAGACTAAAACCTGTTCAAGTGTTGCACTTGGATAATTCAAAAAGCACCTCAAAAAGATAAAACTTCTAGAGAATAGAACACCTACTCAAGTGTTGCACTTGGATAATCCACAAGGCACCTCAAAGAGATACAAACTCTCGAGACCAGCACGTTGATTTATGGATATAAATTAACGCCGACAAATAAAATCAATTTATATCAAAAACGAGGGTTATCGACACACACCCCCCCGGGGCGGAAGAAAAGCCACCTGCTGAGCCCACATGCGCTTGGTTTTTATTTACATATCCACAAAAACCATGAAACACCAGCCCAGCCCCCCCACGAGCAGCATGGTGACGTGGATGCCGTAGATGAGCAGTTCATTCAGCAGGCTGAAGTCGACGCGCCTCCGGCCCAGCAGGAGGAGGATGATGGAGAGTTTGTACTGGAAGCGCAGGAAGATGCGGATGCCGAGGTACTGGAGGCAGAAGAGGACCGAGAGTGCCACCCAGAGGATGGAGGTGAAGAGGCTGCAGCTGAAGTACAGCAGGAAGCGGATGAAGCCGTACATCCAGCGCGACTTGAGATAGATGTCGAAGTTGTTGTACTTGGTGCGCACCAGGTGGGTGGTGCGCACGGGGCCGCAGGCAGAGTGCAGGCAGGTCGTGTGGGGGCCGTGGAAGGAGCGCACCCGCCGGGGGATGGGGATCACAGGCATCGGGCACCCCCTCCCGGCAGCCAGGCCCCGCATATCACACGGGATCCCTCAGCGCGGGGCACGGCCGGCAGCCCGGGAAACACAGCTCCTGCCTGGGATTGCAGGGAGGGACAGACCTGGGGGAGAGGGGGTTAAATATTGTATCACTGACAAAGCTGGTCAATCATGCACCTTCTGAATAAAACCTGCATTTATCAGCATGGATATGCGGGTTTTTTAAGCTCTTAAAGTTTTAAGATTTTAATATACTAACACTTAGCTAGAAAACAGGTAATAAAGAATTAATGCAGAATTATTTTAGGCCAAAGTTATCTGCGCTTCTAATGTAACAAGGACCTCGTATTTTTGCTTAACTTGCTGAGAACTTCTTTGTTTCAAAGGCAGAGAAGGAAAACACAGTTAAGAGCCAAGTTGGAGAGGTTACATGGCAGAGACTCTACATTTAAACCTGCTTAACAAACCTCAACTTCTTGCTTTAAACAACTTTGTTTTTGCTTCTTATTTTACTTCTTAATCAAACAGCCACCCTAAAACAGCCCAGCCCTGTGAGCAGTGAGATTAACGTGAGAGGAGTAATATTAAAGCATGTATTTGCATTTGGATCATACTTCCTCCAAAAGCCAGAAAAAAAGGAGCTCTCCAAGCACTTTTGCAAGGGAATTGCTGATTTCTGCTCCTTTCCAAACTTGGCAAAGCTTCACCAAAAAAACAAACTGCAAATAATGGAAGGTCCTGGAAGAACAATGAGGCAATGATGTTTTTCACACCCCACAGGATGTCCCTTCCCTGCTCAGGCCAGCCCTGTGCTCTCCCTGTGGCTGCAAGGCCAGGCAGCCTTTCAAAGGCATCCCCCAGTTTATTCCTCCCCCTGGGACCTGCAGAGATAAGTGGGATATCTTGATCTTCGGGAGTGTTTAGGATTTATAATCTTAACATCCTTCCACACACCCATTGTTGTGTTGTGAGTGATGAGCAGGAGCCTCTCAGCTGCTCTCTGCTTCACCCCAGGCTCCCCATGTGCCGAATTCCGGGAATTATGAAATGACAATGCGCTCATCAGATAACGCTGCAAAACAACAGGCACTTCCCCAGCTCCTCACACACCCAGACCTTTCCTTTGCTGAACCAAAACCCCAGCTGCTTCTAAAAGTAAAACTCATTTAAGACTTCCAGAGGTTTTTTAGTTTGGTTACAACCAGAACTAATCAGAGTCAGTGACAGAGCTGCAAGAAATTGTGCTTTGATATCAAAACCTGGGGAAGACTCTTCTTGCCTCAAATTCCATGGAAATGGAAATTGCAGCTCTGATCTGTCCTAATTCCTTTTTGCTGATAAAGAAATTTGAGGCAATCTCTTGGCTCTGCACGGATCAGGGACTCATAAAAAGGAGGAAGGGTTAATTTGGGATTTAAGGAATTTAGGAAACCTAAAAAAAACCCTCAAATATCAACACTGGAACAGCCACAAGCAGAGGGATATTGTGAGAATAGAATAAATTGGATGAGTTATTACATTTTAAGGGTGCTGCCATCCACTCAGCAGGTCTGGATTCCACTGCTGTGCCAGGACACCACGGAATTCTTGGAATAAAACAGTGAAGTTTTCCCGTGACACCTTCTAGGAAGAGTGACAGACACTGCAAAGGTGCTTCATAGACTCACAACACTCTACACAGGAGCTGATCTGAAAGACAAAATGACAGAGTTAAGCTTCAATTTGCTCATTATGAAGTTTAGAATTACAAGGCCCCTTCTCAAGCGTGAATTTTTAATCCCATAAAGGCTCTAGAAAGACTCCCACACTCAAATAAATAAGGATTCCAGCTGACTGATCCATGCTGGACAGAATCAGTGAGCTGGAATTCACTGCCAGGACAGAGAAAATCATAAAGAACTGTGCCGGGGGCCTTTCTGCCCTAAAGCACATCAGTGTGAGGCTGGAAAGCCAACTCTGCCTCTTGTGGGCACCGTCCCACAGCTCCGGAAATTCCAGCTCAAGGCACCTCCTTGTCCTCCACCCCACACTTGGAGTGGCCTCCCCAGGGCGTTAAAAACCCGGATAACTGCTCGTCTGGGGCAGTTCTCACTCCCCGTCCTCTGGAAAGGGAGCGTGAGGTGGGAAAGGCGCAGGAACACGGCGCGACATCTCCGCATCCTCCGCACATTCCGGGCGGGACCCGCCGAGGCGCTTCGGGAGGAGAGACCCGCACAGGGGCCGAGCGGACCCCGGCGGAGCCCCCCGGGGTGAGGGGCATTGACACCCGAACGGGGAGCGGAACCAGCTCCTCCCGCACCCCGGCGATCCCGAGGGAACCGCGGCCGCTCCGGCGCGACCGGGACCCGCCCGGAGCAGCGCGGCCACCGCCCCAGGGAGGGCCTAGACAAGGCCCCGCGGGCTGTGCCCGCCCTCCGCCGGTCCCCGGGCCCGCTGGCCGCTCCCCCGCTCCCCGGTGTCCCCGCGGTGCCCCCCCGTGCCCCGGTGTCCCCGCGGTGCCGCCGCACTCACCACGGTGCCCATGGCCGCGCCGGGCCCGGGCGGAGCGAGGCCCGGGCCGCGGGCCGCGCGCTCTGCGCATGTGCGGGGGCGGCCCCGGGGCCTCCGGTTCCGGCGGCGGCGGCGCGCGGGGAGCGGCGGCGGCGGCGCGCGGGGATGGCGTCATCGAGCCGCGACCCCACCCCCAGCGGGGCCGGAAGCGGAGGGGACGCGTTGCCACGGCAACCGGGGTGGGGGGAGAGGGGCGGCCGGGCCTGGGCCCAGCCCGGGGCACAACGGCGGGAACGTGGGCGGTGTGAGCGAGGGGCAGCGCAGGGTTGTGCTGAGAAATCACGGAACGGTTTGGGTTGGGTTGGAAAGGGGCGTAAAGAGCATCCGGTTCCACCCCCTGCCACGGGCAGGGGCACCTCCCATAGTCCAGGTTGCTCCAACCTGGCCTTGGAGACTCCCAGGGATGGAGTAGCCACAGCTTCTCTGGGCAGCCTGTGCCAGGGCCTCCCACCCACACAGGGAACAATTTCTTCTTCATATCTAATCTTAACCTTCACTCTTTCAATGTGAAGCTGTTCCCTCTTGTCCTGTCACTAAAAGCCCTTGTAAATAGTCCCTCTCCGTCTTTCTTGTAGCTCCTTCAGGCACTGGAAGGCCACGATTAGGTCACCACGAAGCTTCTCCAGTCCCAATCCCAACTCTCCCATCCTTTCCTCCCATCCTTTCTTCCACAGAGCTGCTCCATCCCTCTGGTCATCCTGGTGCCTCCTCTGGAGGAGGCTGGACCTGGCGCTCAGAGCTGTGGTTTGATTGACAAGGTGGTGCTGGGTCAAATCACAAATGCAGGAGACCCAGATGTCCTGGGAGGTCACAAAGGTCTCCAAAAGTTCCTGAAAAACGAACAGGTGGACAAAAATTCAAAACAATACCTAGAGAAAGAAAATAAATAAATAAATAAATAAATAAATAAATAACAACACCCCCCCCCCAACAAACCACATCCTCCCTGCTGTTTTCCCTTAGATTCAGTTAGGAATTGCTTTCCATAACGGAAAGAATACAACAGCTCTGTCCTTGGCTCCCTGCCCCACTCGCAGTCTGGGCAGTGCCACGGTGGAAGAACATTAAATAATAATAACTCAGGCCATCTGCCACAGCTCAGAGCTGCTGCCCTGCACAGGAGTCGGGGCACGAGGCCAAACACACGCCGGGGTCCTGCTGCCTCCCTGCTCCCAAACCCAGAGCAGTTTGGTCCTGAAACACAAGGAACAGCCTGAGGTGCAGGATTCCGTGGGGAGTTCTGGGCAAGGCAATCACTGGGGTCTTCTCCTGGGAAATTGGCTTCTCTGTGTCCTCCCCAAAGCTTCTGAGGCGAGGGAGAGTTTTCCCAGCAGCCTGGAACTGGGAAGGTCTGGTTGGTGACCAAGTTAAGCAGGAGAGCCACGTTCCATTTGTTGCCCTCTGCCATTCCCTGGGGCTGGAGCCACAGCCCAGAGGTGGGAATTTCAGCCCAAGCAACGACACTTATGAAGGTTCTTTGGCTTTCCAGCTTTGCCTTGGAGATGCTGCTGAATGCAAGTGTGACAGAGGGGGTTTCTGGTGTCCTGCAGGAACCCTTTGGGTGGGAAAGGGGTTTTCTGTCTTCCAGAAAAACCCAGGGAGCTCCACTGGACACCATCAATGGACAATCATCAATGAGATGAGTCCCTTCCAACCCAAACCATTCCATAGTTTTATGACAAAAAAAATCAGGACAGGCCTATTCCATTTTCTGCCTGGCGTATTTTGACCCCTGTGCTGTTCAAACCCCGTGTGAGTGTCCAGAAACAACAACCTGTCCTCGGGCTGGGCACGAAGAGGAGCTTTGACATTCACAGAGATCAGCTCCCGGAGGAGGGGACGCGCGGGGGACCCTCCCACAGCTCCCCGGGGCCGTATTTCTTCCCCGCGCTAATTTTCCTAAAGACACAACTCATATTCCTGTTGATTGAACAGTTTTTGTGCTGACAGCTTGGGAGATTTGTGGTGGAACTTATCAGCAGCCCCGAGAAGGGGCCATTAGTCCCCGTCAGAGGGGCCGGCGAGGGCTGGGATGTTTTATGGCGCCCTCCGAAGACAAACACGCACATTTATATGTCACTTGTTGCCATATAAATGCTAACTTGTACTTCTTTCAAAACTTTTAATGAATTGTGCACATTTCCCAAGATTTATGGCGAGAGCCCAGCGGCTCAAAATATTGCTTGAAACATATTTGTCACTTTGGCAACAGAACAAAAAAAATCTGGGAGATATTGCGTTCGGGGATAAATCATAAATATGTGAGTCTTAAAAGAGTTTATTTTGGTCATTAATAGCTGATGCTCCCCCCTCACCAGTGCAGGATTTAAAGTTAAATTATGCAAAATCAAAACCAAACCTTATAATACTTAATCAAACATGCATAAAACTGTCAGGGCCAAATAAATTCTCTCAATTAACTTGCTTCAGATTGTGATTGCATTTACTAATTTAATCAACACTAGAATAATTTGGAGGCCGGGGGATGATGAATGGCCGTGGTGCTGCACGTGAAGGGCCGCTGAGGAGGTTGTGCTGAGGCAGGGATGGAAGAGATGCCTCCGAGGCTGAGGGCAAAAAAGCGGCCACTGGATCGTCACGATCGTTTTATAACGGAAACATCTTTTTTTATTCCCGTTCGGAGGGGATTTTTTTCCAGCAAAGGCCTGTCATGGACAGACCTTGCCTGGATGGATGAGTGCAGGATGAGCCCACAGAGTCAGTCTCGTTTGAGCCTGAGATGAGGAGCCGAAGGAGCCGAACCTGTGGGAACGTTCCCTGCACGTTTTTGATGGATTTGGGGATTTGATCTGTTCCTGGGAACTGCGGCCTCCCGGCTTTCACCTCAGTCAGGTCATTTAGGCTGGAGCTGCAGTAACGACCCTGTAATACCGAGATGTCCTTTAGCTCAGTCCTTTTGCACTTTGAATGGATCTGCACTCACAATAAAACGGGCCCGACCCCTGCCTAGAAAAGCTTTCAATACTATTACTCGTGCAGAGCTAAACGGGGCATTTCTGCAGGCGTAAGCAGGGTTTTATGGAGAGCTTCTCATTTACAGGTCCGTGGGAAGGAGGCTGTAAGGTATATCCAACCCTGTAAAATACCTGGACCTCAGAAAATAAGACCCTTATTTGGTCTTTAACCTGTTTTACAAAAAATAGCGATGTCTGTGTAGCTACTGTGGGAATGAACTCATTGCAACACTCTCTCTTTTTTTTTTCTCTCTCTCTCACTGCAAAATGTACTTTCCATAGGCTAACTGACCATTTTGGTGGCTTTTTATTTCAAATGGGGATTGTGCTCTCTAAATGTCTGGCACCCAGCACCATTTGGTCCCCAGCAGAAATCAGTAAATAAAACCCCATGTGCTGAAAAGTGCTTCCAGAAAAACAGCCACCAAGTTTCCTTGGATGACCCAGAAACAAGTACTTCCACAGCAATTCTGTAGCCATATAAACAGACATAATTCTTAAGGGTTTAAAGGTAATAAATGTGTTGACATTTTATTTTTCAAGCATTCACTGCTGCCTTCCAAAAGCACCATTTGAAACCAACAGCTCCGGGGTTTTGCTGAGCCAGAAATATTAACAAATGAAGGAATTCATTCTTTCCTTTCCCTTAAAGGAGATTTAGGATGGAGTTTGGCCCCTAAATTTTAAGTGTAATTGATCTGAAGTGCAAAATCTTGTGAGATAATTTTTTCCTCGTTACTCCTTTCCAGGCCCTGTCTCGCAGCCGAAACATCGGCTTTAATCGGCTCGGGGAGATTTGCACGGGGTAAATAATAATGCAGCCTATTAGACTAATCAAATAAAAATACATGTAGCAGAAAGTGGAACTAATTCCCAGTTCTGCAGCACTTCAGATGCAGAGAACACCAAACCCTGCAAAGCTGGGAAGCAGCAGTGCCAGGAACACACACGAGGTGCCAGCACAGATGGTCAGGCTGCAGAGCTCGGAGTTGTTTCCATATCCCTGCAGGAATCCTCCCTCCTGTAATATTTTTATGGATATATATTTTACAGGTGACTGGCGAAAAATAAAAGCAGAGCAGCCTGCAGTTTCTAAAGAAGTAAATGATTGGTGTGAGGCTTGGTGAGACAGTAATGTTTGATGTATTCCAGCTACGTGACACATCAACATGCTTTGGGGCATAATAATCTGCTGCCAGCCCTCACTGCACTGAAAACCAGGCAAGCCTGGGGGATGCTCGAGGGCTCTGCCCTGAAAACTGCTCCCTCCCTGCTCCAGGAATCAGGATAGGATCCCAGTGAATCACAAAAGCTTGATACTCATCAAAAATGTGTGTTGTCCTATAGCAGAGACACTTTACCCCAAAAGACAGAGCCTCACTTAGCCCAGCCGTTCCCTCACCTCTGGAGAATGGGAAGGCAGTTATTTTAAAGGTGCTGGAGTCATGGAAAGATTCCTGCTGAACCTCCAGGGGCTGGAGCAGGAGCCAGCTGCACACATATGGTGAGTGAGTAACTGTCTCTAAAACAAATGAAAATAGATTCGGGTGCTGTGCCAGGGACAGAACTCCTGCCAAGGCTTGTTGCTGCATCATGTTGGCGAGTCCCGATCTGGCTGATGTCAGAAACTGCCTATTATGCAGAAAACTCTCGAGGAGAAGTGTCATTACTGCCTTCTGTTCCTTTGTAGGCTGGGTCTAATGTAAGTAAGAGGCAGTAAAACAGACCCAATCCATCCCTGCCTCGGTGGGCAGGATCATGAAGCCTCCCAGCTCCTCTGGCTCTGCCAAGTGCTTCTGAAAGGGTGGTATTTCAAGGCAAAGTAACATCTTTCCTTTGGGAATCTTTAGTTCCCTGGTTTTCCATTCATTAAAACTGTATCTCTGATTGTATCAAACGGGTCCTCATTGCATGAATCCATCAGGATCCTCCTGTGTGGATGAGATCTCCCTGCTCTGGGGGGGCATTTTAGCCACAGCAACCTGCCCCTGGCTCAGCAGCAGAGCTGGGCCAAGTCTTGTCTCTGGCATTTCCAATGCCCCCATCCCTATTTTCTGAGGTATTTGAACCCCCAGGAGGGTGCTGAGCCCCACACCGTTTATTTCTTAGGCATCATTCCAGAGCATCAGCCAGTGCCGAGCATCCATGTGCTGGGATTAGCTGTGACTGCCAGCACTAAGGGGTCCACTGGGCCAGGAATCCAAAATACCAGGTGCTTCTCCATAGGATGCTCAAAATACGTCTAGAATATTTTAAGGTAAATTATTGCCGAGTTCTTTTTCGATTATCACTATTATTTTTTAAAACCAGCCGGGAGGAGAAGGTGAGCCCCCACCACCTGCGTAGCCCTTTCTATCTGGGACAGCACATTGCGAGGCTCAGCCCCGATCCCCGGCAGCCCCCGGGGGTCCCGGTGGCGTGGGCAGCCCCCGGAGGGTCCCCGCGGCGTGGGCGAGCGCGGGGCTGTGCCTGCGGCCGCGTCCCGCGTGGCGGTGCTCCTGCCCCAGGGATGCTGCGGCTGCTGCGAGGGAGCAGCGGGACGGGGAAAAGCGGCTTCAAAGCGTGGGGAGCTTTGAATTCAGAGCGAAACCTCTGGCTGTGAATCACGCACGGCCTCTTTGCCTCGGTTCAGGGTGGTGGGTGCTCTGTCCCGTCCCTCCTGATGTATCCAAGATGCGGGATGGGAATGCGGTACCTGCGGGAAGGACCATCAGTGGGAACCCTCTGCGTTATCCGTGACCCTGAGACATCTCCACCTCTGCTTTTGGGGGACAAACAACACCTTTTGTCCCTTTGTTCCCAGGGGAATCTGCACTCGCAACCCAAGGGGTGTGACAATAGTTTGGCCTCAATTTAGAAAAATGCTTTGCCGAAAGTTTGAGAGAAATTTCTGGTGCTCAAAACCAGCCTGGAATATTTTGGACACTGATTATGCTTAGGCTGTGTAGTGCAAAGGAGAAAATGACTTTCCAGCAGCAAAACAGCAGCAAAATCTGTATCAATAAAAATGATCAAGAAAAAAGGGTTTATAAGACAAAACTGTCTTCAATTATTTCAACATTTAATAGCAGTGTCTTTTCAAACTGGGGGAAATCGTTGCAAGGAAAAAAAGCTTTAGGTGTAAATCACAACACTTCCCCTGCCCTTATAATTTCCTCTGAACTGGGGAAATGTGGATCTCCATGGCAAAGTTGCCTCTCCATCAATAAAAACGATATTCATCATTTGGGAAGCGCAGGAAAAAGAGACTGTTGCTCCCAAAAATGCCACATTTCAGGTCACCAAAGGGACACATTTTGCTGGAGTGTCCCTGCAGTTCCCTGCCCAGGGAGCAGAGCAGGGGGACTCCTGCTCCTTGCTCCCTAACTTTCCAGAATTCCCTTCCAGCCTGTAACTTACTGGTGCAACATTTTACAGGGAAGAACACGAAGGAGGCAAAAACCCCAAGCCCTCATCAATCACAGCCTGGCTCCTGGTACAATTAGCAAGTTCTATTATCTTAAGAATGACACTTGTAGCACAGAGCAAAGCCAGGCGCTCCCAATATTCTAATTCTGCCTGGAAAAAAAAGGGAAGGCTTGAATTGCATTAGCATTGCATTAGATTCCCATGACTTTTTATATCAGCACTTGTGAGTTATTTATGAATTCATTTATTTACAAGGACAGCCCTTTCTGCATTCAGTTGCCATGGTTGCTTTAACTCCTGTATCCTATTAATTCTGGATGTTATGAAATAAATATAGATCAGACAATCATTGTGTGGTGGCAGGGTTGGGGTTTTATTTTTTTTTTTATTATTCTTATTTTGCTGTTTGATTCCCTGTGTCCTGGCCAGAAAGGCTTTAACAACCAGCATCTCACCAGAGTATCCACTGCCAGCTGGCTGGGGAGGTGGAATTGGGGCACTTCCCAGGGCTTTTCCCCCTGCCAATCCTTTCTGGCACAGAGATGCAGCCAGGGCTGGGGGAAACGTGGCAACTGATTCCTGAGCTGAGCCACCACTTCAGTCTGAGGCAGCACGTGAAGAGCAGAGCTGGGAGCAAAACGGGAATTCAGGAAGGCAAAGTGCCAGCCCCTCTGGGTGACACAAGGAGGGCATTCACAGGACAAGGAGCAGAGCTTTGAGGCTGCTATTCCAGCCAGAACCAGCCTGGGAATGTCCCAGGAGGCTCCAGGATCTGCCTGGCCAAGGAGCTCGTGGTTTGCCCCTCGGAGCGGGCAAAGGTGCTGTTTAGATGGAAGGATGGTGCTGGAGCCAGGATCCCAAAGCCAACATGCTGGCAGTGTTTTGTAATAGAATTCCACAAGAAAATTAAATCAATTACCCAGTCTAATAAAGCTCTCAAGGTTTTTAATTAAACTAAGTTTTAATTAAGGCAGCAGGAGCCGGCGCTCTTTTGATATTCTGCCTCAGACCCCAGAGGATTGTGACTCCTTTTTGTAATTTACACAGGCTGGATCAATCACTGAGTCACAAAAATGTGAGAACTGTGTCAGTTTTATGGGGTGAAACACTTGGCATCAGCCTGGAAACTGTGACTCTCCAGGCTGGGAAAGGTGTTTAACTTGGGGGTACCTTTCCTGCCGCTGGAAATCAGCCTGAGCTGGTGTCCTGGGAAAAGTCCTCTCCCAAGAAAAACTCCTGCCATCTAATCCAGGAGGCTGCTGTTAGTGGGAAGTTCTATGAGCTCAATAATCCCCCTGTGCCACACCAGAGCTGGTAGTTTTGCCTCCTACAGAACATTCCCCCTCTTCCCTCAGCAGCACCAACCCAGGAGCCAGGCAGAACTGCAGGCAAGCCAGACCCAAATCTTCCAACCTGGACATCTGGTAAGTGGCCCCAGAATGTTCTGTCTCTATTTTAGTCTTGTTTTGCACACAATATGCCCAAAACATGCTTTATTTCTTAAGGAGATAAGGATCTTTATGTAACCCATTTTTCCTTAACGCTAAGTCCTTTGTCAGGATTAAAGAATCCTAAAACATCTGTACGGGCTTGGGTGACAGATGTATAGAGCAAGCAGCCTAAAATAACATGGAATATTAACCTACTAAATGAGGTATTAAAAAAAAAATAAACCAAAAGGACCCTCTTGTATCCTTAGTTACAGCCAATTCCTGGTCCTGGCTGGCACGGTGCAGGTGGATAACAGCAGTGTGTCATCCACATGGATTTCCATCTGGATGGTCCAGGGATTTTTATCTATCTCAGCTTTGCCAGAGTCTCAGCCATGCTGGAGGGGCAGAGATGCCACACAAGGTGTGTCAGATCCACCTGAACTGCCCCAGGATTGCATCCACCCCTCAGGAAAATCAGAGCAGGCACAAGGGACGCTGTGAACACCTCTGGACAGGGGCAACTCCTTTTAAATTTACTCAGTAAAACTTAAAAATCATGTGTGAGAGAGAGTTGCTTACATGAGTTTTCTAAAATCAGCAATGAAGAACAAACACAGCAAGGAGAAGATAAGAACCTCCCATGTTTGTGGTGAAAACACACTGAAGGACTGAAAATAGCGTAGAAAAAATGTCTGTGACATTCAACAGGGAGGGAGTTGGGAAGTGCTGAGGAATATTAACTCAGCTTCCAGCCTGGGGGTTACTGTGGCCTGGCTGGGGCTGTTCAGGGTTTATATCCTGCCTCTTGTGTGTTGTGTTTCTTGCCCCTTCACTTTTACAGAGCACTGCAGGGAGCAGCTCTTTTTCGTCCTTCCATTAAGAGTTCATGAAAAGAGCATTTGCTTAAAGAAGTCAGTGAGGAAGAGAGGGGAGAGGAGGCCAAGGGAATCCTGCCTCCAGCTTTGCCCTGGCAATACCACGGTGGTAGGAACTGTTGTCCTTGTGCTGGGAGCCCCTCTCCAGTGCTGCTGGTCCAAGAGGCCCATCAGCAGTGTCCAAGGAAGGCTGGGAGCTGTGGGAAGCACATGAACTGCCTCAGCTCCCCCTGCTCCTGCTGATCTGACAGCTCCACGGGCGCTCCTCGGCTTTGAGAGCTCGGCATGGATGGATGGATGGACACGGGGTGTGTGGGTGGGTGGGTGGATGGATGGCTCAGAGCACTCAGTGACTGCCCTGCCAATACCTTTGATCAAACCTGATGCAGTTAAAAGTCTCTGGAGCGGGTCAGAAATCACCTGCAGTGCCTTGGCCAGTTAGAGCCCAGTGTTAGCAGCCTCTCCCATCCCCATCTCCCAGCCCATTTCCAGCGATCCATACAGATCCCCATCAGTCCTGGCCACAGCCAGCTCCCTCCCAGCCAGCCAGCCAAGGCCATTAGTGTGATTACTGGAGGTCATGAAGTTCAAACCAAAATGTCAATTTTCATTTGGAAGAATGGTCCCATTTTAGGAGCAAAGAGAATTTTTTTTCTCCCTCAAAGAGACCCCGACTGTGAAATCATTGCTCCCCGAAGACTTGCAAATTCCTGGCCAGCAAAAGGTGCCAATAGCTGCTGGAGCCAATAAAAAGATTAACAAGGGTCACTAGTGCTTTCCTCTTCCCCTGCACTCAAAGGCTCTGGGGCCTATTTGGAAGATATTAACCATTGCCTTTACCTTCTGCACGTTCATCACCGGGTTTGGGGGCTTTATGGATTTATTGACAAGGACATTCCATTAATCTTACCCTCAGAATGTCAGCCTGGGAGTCAGTCACTCAGGTTACATCACCCCTGCAGACAGGAGTGTTTGGCCAGAGAAGTTTTCAAAAGGAAGATTGAAATGAGAGACAAGTAGGCAGTGGGTGAAGCCAAGCGCTGCTCCACAGGGCCCGGGGACAGGGAGGGTGTCCTGCAGCCTCTGCCAGGGTGTGACAGCAAAGACCTGACCTTGGGGAGGCAGCTGGGCCCTGCTCATTGATTCTCTGGGGTCAGGATGACCCCCCCTGTGCTCCAGGGTTAATGATCCACATCTAGGGGTGATTTGGGGGAGTGGAGAAACAGCGAGAAGGTGGGTGTTGACCCCACTCTGAGTGTGCCGGGCAAGGGTGGGACTGTGAGGTCACTGAAATTTTGGATGTCTCCTTTCTGGAGAAACCCAGAACAGCTCCAAAAGGCCTCTCTCCCATCAGGCTGGCTGGGCTGGTGGCACTGTGGGGTGGCACAGGGCAGGGCTGGGTGGGCTTCTGCCCACCTAGGAGGTGTCACGCTTTTAAAGGGATTTTTTTCTTCTATGTCATTGTGTTAAATAATTAAGTCTGCTCCATCTTTACCTACTGACAATGTGGCACTTAATTAAGTGGTTTAATTAGAAGCTGGCAGCTTTAATTAAGTTTAGGACTGTGGAGGTGACTGGGAGCCTCCAGCCAAGTCGCAGAGCCTTTCCCTGGGGGAGCGACGTGGTCTGTTGGAGAGGGAGAAAACTTTGCTCCCTTGTCCATTGTCCTTAGTCATGCCAGGGAGGGAACCACCATCCCACTGCACCCCCTAGCCCTCTCCAAGCCTGTGTGGGGCTGGGTGGTTTGGGAGAGACATTTAGGAGACTCCCTGGGACCACGGAGCAGGATGGAGGTGTGAAGGATGTGGCCAGAGGATGGGTGGGCTCAGCAGGAGGGGGGTGTTGGGAGCCACAGGCTCTGCCCACTGTGGCTAAATGTGCTGAAAACCCAGGATGGGAGGCTGTGAGCAGGACAGGTATCCCAGGGTGAAGGTAGCAGCGGGCTCAGGAACAGCATCTGCAATTCTACACCATGCACGGGGCTGTCTAAAAGATGTATTGCTTTTTAATAATGTAAATATGTAAATATTACCGAGGTGCCATTAATCCTCATTGCCTCAACATGATACCACTCTTAAGAACAAATGTAACAAGATATTATTAATATGCAAAGTAATAGTACATTAACCCGACTAACACCAATAAATTGCAGAGCTTAGCACAAAGTGAGAGGTTGCTCAGGGAGCAGCCTGAACCCCACTTGCCTTGGGCCACCTCCAGCAGCACCCTGGGCTCTGCACTCCAGAGGAATCCTGGTTTTCCCTGGAGGATTCACTGCCTGGGGAACTCAGGCAACGGGGAAGGAGCAAGGAGGCTCAGGGAGAGGAGGTGGGCAGGAGCAGGCAGGGCTGGCAGACCCTGCTCCTTGCTAGAGCCCTGACCACCGAGGGTCCTTTCCCAAAGCCTCACATGCTTTCCCAAGGGATTTCTTCACCCCTTGTCATGGCAGATTTGTTTTAAATCCTAAGTGTGTGTCAGGAAGGAGAGCCTTGTTGGTCTCAGAAGCATGGGAGCGAACCCGGGCTTTGCACCAGATTTTCTGGCTGGACTTGCAAAGAGGTGGCCAAGCCTCCATCTCTGAAGTGGTTGGAATTTCCCCCTGAGAAGCTGTGCCTCTATTCACAGCCCCCAAATCCAGCTCTGTTCAAAGCTTCCAGCCCCCCAGTCATGTCCAGTGCAGCCCCACTCTCACTGGTGCCCTTGCTGGTGTGTTCCCTCTTGGAATCCAGGCACATACAGGGATCACAAACTGCAATGAGTGTCCCAATGTCCATTTGCCAGGCTGTGAGTGCAGGTTGCTGTCACCTCTCCCTGGCCCTTGGCAGGGCCCAGCTTTTGAGTGGGAACAGAGGGAGGACGCACAGCAGACCAAAAAGAGCAGGGGAAGCCATAAAGTCTGAATTTAGGGCTTGAAAAGGAAATTATTCTGTGCAAATGTCTGCCCCTGTTCAAATCAGCCCTGCCTTGTAAATCCTGCTCATCCCTCTCACGAGGGAAACCCGGTGAAACAGCCAATATTTCAGCAGCACAGACTCCTGGAGACCTTCACCTCTCGGTGTCCTCTGAGCCCCACACCCAGGCAGGGGCCTGGAGAGCAATTCAGGCACAGACACAGCCATGGCTTATGCAAAAATTAACCTGTTGCCCTTACTTGCGTCAAAGTAATTCTCTTTAATTTGGTAATCTGGGCCCTTTATCATTAATGAGTCCTTGGGGGGGTGGGGGTCAGAGCATCTTTTTTTGGCTGAAGAGAGCAGCAGAGATTACTGTTAATATTCAGGCTGTTCAATAGAGCAGAAAGACCTTTTGCTATTGACAGCACTGCTGGTTTTCACCTCATTGGTGAATGGAAATTGCCAAATTAATCTCTCATTAGATCTGAAATTAATCTTCCATTTACTGATTAATGAACCTCAGAACCACAGATTTACCTGGGTAGAGTATATTGAGAAATTGTACACAGTAGTTGTCTGCAAATAATCAAGACAGTATCCAAGCAAAGGAGTAAAACATGGATATGCTCAGTTCTCTGTGGAAGAGTGAAGTGGCACACAGGAAAATCATCAGGCAGAAGGCTGATTATTTTTTTCCCCCAGAGAATTAATGAACCATGGAACTCACTGCTGGAGGATCTGTGCAAGTATCCCTGGGAAGGAGCTAAAAGAAGACTATGCAAATTTATGCATTATGTGTCTGTCTCCTGCTTTTGACCCAGGAGGTCTCTGGTCAGCAGGTTGCTGAAGGCTGAAGCATCAATTAAACCACTCCAAGCTCACATGGACAAGGCTTTAGGCCAACCAGAAGAGCTCCAGTTTATTTGCCTGAGATGTTTCTGTCTCTGCCTCTCACCAATGCCCTCCCTGCACTCTCTGACAGAGTTCCCAGTGCTCCACTTTCTCCTCTTCCTCAGCCAACTGGAGCAGCCGGGTGGAGTTCACCGTGAACAGCCGCGCTTCCCTTTCCAGAAGGTGAACCTTCCCTTTCCTCCCAGGATCTCTTTTATGCATCATCATTTTCAGGAGGCCCTATTGTACTGGAAATCTGTTTGCCACATGTTAGCTGGAGCTCATCTGCTCAGCTCCTTGGTTAAATATTGATGGGGAGGTAGCTATTAAACGAGGGGCGAGAACTCGGGTTACACAGTGGAGATGAGAAGGGTGTGCTGGCACAGGAGAGCGGCTCCATATCAAGTTAAAAACCCTGGTGGAAGTGACTTAGCCCACACAGGGTCTGGGCATGGAGAGGTAGGAAAAAAATCCCGATCACATTGTGCTGCTGAAATGCATTAATTGCCTCAGTAAAGTGGCATGTTGGGCAAACTGGAAGCCCTAAATTGCATCTCTGTCAGCAGGAAAAGGTCCTGTGTGAGCTTGTGGCTGTTAAAGAAGTGAGAGGGAACTTTCAAATGGGTTGAGCTTTCAATGGGGGAAGAAAAGTGAAGTGTCTTTGCATGGCAGGTGGCCATGCCCACATGCCCAGGGCAAGGAGATGATAGGGAATAGCCTCAAACGTGCTGTTCCAGTCCAAAACAGCAACTCAAGTGCTGCTGCAGAGGAGAGGTGATGCTTGAGCAGGGCAGGGTGAGGAGGGGGCTGTGGACAGGACAGTCCCACTGGCTGAGGACAGGACAGGGCCCTGTGCCTTTGGAGGAGGAGGCTGGGGACAGACCACCCAGCCAGCTCCTCTCCACCAGCCACTAACTCCCACAGCCCGGGGACAGGAACAATAAGGGCAAAAGGACAAGAGAGCAGAAGTCAGTCTGGGGTGTCAGGTAACCTGTTACCTGAGCTCTGCCTAAAGGTAACTTCCTCATGAATAGCCCACAAGTGCCCGTCAGAACAGGGCTGGTGAATTATGCAGCGTGCTGAGCAGATGGCATCGCTGCTGTAACCTGAGCAGCCACACTACACAAAACACAAAGCCCAGCAATTAACCTTTTCGAAGGTTTCCTCTTGTCCTGGGGATTAAACCTCCTTCAACCCTCCCGCGCTCCACTCCTGCCCGAGAGAAAGGAGTAATCCCCCAAATAAATAAGGGAAATAGGTTTTGATCCCTCCAGCAGCCCCGTGAGATCGTCACACGGGCTCCCAGCCCTCCACCTGAATACCAGCAGGTCTCAGGAGGGTGCAGGAGGAGCGAGTGCCTGTGGCAATTCCCCTTCCCAGCTCTGGAAGAGTCCAACCCTGGTGGGCTAAAGGCAGGGGAGAAGTGGATCCTGTTCCCTTTCACTCCACTTTGGTGACCACACATTGCAGCGGGGAAGGGAAATGAACTTGGAAAATGATCTTCCATTTAAAGGCAAAAAATATTTGCCACATGCAAGGCACTCACCTTGGCATGTGACAAAAGCTGGTGTTTTAACTACGATACTTGATCCTCTTCGTAATTAAACTGATTAATTCACAACAATGGAGTCTATATTGCCTAATACTTTTAATTAACAAAGTGTTGTACATATACTGGCAGAGCATTACTGGCATGCTTCCTAGGCAATACACTTAATTCTGTAATAAATTATTGGGACAAATGACTAAGATACATTGCTCCCTGGAAGAGACTGTCAAGAGAGAAGGACTTTGGATTCTTGGTCACTGCTTGGACCACCATGGAGCAGAAGAGTTGCCAGATCCTTTCCTTATTTTCTGTGGTGGACAGTGTCTGTCCCTGCTGGGGACATTGGTGCCTTTGTACATGGCAGTTCTGCTCCAGACCTCAGAGAGAGCCATTGCTTTCCAGGGATCCTGCCTAGAGAAAAGCCAGGATGACAGTTCTTTATCTCAGCACAAAAGGCAAGTGTCCCTAAAAGATGGAATAGTTTGCACCACTTGACCTGGAGGCTCTGCTTGTTTCCCAGCTGGATCCTCATCTCACTGATTCACACATGGGGGCTTTGCCTGCACCAGTTTTTAAGATCTGAAGCTGTCAAACAGGGTGTTCTTCATTCAGGATCTGCTTCAAAACAGCAGTGTAAGGTACGAAATGAATGCCTTTATAAATGGTCATTAGGTCTGAGAAGGAAACTCTGTCTTGTAGAGTAAGGATATGAAGGTTAATGGAAGGATTCCATGTTTTCCCAGGTTTCTTACGAGTCAGTTAAGAGACAAACACCCTGGGGCCACATGCAAAGCAAAAGTCATTCCTGCAACTTTTATTGGATCACAGTTGAAGAACCTTCCCGGTCAGGGGTCACCTGTGTTAGTTTAAGACACAATCACTGGGGTCAAGCTAATTAGCACCAGGGATCACATCACAGGCTTTTCCCTTTCCTCTTTGTTTCTGAGTCCTCTCTGACCTCTGGTCAGAGCCTTCCAGTCACCACTTTTCTGTCTGACAGACTCTGGCTTGGCTCAGACACTCAGCTGGGTTTCTCCCTCTTTCAGTTCAGTTTGGAACCAGACAGGAGACAATCCACAGCAATTGCATCCCTCTCTCCAAATGGTGCAAGCCATTTGCTGGAGAGACACCCAACCATGACCAGTTTTGGGTAAGAGCCCCACAGCAGCCACAGCTGAAGGGTTTTTACCAACTGTGTGCAAAGCCTGGATTCCTTGCCTGTGTTTGCCCTGGGATGGCCCTGCAGAGCCCGTGGTCCTGCTACACAGAGATGTTGTTTGCACTCTGGCCTGGGGTTGAGCTCGTTTCCCTCCTGTCCCTGGGCAATGTGGGCCAGCACCACTTCTCCTCTCACTGGCAGAGCTGAGCCCGTTGTGCTTGGTCAGCACATCACAAAGATGAGTTTCATGCAAAAGCTGAGCCCAGCCCCAGCCTCATAAATTTGTTATGCATTACTTCCAATTAATGTAAATTATTACAGTGACTAAATAATGGGAATAATCATAACTGAGCCTGAAACTGTCCCAAGGTCCAGCAAAATTAACCCTTTCCCCTGACTCCACTGGAGCTGGTGTGAGAGCTGGGTGCCAGCCCAGGTCCTTTGGCTGCAGGAGCTGAGCCTGCCTGATCCAATGCTCTTATCACCATCCATGAAGTTCTGGACAACATCAGAACTATCAGTAACTGCAGCTGCCCCCATCTGGCCTTCCAGTCACCCTGCTCCAGTGCCTCAGTGGGAACACTTGGAGAGCAAGGCAAGATCCCAAGTTGCTACAGCTCAACTCAACAGCAAGGCCAGAGGAGTGACCAGATATTTGTTACACCAGGGAATGATGTGGATGGAGCAGTGGAAGAAGAGAAATGGACTGTGTTGGGATACCTGCCCAGAGAGGCCAGATTTCACCTGACTGAGGAGGACCACGCTCAGGAGCACAGGGACACATCCTGTATTTCCCTCTCCAAGGCACAGAACCGACCCAAGCTGGCCACCTTCTCCCAGGGAATCTGTCTCCCTCTGCTGTGTGCAGCATGCCCTGTCCCTGTGGACATGGAGCTCAGGGTGGGCACAGAGCATTGCCTGGCAAAGGCAAACATGGAAAACATAGTCCTGTCTCTGAGGCAGATTTAATGTGGGCTTTTGGGGGCCTGTGGTCAGAGTGCCCCAGGCAGGGAGCTTATGCTCATCAAAAATACCTCCAGGTGTCTGTGCTGCTGACACCTGGAGGGACCCTGGTGTGTTTTCAAGGCAGAAGTGATCGTCAATGTTTGCAATAATTCCTGGGCTCAGATTAAATGGAATAAAGGCACGAGTTCAGAGCAATAAATGAATAGCCCTCTCGCTGCCTCAACGTGCTTCTCAGGGATTCTTTCACAAGCTTTCCTGCATCGTCCTCCTCGCCTTGCTTGTGCCCAGCTCCTCGTGGTACCTGCTTTACCTTGGCAGAGCAGCCCACAAATCATAGTGACACACCAATCAAGAGATCTGGAAATTTTTACACCACTCTGCCTCTTGAAAGATGAGTCACCTTCTGCACCACGTTCCTGGGCATCCAGATAAATCTGTCACAAACTTCTCCTTCCCTCAAAGTGCAAAATCCTCTGCCTTTTTCACTGGAGTGTATTTCCTCTTTTTTAAGATCCTCTTTCTTGCCCCAACATGCATTCACACCCCTCAGCCATCTCAGTATATTTCTCCCTTTGTTCCTGTTTCACTGACAACTTCATCCTAATAGTCTCCTCAAAGGAATGATGAATGCATAAGCTGCATATTGATCACTGCAGTGATTGATTACTGGATCTCTTTGACAGATGAGCCTACTAAGGTAGTTGCCAATATGGAGGTATGGATGGCAGGGCCCCCTTGTACAACAGTCTAATGGTATCTGACCTGATAGGGCAGAAAGGCAACTCCCTCATTTCAGCAGGAAAAAAGGCCTCTTTATACTCTTTATAAAATAATTCATAGGAAACTTAAAACACTCAGACACAGAGAGATTGCAAATGGGGAAATATGATGGATTATGGGTTGAAAGGAGCCGACTTCTGGAAGCTAAATTGATCCCCAGGAAAATGTTTTTGTCTGCTGTGAAAAATGGGCAATATCTCAGCAGCTCTGGAGGGCTATAATCTGGAAAATAATTTGCTTTTGATTTCCTTTAGTTTCATGCAGCTCTTTTTTTTTTTTCTTTTTTTTTTTAAGTTGGTTCCTTGCAGGCTTTGTTGCTCAGCTGGGAGAATCAGTGCTGGAACAGGAGAGGGATTAGCCGTGCTGACAAATATGGGCTGATCCTTACTTATGGTTATAAAGCCCTCACCCCACCCAGTGTCACTTATTCCACGGGAGATGTTACAGCCCCTGCACGAAATGCTCTGCCTACCAAAAAAACCCCAAAGGCAAGCACGAGAGAACTTGGAGAATCTCTATCCATGATCCTGCAGAGCCCTGCAACCAACTGATGTAAATGGGAACACACACACTCCTTCTCTAAATGTTCTGTGTACCCCACTAGCAATTAGGAACATAATGCACAAGGCTGGCTCTGTCACCTCATTCTCTGCATACGATCCTGGAAAATGGGAATCACATTTCTGGGAGCAGTGTAGCTCCTCTGAGCGTTCCCAGGAGAATCCCGTGAGCAAGGAGAGGTGCTGGGTCTGTTCCTCACCCCTCTCCAAGCAGTTCCACTGCAGGGCTTCAGCTCCTTCCCAGCAGTGCAGGGCAAAACAAGGAGCAAAGTCACTTTTCCAACACCTCGACTCAACCCACTTGATGACTTACACCATCCTGGTGTGTTGCTCCTCGGTGAGGCAGCTCCAGCACCACCCCTGTTTGTGGACAGGAATCATAGACTCAGGATTCTAATCAGGAAATTGGGAAACTGAGGCTTGGAAAAACAAAGAGTAACCTCAGATCTCAAGAGCTTGAACGGGGCTGACTCTGGGCTCGCAAAGCCAGTGGAAATCAGAGCTGGGGGCAAAACTCAGTTTATTTATTGCTTTTGCCCCTCACCAGGGTGTCCTGCCTGCCTAGTTTAGGGTCTGGCAAGAGAGAGAACGTGGGGCTGGGCAGTAAAACACATTTAGAAGCCTCCCTTCAGAAGAGGAGCTTCTCTTGCCCCTGTTTTTTATTCAGCTTCCCGCTTCTACTGCTAATAACGAGAAATGTTTTGGCAACAACCAGAAGAGTTTTCTCCCAGTTCAAAGTGCTAAGAATAAAATTTATAGGAATAGTTACAGCCCCTCAGTGCCTGGAAATTCCTTGGCAGTAGACTTTTGCTCCAGAGAAATATTGAATCAATGGTGTGCTAACAGCTCAGGAGCCTATTACAATAACACGCATACCTTGAGCCCAGACAATCAATAACTCAGCGGGATGCAGCGACCAGAAAACAACAACAAATTAGTTACATTTCCATAGACTATACATTTGGTGAGTAATAATCTGTAAGTGGAAATGAACCCAGCCTGGAGAGACCACTGAGCCAAATGGAGATCTTTTATTCATGGCTTCAAGTATTCACAGAGCAGGATGTTTGGGGAGGGCTTCAACCTCCTAAATATACATGTGCATGTTTGACTTTACACATGTTCCTGCCGAGCCCAGTCACTTTATTGCCCACAGAGCTTCTGTTTGCAAAGGTTTTCCAGTATAAGCCAGGATAAAGGTCCAATAGTGAGAGTCTGTCAGGTTTAAATTTAATGTATCTTATCATTTACACGTTCCTACTTTGAGGTATGGCCAGAGATGCCCTTTGCCTATCTGTAAATACAGTCCAGAAGTCAAATCTTTCTCAGTTTACATATTACTGCTGCTCTCTTATATCCTTCAAAGTCAGCCAGGATTGACCTCTGGCTGTATAAAGCACTTGGAGCACGAGAGCCCTCGAAGAGCAGAACCACAAATCACCAGGTCTTAATACTGCAAACGGTTTTGAGGCTATTTCCATGGTTTCTATAAAGGCAAACTCCTGTTTTCTTGGAGAGCTCTAAGTTTATTTTTCTCCCTCCAGAACAGAGCATTTTACTTTCCTTGTAGTCCTAGATATCTACCAAAAGTTGGTCAGCTCTTTGTTTGTGTATCTTCTAATAAGTGAAGCTAAATGATAAAGCAAAGTGTGCAAAAACACGTGTCAATCCACACCCCCCACAGGGATTCATTCAGGCCACAGTTGTGGGTGTCCCACCCCTCACAGACCTGGATCTTGCCTTTGGCACACACAGAAGGGAAGGGAACACAAATGATGATCTAAATTACGCTTGGCAAAATTCAAAGCAGCTCAACTTATTCACCCAAGTGTAAAATCAAATCAGAAAGTAGCTACAGAGCATCAGAACATTAAATGTTTCTCACGCTCTCCCGGTGGGCAATTTCTGAGGAGCCAGATTTCACAAGCTGGGAGCTGATTTTATCTGCTCAGGTATTAAAGTCTCCTATTCTTGACAGATTTTAAGGAGCCTGTTTCTGAATAGCAGGTTTTATTTAGCAGTAATTCTTCCTTTAGAGCAAACTTGAGCTCAGTCTACTCAGATCCCTGCAGCTCAGAGCCTCTTAGGATATTCCTATAAACCAACATAACTTATACCTGCAATATCTAGGTATTTGTGCTCCCTAAAAATCGATATAATTCCTGGAATCCTCCTAAGATTGTACCTCTCAGTAGAATCAGCCCTTGCAGCTTCACTAAGACGGAATATTTGGTTTATTCACTGTCTGATCAGAAAGGAAAGGAGAGGCTGCCCTTGCCTGCAGGTCCCAAAGGGCTTTCCCCAGCCTGCAGTGGAAGGTGGCTGGCTGGGAAGTGGTGAAAGGGATTCCCCTGGAGGCATTTACACAGCTGTGGGCTGTGAAGAGAGCCCCGAGTCTCTCTGCCCTGCAGGATCCGTGGTTCTGCTGCTGGGAAGAGCTTTAGGAAGCAAGTCTAGTTAAACACTTTGTACAGAATTAATTTGGAATTTTGCTACCTAGTTAGGAAATGACTCTGCATCGGGAGGTTGCTGTGGCTGCTCTGATTCGCATTGCCAGCTGAAACACAAACACCAGACAGGATGTGTTTCAGAGATATATCAGCTTATGGCTTTCAGTCGAGTCTTTCATTTCGTGTTCATTGTGTAATTATTTTTAATTCATAAGAAACAGAGATTTTCAAAAGAAATAAGAACCTTTACAATAACCCAAAACTTCTGGGGATTCCACACCCTGCACCACGCTCAGATCCAAGGAAGGATAATCTGTAATGAGGACATAAAGATAAGTCGGTGCCTATCAGAAGAACACACACTCAGTTGCTCCGAGAACACATGTACCTGTGGGGGTGTTGGGGAGGGCCCAAAATTGCGAATTCCATTTCAGAGAGGCATTTTCATATGCATGTGGGGAAGCTTTCAGCAGTGTCAGGGGAGTGATCTATGCCTGCTGCCGACAGCAGCAGCGGCACAGCCCAGGCACAGGCGCTGCACTCGACTTCCACACTCCTGCACGTGCAACTATTTTTCATGGGACTGATGAATTCTGCGGCGGCGTTCGGAGCAGTAGGACACATTATTGCCGCAATATATGACTATCAGTAACACCTACAAGCCTTTAATATTCTGCAGCTGAGCTGTGGAAACAGAAGAAAGTCGCCTGTAAATGCCTAATTCACAGGGTAAGTGGGTTGTCTGTCAAAATAATGCTCGGATGTGAAACTTCAAGTAGGAAGCCTAAAAATCGGAAAAACGCAAGGAACCTCTTGATGAATGTTAAAAGCAGTTTGGAGAAGGAGAAAACGACCAGAATACTTTTCTGCTTTCATCCTCATCAGAGAGTTCCAATTAGCTCTGTCTGTACAGGTGTCTAATCATGGAATTTCTGCAGTTTTTGTGCCTCTGGTATCTGGAGAGTAAACAGGGTTGTTTCAAGCGACAGGGCTTTGTGGGCAGAATATGGCAAGATGGATTCTGCCCTTCATTTTCCCACTGTAGGAAATGTTTCCTGCTAATTTGTGTCTCATAGTTCATTTGTTTCGATTGGAATGCTGGTTCAGTGGGCTGTGCTCCAGGACTCCCTGTTTCTCTACGGATCAAGTCGGTCTCTCTCAGAGCACCCAGTCACTCACAGGAACAGGTTTTCAAGTCTACCCCTCGGAGAGAGCGGGCAAATTAGCTGGTGGCAGGAGAATCCAGACTTGGAGCAGGCATGGACCGAACAGAAGGGTTGCAACACACAAAAAAACATATTAAAAAACGAGCACTTTGTGCTTTTTGAAGGGACTGTCTGCTCCTGCCTCGCTGCTCCTGCTGCGGGATCAACCTGTCTCTCCCTACCTGTCCGTGCTGCCCCTCCACGGAGCAAACAACGAGCAGGAGCTGTGGGAGCAGCAGCACGAAGCAAAGGGCTGAAAAGGGAGCTCCCCTCTCCCGAATCGAGATCCAGCAGGACACATCCTAGTTGGCATTCCCAGCATTTGAACTGCCTGAGAGCTCTTTGCATGAAACATCGGCCAAGGGTCTGGCAGGAAGTTGTGCTTAACGACAGACTCTCATAGGAGGCACTTGATTATATTAGACAGATAATTATTGATCCAGCTATAGTTTATCCTTGCTGCCTAATTTCAATAAACAGCAGCTTGGGGGAATTAGCAAGGGATTCTGTTCCCCCTCCCCCTGCTTCTTCAGGATTTGTCAGAAACAAGATGATTTATGTGTATTCCAGTAAGATTCTCGTTTGTTGGCAGGCTGCAGGGATTGTTTGGGGTTGGAAGTACTAAGCTTTTATATTTAAATGCTTCCATGAGAGTATTCATGGGTCTCACTGCCTTGCATTGTAATATCTGAATAATAACTGTGACTTATGCAAACCAGTTTTCAGCTGTTCATCGGGATCAATTTTTCATTTTAAGCAACTCCCTGCCATCCCAGGGAAAAAAAATAAAATCTGATAGGCAAGAGGAGCAAGATCCAGGGAAGGCAGTAATACTCTTCCCTTTTTAAATAATGCACAACTCATTTCTGGAGCACTTTCAAATATGTTGCTTTTTATTAAGCGCAGATAATATTCTGAGGATGTTCCCCCCTCCTTTCAGGTGAAGCTTTTGGAACAGCAAAGGTTTGTCTGGTGGGCACAGATCAAGGCCTGGCTGGGAAAACATCCTCGAAGCACAGGCAGGATGGACAAAGAATTTCAGTTCCTTCAGGGAACACCTCAGTGTCTTTTCTCTCTTTTTTTTTTTTTTTTTAATAAAAACCTCCACCTTGGGAAGTGAAAGAAAATTCTTACTACTAATAGATCTCTGCTGGTAAATAAGCTTTTTAAAAGACATCCTGGATTTTATTCCTACTTCCCACCTCGTTTGGGAGCTCCAGTTGCTGGAAGACTGTTTAGGGATTTAGTTCTCTCTTCCTAGTACCATTTGGAAGCCTCCTGGATAATAAACACTTCATTAAGCAGCAGACTGATGAGTTATGGCACGATTTACAGAGGAGAGCCTGGGAATGATCTGCTCACTTCCAGGCCTGGCCTTCCCAGTGGGAACCACATCGCTGCTCGAGGTTTTCTCAAGGCCAGTTAGATTGATGCTCTGGTATTTCACCTTATGACCATTAGGCCTAATAGCCAAAAATCTTTCCTGAGCTACCAGATGCAAAGGTCACAGAGAAAATGGCTTGCATGTGCATCCCTGAAAAATCCCTGAATGGGCAATATCCGTGGACTCACGGTTAGGAGGAGCCTGGACTTCTTGCAGGCATCAGCAAGGAGTCTTTTTGGGCAGGAAAAGACAAGATAAACAGATTCTACATAGGGCACATAGTATTTCATACTGTCACTTGATTATTTACTTTACTTTCAAGAAAGGTTTCAGGATAACCTTTAAAAACTGAAAGCTAAAAAAAAACAGACCCAAAAAGCTCTCAAAAACCTAAACCAACCCTCTCTTCTGTCTTAATTCCAAGGGCTCCTTAGTCCTGAGTCATGGCCTCTCTTAGGGATTGTAAATTTTGCCTAAAAAAAGGTGAGAGAAGGACGGGTTGGAGCTGGGAATCCCAAAATAAGCTGTAAAGCTGGGCTGGAGCAGCCCTGCCCATTTCCTTTAACCTCCCACAAAAGGAATAACGGCCTTTTCCAGATGTTTTTGTGGCGGCTGGGCAAGAGAACAACCTTTCAACAGACACCTGGCCTGGTTTTAAAGGCTTCAGTGGGGAACAACACCACAGCCCACGGGAAAAGAGCCCAGCAGTGAATCACCAACACAGCACTGCCTGAGAAAATTTAACAGGTTCAGTGAAAAATGACTGGAGAGAGACAGTTTTCACAAAATATTGAGGCTCTTTCAGAAAGGATTCTGTGTTATTTTTCCCTCTCTTGCAGTACAAGGTCCCAGGATCTCCTGTGCTGAATATTTAGTGAACAGCATCTGCAGCATCTTAATTACAGTAGCTGTTCTCATCTTAACCTCTTGCTTCAGAATAAGGTTAAGTGTAATCTGTCCTAGATTCTTATACAGATGGTTCGTTTCTTAAATACTTGAGAAGAGTTTAGTCGATCTTTAATTCCTTAATCTGGGAACCAAGACCAACCAACCTGATTCTGAGTGATATTTTAGCAGATTTTACAAGAAAAATGTAACACACATACACACTCCCCCAGCAGGGGTTGAATCCTTTTCAATATTATTTTGTTTGTTCTAATGAAAGGTGCTGGAAGTGAGAAGATCCACATGAATCTCCCTCCCATTAACCCAAATAAATACACAGCATTACGGATAAAGAGCATTTGAGTGGCAGGAGAAGCTTGCAAGGACCTTTTTCTTTAGCTGAAATACAGCAGTTTCTAAACAGTGCAATGATATATTCAGCAGATTTTGTTTTCATCTACAGCCAGATTGCTGGCATTGCCAAAAACTGCAAATCCTGATCGGACAGAGAATTCCTTTCTGCAAGAAAACTGCACCTTCCCAACTGTGATTCTGGCAAGGAGCAAGCTAAGACACATAATGACAGTTTTCAATCTGGTTCATATTGAAACACAGCTGTTGAAAATTGTGGATATAAAACTTTAAACGAGAATTTTGGTTTTTAATTATTTATCCGAGTCTTGAACCAAACTTCTCGACCTTCATGCAGCCATAAAGAGAAAAATAAAAATAAAAAAGGTAGATTTTTCATTTGGACTAAAGGAATAAAAACCTCAAGGGTTCTGACTACACTTTTTCTTGTCTGGTTCAATTTCCCTGTATGAGTTGAGTTGCTCTTTTATTCTCAGTATTGCAGCAGGGGAACCCGGCTGACATGAAAGCACAGTTACTCTGCCATCCCCCAAAAGCAGCCAGAGGAAGTTTTTTTCCACCTCAGCTGTGAAATGAGAAACCGTAACCCCAAATTCCTGCAGCAGCTTCAGGCCAGGACCTCTCGTCTCCAGAGGCACAGCTCCATGTCCAGCACACAGCAATTCTCTTCCAGAGGAAATAACTGTTCACCTCTTTAAGCTAATAATCACTTCACCATTTTAATTCCCCAGCTCTTGGCTTGTGCTTATGATTTCAAGCTTTGCATTCAGTAAGACCCTAAAGAAAGCTCAAGAAAGGAGCTCCCCAATAGTCACTTCTCTTGGTGAACTCTCCCAGAACTGGCTCTGCCCGTGTTGGCCTTTGGCAAACCTCCAGGGAAGGCGTTTTGACACCCTTTCCAGCAATTCTGGGAGCTCCACTTAAGGATAATTGAGATGTTTTATTTCCCTGCAAAGTTAGCGTGGAGTGTTTTTTTTTTCTGAGCATTTAAAAAAACCAGCCATGATGATCATGGGATCATGGAACCATTAAGGTTGGAAAAGACCTCTAAGATCAAGTCCAAACACACCTGAAGGGATCCTACAAGGAATATGGAGAGGGACTTTCTACAAGAGTGTGTGGCAACAAGACAAGGGGGAATGGCTTCAAGCTGAAAAAGTGTATGTTTAGATGAGATACTGGGAAGAAATCCTTCCCTGTGAGGGTGGGGAGGCCCTGGCACAGGTTGCCCAGAGGAGCTGTG
>JAWWES010000038.1:2363196-2415610 GCA_035583135.1 Lophotriccus pileatus
GCCAGGTTGGACGGGGCTTGGAGCAACCTGGGCTAGTGGAAGGTGTCCCTGCCCATGGCAGGGGGTGGAACTGGATGTTTAATGTCCCTTCCAACACAAGCCATTCCATGATTCCATGATCAATCCAGCCCCACAATGTTCACCCCTAACCCGTGTCCCCAAGTGCTGCATCCACATTTTTTCAACTCTTCCAGGGATTCTGACTCAAGTACTTCTCAGGGCACACTGTTCCAATACTTTACAACCCTTCCCATGAAGAAATTTTTCCCAATATCCAAGAGACACGACCTGTCACTTGTTTCCTGGGAGAAGAGACTTAGTTGCCTCACTTCATCATTCCCCAGACTGGAGCCAAACAGGGGCTCCTGAGGAGCAAGATACCTGTGCCCACCCTCACCATGCCCTCAAACCCTCACATATTAACTCATCGATCCGAGTTAACAATAATCTTTATTTATCTCCTCAATAAATCAGCGGCTCCTCAGGCCGCAGCCTCCCGGCCGGACCCCTCCAGAGCCGGGTCTCCTCGCACAGCCTCTTTGTCACAGCCCCTTCCCCCTGCACACACTCAACTTCCCCAACTTCCTTTAATGTGCCTCTTGGCAAGGAGCAATTTTTCTCCGGGATTATAAATTTCCGCGGTCGCCCTGATCCGGCAGCTGCCGGGCTGCCAGCGCGCCGCGATTGCTCCCCGGTGACACGGAGCAGATCGATTTCTCGCCTCGCAGCGCGCGGGCGGATTAACACGGTGATAAATGGCTGGGGATTGATTTGCACTTAATTGACAATTTTGGTGAACCTGCTCTTAAAAAAAAAAAAAAAAAAGAAACCCCGAGGTTTGGCCCCCGGGTAATGGAGCGGGATCGATCCGTGAGGGGAGCGCGGGGCTGGCGCCGACAGGGGGCGCCAGAGCCTGAGGGACCGTGAAGGCGGGAACTCTGAGGGGCTGAGGGGAAGGGGGGGGGGGCCCTCAGGGCTGAGGGAAAAAGGGGGGGCTGTGCGAATTCCTTCCGCACGCGGCTCTCTCTGTTTTATTCCAGCCTCCAAAACTCCCATTTTCACCTCACGTCCACCTGTCCCTCCTCTCCTGTGCTGCCCTGTCCCCTCCGCTCCCCGTTTTGCGTCCTGCCTTCGTTAACTCCCTCCTGGGGGGACATGGAGGGGCAGCACTAGTGGTCAGTGACAGGACCTGAGGGTCCCCTGTGCAGGGTTAAGAGTTGGACTGGATGATCCCTGTGAGTCCCTTCCCACTCAGGATATTCTGTGGTTCATTACTGCTGGATAATCTGGCCCCACCAGACTTGGCAGTGGAGTTCACAGAATCATAAAATCACAGAATAGTTCAGGTTGGAAAGGACCTTAAAGATTGTTTTGTTCCAACCCTTTCCACGGCCAGGGACACCTTCCACTGTCCCAGGTTGCTCCAAGCCCTGTCCAACCTGGCCTTGGACTCTTCCAGGGATGGGGCAGCCACAGCTTCTCTGGGGAACCTGTGCCAGGGCCTCCCCACCCTCCCAGAGAACAATTCCTTCCTAAATCCAACCTAAACCTACTCTCATTATGGAGTTATTCCCTCTTGTCCTGTCACTAAATGCCCTTGTAAATAGTCTCTCTCCGTCCTTCTTGTAGGCTCTCTTCAGGTCACAATTAGGTCACCCCAAGCCGACTCTTCTCCAGGCTGAACAACCCCAATTTTCTGTCTCTCCTTGCCCAGCTGCTCAAGGAGTGGCTCCAAACTCATTACCTCTGGCTTACCTGTGGCATTATGTTAATCTTAAATGTAACATAAACTCCCCCCAGGATCAGTCACCTGTGACTACAGGGCTTTATGGACAAAGCAGGAATTGGATTTCTGGCAGGAGTGAAAGTAAAGGCCAAGAAGGAAGTTAATTAACAAAAACTGTAACCTTCATTTACCTTTTCTGTCATCTTTTGTTCTTCTGTTGTGCCAAATCCCAGAGCTTTTACCCAACATCCCCACGACAGAGTCTGCTTTAAGAGATGATAAAAGCTCTGTGCAATTCACAGCAGAGGAGCAACTTTATCCTCCAGTATTTATCTATTATTTATCACAAAGTACTTTTAGAGTTGACACGAGAAGCAGTACGGAGTCAACCTGTTGAATAGCTTCATTCAGCCCCACTTTATGTGTGTGAGGGTTCTGAAGGGCCGTGTAGTTGTGTGGTTGTACCCCCACAGTGAGCACGACCCCGTCATCCCCTGAACTTAAAGGCTGGCTGAACTGCAAGTTTTTCCAACAGCTTTTTAATTCCAGCTAACCTGAGCCTCAGCTCCAGCAACAGCACCCAGAACTGCCTCTGGATTTCAGTGTCTTGGTTACAATTGCTGAATCTAGTAAAATAAATTGGGAACAGAGCTAAATCCTCCACGTTGAAGAATTACTTCAGGCTTCACACCTGCTCTTCCCACTCACTCCAGTGCCTTCTAGATGATTTTGTTATATAATGGAATGGAGATAGAGAGGCAATTAATTATGTGGGATAAAGAAAGCTTCTTTTTGGTGTCATCTGTAGGTTTGTGGCACCTCTGCACTGGTTACAGCAAAGGGAAAATAGCAGATTACAAGCCAAGTCAGAATGCACTGTCAACACATTTCAATGGAAATGAAAGGACAGATTTGCCAGTTAATTAAGAACTGTATCAAAAGGCAGATAAAATTACATGGAAATTAAAACTTAAAATTTCTCTGGCCCCAGAATGACCTCCATCCCTGCCTGCAGCTCCCTTTGTGTTTGGTCTAGCCAAATCCGTGTGTTCCTTGCCTGGAAAAACAGGAATGTGGCTGAGAGTGCCAGTAAGCAAAATAACTGCATTAGTTTATTATGCCAGCAACTGTTATGCCAATCTCCTTAGCACAGGGAGGGTTTAAGTAATTGTATGTTCAGTAATTTTATTTCCTTGTGCAGGAATCAGGAGGTTGTATAAAACCTGATACTGCTAGAATGAAATAGCATCTTCTGGCAGTTCCAATGTGCTAAGTTGGTAAGTGCTGAGCATTCAGGTTTTAATTATTGGACACACATAAATCATCTATTACACACTGATTCGTTTTTTAAGAATGTTTTGGTAGTGTGAAAATAGCTGGTAATTACCTGTGATTAGATAGATTTACCCCCCTTAGCAAAGCAGGGGAACCTCTGAAGGCTTATGTTTGTCAACCATTTCACTTTTAATTCTTGAATCAAATCAAAAGCTCATATGGCCTTGCTGGAGATACAGGAATGTTCATTTGGTGGCAGCCTCTAAATTCTTGCATTCAAATCACCCTGGAAGAGTTATTGTTTCCACCTCCATAACATCTTTCAAGGGTTTCAAATGTCCTGCTAACCACAGATGAATTAAACTGTCACCTGACAGGTATAGAAACATTATTATCCAACATTTTAGCAAAGGGAGGTTTTTGAGGAAACAGAAGCCACACTTTGCAGCTCCTCTGCTTCACTCCAAGATCATCCTTCTGGGGAGCAGGTTCAAAATTAAGCATTTTGGGTAAAATCCCAGGCTCAGGGAGGACAAGGGCCAGGCTTCTCCTGGCTCCTGTGTGTCCCAAAGGCTCGAAAAGCTTTTCAGCTGATAAGTTGTTATATTTGCTGCGCTTTCACAATGAAAGTCTCAATGAAGAGACTTCCATCTGAAAACAAACAAGCAGGAACGGAAATGAGCTACTTTGGAATCAGCCAAGTCAGAGCAGCAGACGAGCCTGTCTGGCTTGGGTTTCTCATTGGGATGCCATTCAATGCCACTGTTATTTCTGTTATTTCTGAGGCTGGAAATGGAGGGATTTGAAAAAACAACAGGAAGAAATTCCATATCCCCTACCTGTCCTGTGAAATGTTCCAGGAGCCCCGTGGATAATTGTTACAGGGCTGCGCCAATCACAGCCTGGGTCTGAACCAGGGGACAGAGGGTTAAGCCCGAGTTATTTTGAACAATACATTTCACTTTATTTTCCTGTTTCCTACTTTGCAGACTTACATTCTGAGGCTTTACTACTTAATCCCCACTGTAGTAATAAAAATTTTTAATCCTGTGTTTAAAATATGAGATTTACTTGTCAAAATCTGGATATACAGCAGGAATTATAATCGCTGTTCGGCAAAAGCAATTCCCCTCAAGTTCAGGCTGCGCTTGGGACAGTCTGTCAGGTGCTTAGTGTCGGCACTGGAGGAATGCTCAGGCTACAGAGGTCAGAGCAGCTTTCCCTGGGTACTGGGGGCACAAGAAGTTAACGTACATTTCACAGTTACCAGCTCAGGTTTCCCATTTTCCCTCTGATTTTGTGTTTTAATCCACCCATTCTTGCTGTGGTGATAACAGAAAGGTTGGCTCCCTCAGCAAGTACCAGCTGGCAATTCATGGGCAAAGCCTTTGGCCAGAACCAAAATGCAGGGCAGGCTTGCAGTGTCAGCATCTCACAGGCACTGTTGGGCAGAGCTCAGCTTTGCACAAGGCTTGAGTCAGGGAATTTTAGGAGAGCCCTGAAGGCCTTGGCAGGGATCACCCACCTCGCCAGACCCACCAGGGTCAAGGCTAAACTATTCCTGAATTGAAGTTCAGAACACATATGGGATCTAACACAGGTTAACATCCAATTGACAGCACTGCCTCTCTGGGAGAGGGAATTCCAGGCTGACCTGGCCACTTTAGCATTAAACTTGAAATATATTCCTCAGTGGAACAAAATTTGTTTTCTTCACCCAGTATTTATGCAGAGCAGATTTGGAATGAGCCACCCACACCTACCCATCCTGTGTTACAATAACATGACAGAAGAGGTTGAACTCCTTATGTTTTAACATGGTAAAGTTAATACCAATATCCCTGAGCTGTTCAGTGAATTCTTAAACAGCTCTACATTCTCATACCCACAGGCACCTGTATCTAGTGTGCAGATGTTGGAATAATTCTGATTCCAGCAAAGACATCTCCAGGAAAAGGTTAAGTGCCAATTTATCAGCAGTTGTGTCTAATTTTCTCATGTTTGGTTGGTTTTGAGATTGTTTCTCAATGAGCTGCTATTTCAACTTAACAGCCCTTTGCCTTGTTCAGTGGCAAGAATGTTTTTATTCCTGGCTAAAAGAAGGTTTGAATCTTGATGAGGAAAAGGAATCCTAGGAATAGTGATTATTTTTTTTCTTAATGGAAAATTATAAGCAACTATCAACTAAATCATCCTTCACACTAGACATGACAGACTTAAGCGCTTTGAAATGATTTGTTTTTAAATGATGTTATGATTTCGTGGTTGAAACAGTAATACTTTTTGCTTCACCAGACCCTGGGTATCATCTCACTCTGTTACCCTGCCTTGAAAACCCCCTCCACAGACTGAGCTGTGTTCCAGCTCCAGGAGCTGGAGAAAATGAAGATATTTTCCCTCCTCATCAGACCCAGCACAGACTCCCTTCCCAGCACATCTTTGTCCAAACACCGTGACCTAAACTGCTACAAATGGAGCCAACCTTTCCATCAGGAAAGGCTTAATTTATTGTGAGCAAAGAGCAACAAATCACAGCCTCTCAGATTTATGGCCCCCAGGATCTGAATTGACCATCCAGCCCCGCAGCCCTTCCAGCACTCTAGTCATTTCTTTAATAAAGTTGAAAATGTGAAATCTGCATTCATGCAGAGCCACCCATCTGAATTTTATGTAAAGTGCACAATAAGTTTATGGATGGTGGTAACATATCGCTCCTTGTAATTTCATTATGTAAAAAGACACGGTTGGGATCTCTTAGGCCCCTATTTAAACATTTATGAATTAAAGAACAGAATGTATGCAAGACTGGGATTGGAGAACAATATTTTCCAAAGGGCAGAATTGATGGGGAAGGGTTCTCGGTATTTTTATGATGCTGTAACAATCTCTTTGCTGCCCAATTAGAGAGAACCTGATGGGGAAAGAGAGAAAAAAAAACCACCAAAGGAAATCAGAAATCTGTCAAGATGGGGAGAAAATTCAGATTTAGGATTTTGGAGCAGACCCACCCTAAGATGCAGATAGTTCAAGGATCTGATCGGGGCACAGACTTTAAGACTTGCATCTGTCAGCAAGAGAACTGGGAACCCCTGCAGTTCCAAGGGTTACCAGAGCAGCTGTGTGGATGAGCCTGTGCTGTGCCTGATCAGAGTAAAAAAATATGTGTTCATGGGTCTGTTCCTCCCCTCACCCCCACCCACCCCCCCAAAGATCTCGTGTTTAATTCCATTACAAGTTCAACACTTTGGTCTCGGTGGCAGTATGACCAAGGAAGGAGAAACAGCAAGTACGTTTTGGGTTTATGAAGGTATGCAGGGGACATTTCATGTCCTGAGTTAAGTAAACTCTAACCTGCTTGGGCAATACCTTTTGGTCCATAGAAATGCCATTATTCAGGCTATCACAATCAATAAATTGGATTTTGCTTTTGCAAGTGAAAGGGCTGTTATTTTTCATACAGTTTGTCAATAGGCTCCAGGTTATGAGATATATGAAACATATTCTACACAGGCCAGAGAGTTATGAGCTCTCAGGCAGATGAATTATTTAAGTTCTTTTCACTTCTATAAAAAAATAAATACAGAGATGGCCAAAACAGATGCCATAAATTGTGGGTTTGATGTAGGATTTCCATCTTTCCTTGTCTGTTCTAAAAAGCCTGAGTTCTTTGTACTGAAAATCCTTTTACCATTTGCATCCACACAGTGAAAGCCATTATTACACACTGAAATAGTGCCCTGTGAACTGGACTTACAGGTGAAGACTTACTACACATGAACTGAGAAGAAATGTGTAGTTCTGCTGGAAGCTGGAGGGAAAGATGTTGTCTTCCCATCTTTTTCTGGTGCAGCAAGGGTGGATTACAAACCAATTTGGGAATGCTGCTCTCTACAGACAAGCCAAAACCACCATCTCCTGACAAAGAGCTCTGGCATCCCTCCTCCAGGACACCACAGCCAAGGAGGGGCTCCAGCCACCAACACCAGCCTGGCCCAAGCTGCTGGGTCACCCAGGGAACTGCATTCCCTCCTCCTCACTCTCTCCTGAAAGGTTCCCAGCTCCAATCCCCAGGAAAAGAAAAGAGGGCTGAGTTTACCTCACATTTTTTCTGCCATCCCTCTAATTCCTGCCCCTCTACCAGTCTGGAGATTACTTGCCCCGTGAGCTTCTGCAAAGAAACCTCAAAGGAAAGTGCATTGCAAATAAAAATGAGTTATTTGAGAATACAACAAAACCCGTGTGATGTGGACAGAGAGCTCCCACCTTCCCGTGGTTTGAAATCTGTCTTCCAGCCACTTCTCTTTGCCTTCAGTAACTCTCTAACCCTCACACCCCAGCTCAGCAGAGTTTCTGCCCTACCATTCCACTCTGACACGACCCATTATTTAATCTTAACATGCTCCATGTACCTCCTCAGCACGTTCAATATATGTATTTTCATTTACAAGCGTGCTCTGAAGAGACAGAGCAAAGGATGGGGCCTCTCTGCTGCCAGCTGCTGCAGGGATGTTTAAGCAGAAGGGGAATTCCTACATCCAATCTCATGTATTAGGATATTGCTTCCTTTTCCCCACCAGCAAGTGCTTGGAGCACTCTAAGCCAGCCAGCTCTGCCCTTGCTTTTCCTACCCAATCCACTCTAGTTAAATACCTTTTTCATAAGGAGTTTTAAATTATCAGCCTAAATGAGGCCAATAAATTATACTTCATAAAATCCTGTGCACATCATTTCCTCACAGAAAAGGCCGCAAAGAAATATTTTCCATGCCACCACCTATGTTCCCATCCCTTTGCAATATAACATTTATTCTAATATTAAAATGGCAGCTGCTCTATAAATTGTGAATCATTAGCACTCTCCATTGATTTTTCCCTCTCAGCCTGCAACCCTGGGCAGCGACTGCGTGTGAATATCAGTCTATTGGATTGAGATTCATATCCTATTTGAGGGTCAAAGACCGAGACCTCGTGAGCTTGAACTTCTATCAGCCTAAAGCTGATCAATACTTGGAGATATATTTGATCCTGGCTGCAAGCACAGATTAAGTGGCCATAAATACAATCCAAACCGTGAGGCTGCTGGGATGAGCGGCCGGGGAAGGGGAGCCCAGCCGCCGACATGCCAGCTCCACTGGGATTTCTGGGAGCAGGGATGAACCTGCAGGGCTGGGTCTTGGGATTTTTGGGGGCCATGCAGCTCTGCTGATGGAGGAAGAAAGAACTGGTGACTTCAGGGGCCTTGAAGCCACCTTGCTTTCCATGGCTGGTGTTCATGTTGGACACAGGATTCCTTCAATTCCCACACGGTGCACACTCCAGGTATCCCAGGAGGCAAGATCCAGGCATGGATCAGAGCCAGCTGCCCTGCTCGGCTTGGCACAGACACCACGGCTGGGCACGCTGGGAGGATTAATTGAAAGGCATCAAACAGATCAAATAAGTTCCTTTTCTTCCTGTCTCCCCTCTCCCCCTCCCCCTCTATCTCCAAGCGAAACTTTAAATATATGATTAAAATGACCTATTAAAGAGGAGAGACTCATTCCATTTGAGCACATTAATGGTGATTCTCTGCTGGCTGAGGAAGAGAAAAAAAATCCATAATCATAAGCTTTATTAAAGAACAATATCCTTTGAGGGCTTATTGTTTTCCCCTTTGGATACTGCGAAGCCTTGAAAAATAGACATGGAAACAGAAAGAAATAGAGCCACTGTGTTGCTCTGCTCCAGGGACCACGGCACTCAGGGAAATCACCTCCCTATTTTTAGGCGTGTTTACAACAGGCCTATTTGCAATATTACCTTTGATCCTAAACTCGAATTTAAATGATTCCTTTAAACACTCGGGAGATCCAGAGGGGAAATAATTAAAAGTGGCAGGAAGTCTGAAAAAGCAAGGGAATAACTCCCTGAAGAAAGTGGCTGTAAGATGGGATGGGGGATGTAACCCGTGCCTGGACAAGCAGCAAAGGGCACAATCCACCCCTCCCCGTGTGTGGAGGGACCAGTGGCACCACCAGGGCATCCACAGGATGCAGCTCCCTACACCACCAGCAATTCCACGGATTTTAGGAGAGAATCCACTGTCTGGCTATTACCAAATACAAGCTGGTGTTTATATTTACATGGTTTCATGTCCTTGTGGTGTCCTTGGGGGAAGAGACTTCATTACCATAAAGAATATGTTTTTATTCCCCTACATAAGTACTACTTATTATAGTCTCATATATTTTCTGACACTACCAAGGGGTCTTTATTGTTGTACATCAAGGTCACTGACAAGTAATATATTCAATCTATTAAGTTATTAGGGAGATAAATAATTTGGATGCAAGCTGAACTCTGAACTTTTACCTTTTCCCCTGACAGACGGGTAGTTTCTTGGCGTTCATACTAATCTTGCCTCTGCTTGAATAGTAATTCCATTAGGGTTATGGCTCCAGCTATACATATGCAATGACCTCAAATACAATTTCTTTATGGACATGGGCAATAGGAATATTAAAATTTTAAGCCAAAGAGGATGTAATGTAACTTTACATTATTTATTGTAGACACAAATCCTTTATAATATTAAGGGATAAAGAATTAATAAAAGAAAGATCCCATAAACAATCCATAAAGTCAAATGTAGTTCTTGATTTAATGCAATTGCTTTTTAGTGTCTTCTGGTCACAGACTTGCACTTCATTAAAAAAAATCCAGTTGGGAATCAGGAGCATCCCAATAACTGTGTTCCCTGGGTGGTTCTGCTCCTCCCCAGTGACACCCCCTCCTCTGTGTGCCTGGGACTAATCTTAATCCAGATGTTATTACAGTTATTTAGTCCCTGAAACTGGGACTAACTGGTTATTTTAGCCCCTTGAACCAGAACCTCTACCCTGCTAAGGAAGGTGTCACTCTTTGTGAGACACGAGCCAGGTCTTCATGCTGTCAGGAGACCTTGGGCTCGGCTTTAACCTGGCAGTGCCCAGGGAGAGTCTCCAGGATTTGGGAACTGTGGTTTCTCCCCACCCAGTTATTCTAACAACTAGTTAGAACAATTCTAATTCCTGATAAACCCTCCTGCAAACCCCTCTAAAACTGCAATATGGGAATGTGATGTGCCAAATTCCGGGAAGGGGAGTGTTTGGAGCATCATCCCTGAACGCTGCAGTGAGGAGGCTGCTGCCTGATGTGGCATGAGATTAGTCCTGCTTTCAAGAACATCAACTGTGCCAAAATCTCATCACGCTTAAGAGGTGTTGACAAACAGTGCGTTAAATTCTTTTTCTAATTTAGACTTATGATATCAAAATGGAAACCTTGCTGAAAAACACCAGTAATCTAAATAATCAGCTAAATTTTGGAGCCAGCTTTTCTCTAACGAGAACAGAATGAAAGCAGAGGAGGAAAAAAGCAATGAGACTTTCCTACCATACTGTTAATTTTTATATTCAAAATACACTTATATTCAAATATCTCTTTATTTTAGCTAATAGAATTCCTAGCTTAATGAAAAAAAAACTAATATTCTCTCCACGCCCCCAATTTTTATCCATTTGGCAGCAGAGCCATCAGGTTGTTCAGTTTTATATCTTCTGAATGACCCTTCTTTACCAGGGAATTGAATAGCTGTGCTCATTACTTTTTATTCTGCATTTATTTGGGACTGGAGTTTGGTTTACAGATGATAGACTGTTCAAATCACCTCCTGGGTGTTGTAGAACTCTCCCTGTTAGCTAACCTGGATTATTTTTCCAGTCTGTACGATCCTGCCTCTGATTGTCCAGGGAGATGTTTTATTCCTGCTGCTGAATACACAAGTCCAGCCCATCTGGGGTGTAACTCTGCCACAGCCAGAGTTCAAGCACTTCTTTTCACATTCTCCATTCTTGTTTCTTTTTTTTTTTTTCTTTCCTCCTTTCCCCTCCTCCCTCATTCATCATCCCCTGCCCACACCTTTTCACCACTCCCCTGTGTCTTCTTCTGACTAGGAAATCTCTCCAGGGCTCACAGCAAGTTGCTCCCCAGGCTCCTGCAGCCCCCACCCCCTGTCCCTGGGGCACAAAATGACCCTCCCCTGCAGTGCCCAGATCATCCAGACCTGCCCAAAACCCCCCTCACAGCCCCAGGGCAGCAGGAGCTTTGCCCACAGGCAATGTTTGGGTGTGTTTTCAAACTGCTGCGTGCCAATAAATTATTTTGATCCAAATTTGTGGCGTTTTTTTCTCAGTTTGCCTTTTTTTTTCAGTTGTGCCTGTTGGGTATTTGGGTTGGTCCAGCCCTGCCACGAGCTTTTGTGTGGCAGTAAATGAGGAAAATTCACTTTACATCCCCATTTTTAAGCCAAATCTTCCATATGCACTATTACTTTAGATTTAATCAGAACTATTTCTCACGAAGTAATTACCCACTGATGATAAGAGACATATTTACAGAAGTTGAATCATACCTGGTGTATTACAGGGCTGTTAATCCTCCCCTGACATGCCTTAAATAGTGAATTGGGGTTACTGAACTTGCAAAGAGAGCCTTCAAGTAGTTAAATTGCAATGGTGAGGCTGTTCTGCTCAGAAGGGCTGTGGGGTCTGCTCTTGGGAGCAGCACAAAGCAGAGTGAGGGGCTCCAGGACTGCCCCCCAGCAGCTGGACCCTTCCCCACGTCTGCTGTTCGATCCACCAGTGCTGGATGTGTCTGTCAGGTGGGCACAACCCCAAAGAACACCCCTGAATATCTGTCTGGGAGCTCCCAGGGAGAGCCTTTGGCCCTTCCAAATGAGCATTCCAGCCTAAGGAGCAGGTTCTTCCAGCCAGGATGGGCTGGGATATTCCTGCAGCGTCTGGGGAGCACAACCCCCCTCGTGCTAAGGGAGGGCCACAACCAGGGTTTAGCTTTGCTGCTGCAAATCAAACGAATGACATGGATTTGTGGCCTATCATCTTGACAGCCTCCTTTAAACTGCTTATTTTAAAACAGGATAAACAGAGGATTAATAACTTTGCAGCACACAGAGAGCCTGGTTCCTCCCAGGGAAGCCTCTGCAGCATCCCTCCCTCACCCAGCTGCCAGGATCTCACCCACCCCAGAAACTGTGCCCCCCTCAGACTCCAAAAATACTTCAGGATATGCTCCTGATTCAGTTATAGGAATAAGGTGATACTGAAACATGACTTCCCTCTGCACTGCTCGAATTAGGGGGGGGAGAGGTCCGTGAGGTAAATGTGAATATTTTCTTAATCATCAAAATTAAATCATTTCAAAGTCAAGACGTGTTTCAACGCTGAGGAACAGAGCCTGCTTCTCCCACCTCTTATTCGAGTTGGATAGAAATTCTCTTTCAAAACATATTTGCAAGTTAAAGCTGCTAAAAAAAATAAAATAAGATAAAAATAAAATAAGATAAAAATAAAATAAAACCAAACACACATGTATTTACTAGTGAACAGCTACACTGAGCAGCACAGGGAGGTATTTTATCCAAGTCCTCATGTCCCTCAATCGTGGATTTTCCACCCAGTGATGCCAGACAGCCCCACAGAGCCGGTGGGTGGAAGGGTAAGAGCAAGAAGATCCCTTTCACACCTCTGCAAGACCTTGCTGACTTGGAAACGCCACATTTTCAGCAAAGCAGCAGCACATCTAATAAATCACATCTGTATGCTGCTTTATTCACAGGCACTGACAGTTTAGGATTGACGACACCCAGGGCAGCCCAGTGTCAAGCACTCCTAATGAAAACTATCCCATTTTGCTCCAGTAGCAGCAGCTGCCAACAGACATAATCTACTGGCATATGGAGAAGGCCATGCTAATCCCTGCAAGGTCATTAACAAGAGGGTGAAAATTACATGCAAAGCACCAGCTGTGGCATCCCCTGCTCGCTCACACTTGCTGTAGCAGGGGCAAGAGAGGTGACAAATGCAAGTAAGTCTGGGCAGGTCAAGCACTGCTGGTACAGCACAGCTATTTCTCCCCTTCCCCAAACCTTCTCCTTGTGCAGGGGAGCCTTCAAAGTGTCACCTGTTTTCAGGCTCAGGGGGAGATGAGCTCCGTGACAGCTGGAGCAGAGGGTTAACCAGGAGGTCTTGGCCCACCTCGTTACATGGGCTGAGCTCTGCCAGGGCAGGAGCCACGTCCCATCTTCCCTGACAGCCTGTCACTGCTGCCCTCAGCAGAACAGAGGCAAAGAGCATTTTTATATCAGCCTTTCCAAGCAAAATCCTGGAGCTGTGGGGCTCAGGGGCACGGCTGAGTTAATGGTGGCACTCCGTGATCTCAGAGGGTTTTTTCCACAGAGCACAGGGTTCCAAATGCGCCCACCAGCAGCACTTCATGGGGACAAGGGGAAACGGAGCCTCCAGCCTGTCTTTCCCCCAGATAAAGCCCCTCTCTCTTCAACCTCACCTCAGACATGTGTTTTAACACTTACTTCCAGATACAGGCTCTTCTTCCATAATCCAAAACTCATTCCCAAAGAACACTCCACCCCCCATCTTTACACGGGAATTCAGGATGTGGGTTTGTCTTTGCATTAAGTCATGCAATCATTTTTATAAGCACTAAATCAAAAAGTCTGTTAAAACCCCTCAGCAACGACCACCTAAAACAAATCTTCTCCAATTTAAATCCCAGCCTGCATAACGATCAATCCCATAAACCCCCCTAATTGTTAACGTTACTTTGGGTAATGTTTAAAAACATTAATTTCAAAAAATGTAATAGGAAAAAAGCTCTTTAAATCGGCAAAAAGATAAATGGTCTCCAGCAGCATGACCTTTTTCCATACCACAGTGACACTGAATCATTTTAAAGTTATTTACATTTTCATTCTTCCTTGGGAAAAATGTTGACAAGGCTTTCACCGGCCGTAATGGATACTCAGTAACATCTGTGGGAAGTGGAGCTGCATCAAGAGCCCTTCCTCAATTCCTCTTCACACCAAAGGGCTTTAATTAATGGAGGAGAGGTGACTCCAGAGCGAGCTGGTTCATTAGTGGGGCTGGCTGAGCTGTGAGGAGTGACCCAGCTCCCCAAAACACAACCTGCCAGGGGTTTTAACCACCAGTGTCCCCCTTGCCTCGAGCACAAGTGCCTTCAACTCTGCTTTTCAGAGATGAAATTGACCTCCAGGTTCATAATCACCATCAGGTTGGGCTGTGACAGCAGAAAAGTACCTAAGATAAGTCTTGGCTTTATTTTCTAACCCATACCTGGAGCATCCCCCTGGTCAGAAGCACACACAGCCCACGGTCCCCAACCCTGGAAGTGCTCAGGGCCAGGTTGGATGGGGTTTGGAGCAATGTGGGCCAGTGGAAGGCGTCCCTGCCCATGGCAGGGGGAGTGGAGCAGGATCTTTATTAAAGTCCTTTCCACCCCAGCCATGGTGTGACAGAGAAGCCTTTCACAGACACTTGCCCACAAGTGCCACTGGGGCTCTGTCCCAAGAAATGCTGGTGCAGAGACCTGTCACTTTACAAAGCCACCCCCTGGAGAGGCTAAATTTTGCACCATACCTCTACTAACTCATAACAGGAGCAGAGATGACCCTAAAAATAAAAGGCACTCTGGTTTTCCCTTCCTCCATCCTCTGCTGAGCATTTGTGTCTTTAGAAATCAAAACACCTGCCACGGTGGAAGCAGGAGGTGACTCCCAGGCGAGTTCTGTCCCCATGGCACAGCAAGGCTTGGAGGTGGGACCAGGCTCAGCCCTGACTCATGAGCCTCCCACAGCCTTCCTTTATATTTCTGCTGCCAGTTGTACCCCAGGACACCCCAGTTCCACCCCAGACATCCAGCCCTGTCGCTGCAGCACATAGGACACAGCTGTCCCAAGGTGCAACCTGACCCCTGCTTGGCTTGTTATAATATTAATGACAAGTAATGGGCCAACCCCCAGAGCCACACCAAGTGATCAGATTCCAGCTGTGCTGTGCCTGAAGGAGAGACACGGGCTCACCTTGGCTGCAGGGCCATGCCAGGGAGCAGGACAGGCGCTGGGGCACAAGGACATGTCTCGTGGCTGCACGTCACAGCCAGAGCAGCAGCAGGCACTGCTGAGCTCTTATTTCAGTGCTGTTTTGGTGACAGTCCCTGTGAGCTGAGGGGTGGCTCAGGAACCCACTGCGTGACTGTGCTTGGTCCAAACAGTTCAACTCACACACAGGACATAACCCTAATATTGAAGTGGGGTAGAAATATCCCACCTGATCAAAGCATGTCAATTAGTGCTCATCTCAGCTAATGAGACACTTCAACTAACACAAGGGAGTCTATTTCTGAACATAATGATTTTTCTGTTGGCAAATCTAGTGATAAAAACCTGCACAAATCTGTGTTTCAACAGATCTGGGCATCAGTGTGGTTCTGGGGCATGGCTAATATCAGCATCCCAAAATTAGCATGCAGCTTATTGATCCCTGTAAATAAATGAGCCTGGCCCTCCAGTCCAGAAAAACACTTGGGGGACCAATTCTTTATTTCTGAGTGTATGATTAGTACAAATTAAAACCAGAATAAGTTTTAATTTTGCCACATCAGGCAGGTTCATCAAAACACCCTTATCCCCCCAAGCCCAATCCCAATAAAGGCATAACAAGGGGATGTTTCAACTAGAATGATTAGGATAGTCCAGGAAAATTAATTTTGAAGTTCGTGGCAGCCTCCTGTCAGAAGCAGGCCACGGTGAGGAGGGAATGTTCAGAAAATGAAAATGAAAAGGCTGTGCTAAGTGCTGCTGGTGGCAAGGAACAGGCAGGACCTGGCTCTGCTCCTTCTCAATCACTCTCATCAAAGCATCGTATAATATGAAGCCAATTCAACATGATAAACTCAACAACTGGAGCCCTGTTCTCAAATCCAGGGGTCTGCTGCCCAAATCCTCCCTGCTTTAGCCAAAGGCTCCCCTTGGCTCTGGATCTGGACTGGTCAGAGCCATCGGAGCAGGTGCTGCTGGAGGAGGGCCCGAGGGGGGCACCGAGGACCACATGGGATGTTTAACTTGCAAATTATAATTCACATTTGAGAAAACAAAACTAACCCCAAAAAATCCTAGTCCAGTTTGCAGCATCCAGAAGGAACAGCAGCTACAGCTCAGTGTTGTGTGGCCTTGCAAAAAAGGAACCATCAAACAAGTCCAACCCCTTAAATCAGGCTGTATTAAGGGCTCGTTGTACAGCAAGCTGAGAGCACCTGAGCATTGTTTTGGGGTTTTTTCAGCCCAGACAAGAATCACATGTTGGGAACCAACCTCCCTACGGATACAAAGAAACACACTGCTCCATCTATGGCTCCCACAAAAGCCAGGACAGATCCTGCGGAAACACCAAGCACGTTCTAGAGATGAACTCAATGACACGTTCCATGAATTTGCAACAACCCTTCCCAAACCCAGCCCCCAGACCTTCAGTCCAAAGGGAAGGCTCCAGCCCAGGTCCCACATGGTGAATAGAGAGTGACCCCGTGGTGCTTGAGGGAAGCCAGGAATCAGCAGGGACACAGGCCTGGACAAGGGGAGCCATTAAATAACCTCCCTCTGACCTCACCTGCAGAGCCCTGGATGAGGCCCATCCATCATCAAACCAGGCAGGTTTGAGGAGATCAGCTGTTTCAAGTGGAATAAACCTTCCCTGCACCCCAAAACCCTGCCCAGCCCTCTGGGGGTGTCTGTGTGAGAGGGAGCCCCTGTCCCTGCAGGGGCACAGCCCTGGGGCCACCCTTTGCACTTCTGTTCCCTGCCCTGATTTACACCACCACGAGAGAGGGGAGCCTGCCCTTGCCCCCCATCCATATTAATAAATATTCCACCGTGCCATTCCCGTAGCTGGAGTACAACATCCTCCCCCGGAGAAACAGCAGTGATTCCTGAATTAATTTAGATTTCCCGCTGCCTGCTCAGACCAGCTGGATGTGGCACGCTTCATCTTCCCTGCAAACAGTGCCAGAGTCCCCCGGGGACACTCAGCACTTTATAAACCTGTCAAGCCCTTAAAGCCAGTGACCATGAGGCTTCACAACAGAACGTGTGGAGCTTTATGGCCACACACACAGCCCGGCCAGCCCCGGAGAGGAGCTGCCTCGGGAAGTGAGGGGATGTTGTTTTGTGCTGTGCTTTCATTTCAAAAAAAAAAAGAAAGAAAAAGCACTGCATGATTTATTTTAAAGCCTCCAAGCTGCTGCAATGCTTTGAGTGGCTATGTATATACATGGGGGAACGGGAGATTGTCTCCAAAGTCATTTGCATTCGTTCCCTTCCCTCCCTCCTCCACGCAGTGTTTTTAAAAGGCCTTATCCTGGAGATGCTGGAATACCTGCAGCCTGCAGAAATCAGACTTTTGGGTGCAGAGCACCTGATGGAGCTGGTTTTTATTTAGAAAACACATTGTCCTGCCAGTCCCACCTTGCTCAGCACTGATTTATTCCTCCCCAACTCTGACAAGCACCACACGATGTGTTTTTTGACACCAACGACGTTGTTCAGCATCTCTGCGACCCGCTGGGGCCGAGACCCTCGGCAGCTCCAGGCAGTGCCCGGCCATCCCTGGGGCTGCTCCTGCTGTTCGGAGCGATTCCCATCCGGGGCTGGGGCTCCAAGGCCCGCGGGTCCGTCCCCGGAGCCGCGCTCAGCTGCCCGACGCTGGCTCCTTCCCAGCTGGAGGCTCTGCCGGGCCTGCTCTGCCCACCCGCCCGTTTGCTCAGCTTAACAAGTCGGCATCTGATGGAGTCGCTGCCGTTTGGGTCCCTGAGGGATTATAATGTGACTGCAGCAGGTCCCAGCCATTCTCCGCGGCCCGGCGTGTTGTTGCTTCATTAAACGCCAAATTGTTACATTAATTCTAACTGCCCTGTAGAGATGTAGCTGTCAGGAGTGATTTACTCGCCTCCAGCTGACTCGGAGGCTTTCCTCTCTGGAAGAGGCCGGTGCCTGGGTGGGATGGGATGCACGGCGTTTGTCCAGCCAGGTTCTGGCAGCAAGAGGCTCTGCCCTCCCTGCAGAGAGAGGGATGGTCTTCAGACCTCTGTGGAAAAATCACCAGGGAGCTAAAAAAAGATGTGGGAGTTGTTTTTGGCTGAACTGTTGGCCTGCTGGTGGCTCAGGCTGCTTGTTAACAGGCAGCATCTTTGCTGGAGTATTTACTGAGCCCAAATCTCTGAGCCCAAATCTTCATCCCAGCCAGCAGCTCTGCAGGAGGAGGGTCTGGGGGCTTTCCTGCCTTGTTCCCAAGGACCGTGGTGTGGGCAGGGGGAGACGAGGTCAGACAGGAGGGGTGGTGGGAATACCTTTGCTCGGGTGCTCTGATGTGTCTGGGATCCACTGGAGGGGAACTTGATGAACTGGCCCCATCCACCTTCCCTGCTCCCCATGGATGAGGGATTTCACCTGACCCACATTCTACTGTTTGACTTAAAGCCTGATAATTTCTGCAGGGCACAAAGATGAATTTGCTGTTTAGAAGAAAAAAAAAAAGAGAGAGGTTAATACAGTAGATTTTCCTCACTGAGAACACAAAAAATTTCCTGCCTCCCATGTCTTGCACTCAGGGAAATCAGCAGAGGTTGTAAAGCTCACCTGGAAACCGAGGAGTGCAACCCCCTCCTCCCTCGCTAATTCTGTTTGGGTTTTACAAGCCGTCACTCACTCGGACAGTGCGAGTTTTATTTGCTTCTTTCAAATTGGTTTTTCTCTTTAACGGGAAGAAAGCATTTATATTAATGGAATCCTTGAGCATCAGCCCTGAAAGGACAGGCTGAAACGCGATCCCTGAATTTGAGATCGGGACGCTGGGGAAGCTCCTCTCTCTCTGCGTGTTCAGACCAGCACAAACATCGGCGACTTCCAGCCCGTTTCTGCCTCTGGGAGCAAAGCACAAAGACAGAGGGGCAGATTTGCATTTCTCCCTTTCTTAAATTCAGCCATCCCCTGGGAATTCCCGGGGGAGAGGGACAGCAGTGTCCGTTATTTGCAGGGAGGGGAAACGATGAGAAAAATATCTATAAACTGCACGTTCAAGGGCTACAGTTTTTAGGCTGGTTTTGTAACAGCATTATCCCAAAATCAACTGCATTTCTGTCTTTCTGTTCGTATTTCCTTATTTTTAGGGAATAAACAGCTCCAAAAGTCCTTTCTTGCTCTTCTATAGGAAATTATTATCAATACCTGAACTATCAAAATGTTCTGATGCAAAACACTTGCCCTCAGTTTTGGTGAGGGTGTTTCTAGACATGGAAATCTTGAAAGCACAGACTCCTCTTTTCTCTTTAGGTGAAGTTCTGCCATCTGATTTTTAAAATCCCACAGTTTTTTATTTACTCCAGAAATTTCCATGAGAAATGTCCTTGTGACGTACCTACAGGCTGGGAGCAACAGTTGTCTCTTTATTACTCAGTCCTGGAGAAGGAAGGAGAAGCTGCTGAGCCCAGCTCTGGGCTCAGACTCACCTAAACAAGGCAAATTTCTGCCTTGGCTGGAGGGGCACAGCTTCACCCCTCTCCAAAAAAACCCAGGAGCAGAGACATGAGCAGATTTCCACATGTCACCCCCAGAGCTGAGCTGGTGGGGTGTTTTTTTTACACCCATGTTGTCACACAGTGGGGTTTTCCCTTCCCTGCTGTAGCTCCAGGAGTGGGTCACCTGGAGAAAACAAGTGATTTTCCCTGTTGGGTGGGCAATGCCTCATTGAGGCAGCAGGCAGGGACCTGCTCTGCCTCCAACAGGCTCCTGATGCCTCTCTGAGAGCAGAACCTGGATGTGTTTCTGCCCCTCGTGTGCAATAAATGTGTAACGGGAGGTGGGGATGCTGCAAAAACGTTTCCACAGCGCTGGGGGTTTAGATTTTGCAAATCCACACCTTTCTGCAAATATTGCCAAGACCTGCTCCCTTCTGGAGATATCAGCATCCCACCCCTGCCGAGCCAAGGCCCGGGAAGGAGGGAATGGGAACCCACAGCTGCCTCCACAGCAAGAGATCAAGGACATGTGACCACATTTGTATCGGGGGAGATGTTCATATCTGGATATAAGTGTGTGTTTGTATATATAGATATAGAAATCAAACAAATATATGTGTATATGCTCTGTCAAACTTAATCCCTTGAGGATTTTTTCCCTCTTCTTTCAGATTTCTCTTTGAAATATTCTAATATCAGACTCTGTGTTTCATGTTCCCAGCTTTCTGCCCGCAGACAGGCAACATCAGACTGCGTTTGCTGTTGCTTTCTCAGCCCAGAGTTCTGCTTCCACCTTTGGGATGAATGCTGAAAAAATAGTCAGGACCCAACAAAAACAGCCAGACCATGATCAAAGTCTGTGTGTGCCCAGAGCAATCCCCTTTGGATCATTCAAGGATTGCCAGCCTCTAAAAACTCTCATTTTTTTTTCTTCCAAAGCATTTCCACCTTGGTGGGTTTGCTCCTCTGTTGAAAGGGATATTTCAACATTAAAATATTGAAGATATTAAAAGCCCATTTCAGCACTTTGCTGGATCATGGCATCCAGGTTTAAGGGCTTTTAACTTTAGATTAACATGTTTTATTTACTCATGTTGATGCTTTCGAGGTGAATTTAGCAAAAGACTGTTTAAAGTTTAGCTGACAAATTTATTTGTAACCTTGAAGTATTTGATCATCAGAGAGAAAGCGAGAATATAAATAAAAGACACTGGACATCCACATAATCTACAGTTAATTCCATATTTTTTTTACAGATAACAATATACATATTGTCTTGCCTTTCCTCACAATCGGCTCGCACCATATCCATGGAAATACACGAATGCCTGGAGCAGAGAGATGCATTCCCAGGAAATCCTGTGCTCGCTCCGACACTCCCAGCGGTGCCTCGGGAATGGCAGGAACCAAACCAGCCAAACCCTCCTGCTGAGAGACCTCCCCGAGAAGGTATTTGGCAACAAGACATCAGGGGGATTGTTGAGACATTTTGCAGTCAAACTGTTGCAAAGAAATGTGAAGGAAAAGCATAAAACCCACAACCCAGAGCCATTAGTGTTCCTGGGTCAAGAAAAATTCACCTCCTGACCCCGTGATAAACGTGGAATTATTCGGTAATAAATACATCTATTCACGGTTTAATGCTTATATGGAAGAGTCAAACTAGCAATCTACAAATTAAAAAGAGGGGAAGCAGGATTAACAGATGATTTTCATTTTACAAAGGAAAATGTTGGTAAATGATTGGCATGTTAAAGAGCATTTCATTTTAGAGAGGTGAATGTGAATCCAAAATAAACCAGAACATACCGCTTTTAAAAAATCTGCTGGAAGAACAGAGAAGTTTCCTACCATGGATTTCTGAAGTGATTCACTATGAACAGTTCTCCTATAGAAATATAGACACTGTCACACCTTTCACCGTGGATGAGGGCTTTTATTTTCCCTTAAAAATGTCTCAGTGTGGGTGGGCGATGAAGCCAGTCCTTGCCTTGGAGAATGCACTGACAACAGAGAGCAAAATACCTCATACCAAATCCATAAAGCACAAGTCTTGGTGTTTAGTAAAGACACGAGAAGCAGTTTGTTTGGACACTCAGGATGCCGCTTGCTGTGGTGCCGCTGCCTTTGCCCACCAGGCCCTGCCAGCCCAGGCCAGGTCCCCTCCGAAATCACGTCCGTGTCCTCACACATTCCCGCCCCGCTCGGCAGCCACGGTTCGTCCCTCCGTCATTCCAAGAGTTCAACAGCACCGAGTCCTTTCCCTTCCCACTGCACGGTGGTGGATCCTGTATCAAAACTGAGCGTGGTCGACTTCGTCCAGCCAGGAGGCTGGGCTGGCGGGGAAATCCGGGTACCCCCCGCTGCTGCCGGTGGACAGGTCGGAGCTGGGGCCGTTCCCAGCCAGGACCCTCATGGGCTGGGGCACCCCCTGTCCGCTTTGTCCCATGATGCCCAAGCCGTTGTCTGGGTAAACCAAGCTGGAGATTAAAGGCTGGTGGCCTGGCAGTGCTTGCAAGGAGGCTGGAGACTGGGGTATCCCGTAGGGGCTGTTGGAGCGCAGGTCATGGTACTGGTCCTGGGCTGGGATCCCGCTGGGATCCAGGGCAAAGCTCCCGTTGGTCCCGGCCTGTCTCCCCAGAGCAGGGGATGCCTCGTTGAGATTGCTGTAAATCCCATTGGAATGGCTCATTTCTGACATGGAGGGCTCATCTGAAAGGGAAATGGACTGGTTTTACTGGGGGAATGATGGTTGTGGCTGGAATGGACTGGTTTTACTGGGAGAGCAATGGTCAGGGGTGGCAGTGGCTGCACAGGAACCCCTGCAAGCTCTGGGTCTAAACAGATGAGATGGATGGGAGCTGAGCAGCCACGCTCTTCCCACTTGTAATTCTTTATTATTCCCATTCTTGCTGACGGATCTTCATAGAAGGCCACGGGATGATTATTTTTTTTTTCTGAGTACAAGTGTATAATACAATTGGGATTTTAAAAATATGCATGAAAAGTACATATTAAAATATAAAACTGTGATTTAAAAATAATCCTTTAGAGGGAAAGTGAGTTCAATACTTTTCCACCTTTTGTTTCTCTTTGGCTTTGAGGTTTATCCTGAATTTTAATATAATTTTTAGGAGCTACCTAATGCAAGAAAAACTCTCCATTTCTCAGGGAAAAAAAAAGATATTAAATAGAAATATTTGTCTGCTCAGGAACGGGCTAATGAAAACACAGTTCCAGAATGTATTTGTAAGACTTAAAAACACTGCTGAAAAATGAGCAACATTTTTTAAATACCCAGCAAAAATTATTTGTATTTGTTGGGGGTTTATGGACAGCGAGAGCTGCTCTGTTGCCTGGGATACAAACCTGTTTGTGGCATCGGGCTCTCAATAACTGTTCACAATTTTTAGTTATTATTTATAGAATATTCATATTTAATGAGCTGATGCACGGTGTATAAACAGCCTCGAAAATCAAATCGTTTTCAGAAACAGAGAGGAGCCGAGATGCAAAGCTGTGCGTGCATAAACATTATGGATGTGTCTGTGTAAATATGTACACAGGTTTGCTTTTCAGTTTCTCTCGTTATCCCTGAAAACGACACACACACGTTTGGGATGGAGCTCTGCCTGGAGCTGGGACTGTGCGGGACTTGCCCCCGGCAGCGCCGCAGGCACCGACCTCCCCACCCAACCCCATCCTGCTCCCGCGGCTCTGGAGAGCGTGGGATGAGGCTGTGCAGGACAGGAGCTGCTGTGGGAATGCCCCTGAATTTGTCAACAGAAATCTGGGCTCCAAAAACGGGACCCTCTGATGCAGAAACCTCCCAACACGCAGCAAAGTCTCCCTTTTGCAGCACAGCTGCCACAGGGCTGAGTCCTAACGAGTAACAACACAAATAAAACCACCCCTAAAAAATATTTAAAACGAAAAAAAAAAAAAATTAAAATTTCGCACGTTTTTCCCGGTCAAAACATTCAGTGGTTCTGGACTCTCTGGTTTTTATATTTCCAAGAGTCCCTTGAAAAAGAAGTGTACGAGCTGCGGCTCTGACATCGCAGCGCCTGCCCGGGGAGCTTTCCCTGCTGTCCCCGCAGCTTTTCGTGCCTGACACAAACATCCCCAGGAGGAACAGCGGAGTGTCCCCCCGCTCCTCAGCCCCCGCGGGCCCGGTTCCCCCGCCAGGACCGCACCGCGGTCAGTCCCGCAGCTCTGCCCTTCTCCCGCCCCGGGCGCTTGGTTTCACTCCCTCTATCGTGTCTAAAAATTCTGGCCGTGGCACCGAGGGGGTGAAAACAGCCTGGTGACCGACCTGTGAAGGAGACCTCGGCGTCGCTGTCGGGCCCCTCCTCCTGGATGCTGTCCTTGTCGGACTTGGATGTCCCCCGGGATCGCTTCATGTTCCTGAAGTACTGACCCCACCGCTGCCTCCCCGCGTCCTTCTTCAGCCTTTTCTCCTTGGCCCGGCGGTTCTGGAACCAGACCTGCGGGCGGGATAGGTCGGGGAGCTCGGTGGCTGTGGGACCGGTCCCCCCCGGCGCCCCCCGGCCCGCGCAGACCCCGCTCTCACCTGCACCACCCGCATGTCCAGCCCGGTCTCCGACGAAAGCTGCTCCCGGACGTGCCGCGCCGGCTTGGGCGAGTTGTTATAAGCGTTTTTGAGGGTCTCCAGCTGCTTGGCCGTGATGGTGGTGCGGGGCCGCTTGGCCGTGGATTCAGCCTCTGCCGACACGGTGCGAGTTGGAGGTGAAGTCACCACGGGATGTGGAACCCGCGACCTCCCCCACAACCATCCCCGAAGGCAGATGCTCCCACCCCTCCCGCCCGCTGTTTCAGCCTGTCCAGGAGGGCAGGAGCGCCCCGGGCCGCATCCCTGCTGCCCTCGGGGGGTGGCAGGAACAGGGGAAGGGGAAGGGGTACCTCTCTGCTTGGCCGTCTCGTAGTCCGCCTTGCAGACCAGCCTGCTGTCCTCCATGAGGTAGAACTCGTCGCCGGTGGCCAGCTGCCGCTTGCAGACGATGCAGGCGAAGCAGTGCAGGTGGTAAACGAAGTCCTGGGCCCGGCGCACCACCTGGGTCGGGGGGATGCCCTGCTGGCAGGCGGCACACTTCGTCCCGAAGCGCCTGAACGGGGTGGGGACAAGCGGCGGCCGCTGAGCCGGGGAGTGGCCGGGGGAGCGTCCCCGAACCTGCCCGGCGCTGGCCGCGGTCCTGAACCCGCCGCTGTCCCGGTGCTGAATCCCCCCCCTCACCCTGAGCCGCTGCCCGCGCTGCCACCCCCACCCGGGCCGGCCGCCCCCCGTCCCGTCCCGTCCCGTCCCGTCCCGTCCCGTCCCGGGTGGTCCCCACGCACTTGAAGAAGTCCTCCTTGCAGTACACGCCGTCCCCGCGGCTGAAGCACTTCTCGGCCAGCTGCGTCTGGCAGTCGGAGCATTTCAGGCACTTGCTGTGCCAGTGCCGGTCCAGGACCTTGAGGATGAACCTGTCCACGATGTGCTGGTTGCAGCCGGCGCACAGCGGGATCTCTGCAGGGAGGCAGCTCCGGTCAGCTCTGTTGCCCCCCGAGACCGGCCCGGCCCCTCCCGCCACCCCCGGGGCCGCTGCCGCTCGGGGTGGCCCAGGGAAGAGCCCGAAAAAACCCAGTATTCGTTCAAATTCGTTTTTTTTGCAGCGCCGTGTGAGCGTTTGCCCACGCCGCGGGGATCAGCGAACCCCCCGGCTGAGCACGCCCGGGAGCGCCCGGGAAAACATGAAGGGAAGTGATGGGAACGGAATTAACCCCCCGACCGATCCGCCGGCAAAGCTGCAATTATTCCAAGCTCTTTTCCCTTTTCCTGCACTTCTAAAATTCGCCTTCAAATAACGGCGGGGTAGCCCGGGTGGAGTGAGGGAAGAAACTACCACAAAATTGCGAGAATTGCACTGAAAATAAAAACGCGGCAGGCTTGTCCCTTCACCCTGCAGATACCGACAGGGATGATACAGAAAGTGATAAAGATACAGATATAGAGAAACAGAGATATAAAAATAAACAGATACAATAGATAGAGAACGAAATGTACAGATACATAAACACAAATACATAGATTTCGTTATAGAGGTATAGATAGAGATATGCAGGGAAAAATACGAATATGTGATACATAAATACAGATATATCGGTATAGATAGAGATGGACAGATATAAACACGGTGGTAGAGATACAAATAGATGAGGACACGAGAGTATCTATATGTAAAGACAATTGTATGTGGAGACCCAGAGCTGCCTCGGGGTGCGTAGGGGTGGAGGTGATCCCGTTCTCCTCAACAATTCACCGCGTCCAAACGAACAACCCCAACAGCGGCAGCGGTTCCGGACAGGACTGAGCTCCGGCAGCAGTAACACGGCACAGCCCCGCAGGGTCCCGGCTCAGCCCGGCTCGCCCCGCGGCTCTTACGCTGCATGGCGATCCGCGGGCCAGCTCCGCTCGCTCAGCGGGGCCGCGGGCTCTGCAGCATCTTCCCCCGCCCCGTCGCTGCCGAGGCCGGGCCGGGCGCGGACCCTCCGCGCTCCCCCCGCCGATCCTCCCCCCCCCAAATCACGGCGGCAGTCGTGTCCCCCCTCCCCGGCCGCTGCCACCCCCGCGCCGCCGGGGATTTAATTCGCTAAAGCGGGTTATTTTTAGCCGGCGGCCCTGCCCGCCGGTGCCGCTCTGAAGCGCCGGGCAGGGCATCGCGCCGCGCTGTATTTAATCCCCCCCCGCCCCCGGCGGCGCATCCCCGCATCCCCTCCCGCCGCCCCTTCCCGGCGGGAGGGACACGGCTCCGGGAAACCACCCCGACGGGGCAGGCGGCGGGCGGGGGTCGAGCCGGGGGGAGGCAGCGCCGGGTTCGTTGTGAGCCGCAAACCCCAGATTTACCCCCGGCTGGAGCGAACCCCCCCGGGCCCCGTCCTGCCGCCGCACTGCCCCGGCCACCCCCACGGTAAGCCCCGCCGAGCCCGTCCGAGTCAAACGCGCAGCTCCCGCACCGCGGGGAACGAACGGGGAGAGCCACGGAAAGACGAGCCGGGCCAGGACCGGGGGCATCAGACCCACCACGGGGACTGCGGGGGCGCGGGGTCCGTCCCGCGGCCGGTGACACCTCGGTCCCCGCACATCGGCGGAGCCCCCGCGCCGGCTCCCCGTTGTTTCGTTTTTAAGCCCCCGCCGACCGCGGTCGCTGTTGGAGAGAACCGGGACGGCCCCGCACCGGGACCGAAATCGCTGCCCCGGCCCCGGCTGTGCCACGGCCGGTGAGACACCGAGCCCCGAGCACGGCGGGGGAGCGCCGTGCTGTTCCCCCTGCCCTAACAGGGCTGTCCCCGTTCGTTAAACGGGAGGAAAGAATATTTAAGAGAAGAATTAACGGGAGTTTTTCCGAAGTGCAGAAAAATCGGTGTGGGAGCTGGGTGGGGGGCGCGGGGGGTCCCCGCCGTCGGGGAGAACCGTCGGGCACCAAAACCTCCCCTTTTCGTCCCTACCCTCGTTGAGTGGGGAGCGGCGGGTCCCCGGAGCAGCGCCGGGAGCCCGGGACAGCCCCGCCGTTATACCCCGAGGGCGGCGGGGAAACCAAACGGCCGAGGGGCAGCGAGGGGGGCTCCTATATCGGGAACGAGCAGGAGAGAGGAGCGGGAGCGTGGGACGGGTGGGACAGACCGGGATGGACCCTCCGGTGCCGTCGGGCCGCCCTCCTTGCCCCTCAGCCCACCCCGACCGCACTCTCGAGGGTGCCCCGTGGAACGGGCACAGACGGGACTCCCAGCGGTGCCTCCGCGGGGGGACGCGGAGCTTTGCGCGCCCCCGCCTCACCTGGGCTCCGCGGGAAGGGGCAGAGCTCCGTTGCCTTCTCCGAGCCGGCGCGGACCCTCTCCAGCAGCATCGCGGCCTCCGTGGGCGCCGTCCGAGGAGCGCGGCGGCGGCGCGGGAGTGGCGGAGCGGCGCGGAGGGGCGCGCAGGGAGCGGCGCGGGGCTGGGCGGGGCGGGGGGGTGCGGGGGGCGGGCCGGGGGCGGCTCCGGGCCGCAGCTGGGCCACGGTTCAGCGCCGGGCTCGTTAGCATCACAAAAGCGGCGGGAGGGAGCGCTGCCCATCTCCCCCCACCCCCTCGGCCCACGCATGGCCGGGGTAGGTGTTCCCGACGCGTGGGCTCGGGCTGCAGGAGCTTCCCGGGGGCAAAGCGCTCCCCCGGACCCCTCTGAGCCACCCGGAGCCCGCACGCAGCGGGGTGGGGGAGCCGCCGTCAGGGAGAGCCTCCCCCCGGACCCCGCAGCGCCCCGGCCGCCCCCGCGCCCGGATTTCGTTTGTTCCCGCAGCGCGGTTTGCGGGTCTCCCCCAGCGCCGCCCGTGGGGATCGGGGGGAGGTCTCTTCCCCCTCCGCTAATTAATTAATGAGCGTGGAGAGGTAGCGGGTGTCCGACCCCCGGGCAGCGGCGCGCGGCGGCTGCAGGAGGTTAATTGCGCTAATTGAGGACGGGGCGGACAGGGATGTGTGTGCGCGCTGTGTGGGTAGCACGGCTGCGGGTGCGGTTGTGCGTGTGCCCTTTTTCGTGTGTGCGTGGCAGCCCGTGGATCGTTTCGAGTGTGCCCGTCGGGCTGTGCGGGTCTGTGCGCCCGTGTACTTTGGGTGTCCGTGTGTGCGGGGTGTCGGTGTGTTCACCGGGCTCGCGGGGCCGTGTTTTTGTGCGTGTGCCACCGACAGCCCCGTGCGTGTGTGCCCCGCTTGCTCCAGGCAGCCGGAGCTGATAATTGTGGTTGTTACTGTGAGCCCGTTAATCCCCCGAATCCCTTTACCTCCTGCTCGCAGGGGATTACAAATTAATAAAAGCAGCTTAGGGGCGGGAGCTCCGAACACACATATGCTCCTGCCGACGGCAGCACCGGGACTTTCGCTCGCTCGTGGGGGCACCCGGAGAGCTCCACACCGAGCCCCCGAGCCTGGGACACCCACCCCGGGGTGACAGACCACCTTCCTGCCCGCTCCCCTCCTGGGTCGGGACTGGCCCCTGTGGTGGTTCATCTGCCCGGGGACAGGTCCCAGTCTGGGGGCAGCTCAGCCCTGTGCTGTTGAAAAACAATCAGGGAGATATTTTGGGATTTATTTGGGATCTGGGGGTCCCCAAATACAGTACCGAGAAATTCCAGGCTGGAGTGAAGCTGGGGTGCGGGTACAGCACTGCTGGAGCGTGACTGTGACCGTGCTGCGGTGACACAGGGACCATCAGCACCACAGGTCCAGGGACAGCTCCTGCGGGGCAGGTGATGACCCACAGCGTCGCTTTTAAGCTCAGTTTTAAAGTGGGTTTTGTCTGAGCCCCTAAGGAAGAACTTTAAGAAAACAGTAGATGTGTGGTTGATGCCTGTTCCCCCCGCACGGGGCAGGAGGGAGGGAGGGGCTGTTTCCCACTCAGACCACCCGTGGCACACACCAGCCCCGTGGTCTCTCACACTGTGACACCATCACCCCACAAAAGGCCCTCAGAGGCTCTCTCCCTACACACACTCCTGTGCTCTCCTGCTCAGGTTGTAGCAGCCACCAAACCCTGCCCGGGGGTTCTGCCACCATTAATAAAAACCAAACCAAAACCTATGTCTGTTCCTGGTTTTCTCTCTTCCCTGGTTCAGAAGATTCCTTAGCAACCCCTGAGAAGTCTGGGCTAAAAAATACTCCCCTCCCTGTTCCCTTCTGTTGGCTCTTCTATGACCAGACCCAGAGGCCACACCGTTCTTCCCTCTGATGAAATTGTGCCAGTTTTTGTAGGATTTGTCCCCAAAACAGCATCAGACCATGAACTGAGTGGTCCTAGGGCAGCCCTTGGCACCTCTTCACCAGGAGGCTGCAGAGTCTGGGTGGCAAGGACAGGTCTGGCCCTGCCCCAGCAGGGATGACACCCAGGTTTGTCCTCAGGGATTCAGGGGGTGAGCCCAGTCCTCAGGTTCCCCAGGGGAACATTGCTGGTTCCCAGGCAAGGTCAGGGGCCAGCCAGGAAATGAGTTTCGGTGCCAAACGTTCCCTGACATTTCAGGAATTTATGGGATAACAGTGAAAGAAAAGGAGCAAAGGTTCACCTGTTCTCAGAATTAAACACCTGCACAAAGTGATGGATGTGCTTGGACACAGACAAGGACATGGGAAATCCTGGCAATACAGTTTGGCTAAAAACAAACTGAAAACTAAAACCAATTGGAAAACACAGGTAAAGAACCCAAACACAACCATCTTGCCCAAATGTTTGCAGTTTATTTTAAACAAGCACAGTAGTTTACAATTTAGTACAAAACAGTCACTTTTCCTTCCAAGAGAGGAACGAGACAGTAAAAAAACCAACCAAACCAAACCAGAACAGACTCAAAAATGTCAAGTTACTGAATTCAAATAAATAGAACATTTAAATTACTGCAATGGTATCATCACTATTTCCAACACCTCGTGTGCAAAGCACAGACTGAGACAACACACCTTTGTTCCCATCCAGTTCTGAGCAGGAATAGCAGGATGGATACTCTGCTGGAAATCAAAAATTAGTAGTTCTCAGGAATAACTTTATTAGGTTTCTTTAGCACTCACAGCTTTTCTCTCTCTCCTGGCACACTCTACTCCTGTGCAGGTTTAATATTCCCTCCTTAAAAACACCCAGAGAGCAAAGAGAGCTCCATGAATTACAAAGGGCCAAGAAATCCCTCTTGGAACTGACTGGCCTTGGCACAGGGCAGGGGCATTGCAGGAACCTCCATGGCACAACACACGGCACAAATAAATCCTCCAGGGCTGAGGAGATGGGGCTGGAGGCAATTTTTAAAGCAGAACCACTTTCCTGGCAGCATCACCCATCCCCCAGCACAGCCTGTGCTGTTACAGAGACATAAAACGATGCCATTTGTCATTATAAAGATGGAAAACAAGAACAAGCAAACCAAGATTTGCACAACTGAATTCAAAGCGAGGAAAACCTGCCCAGATGAGGTTGTTGAAGTGCAAGCCGTGGTTGGTTCACTGGCAAGAGTTGGAGCACCAACATGGACAAGAAACATCCTAATTTCATACTTTTACACTCTTAAAAAGCCACTGGATTAGTTCCTTTCACTGTGTTTGCAGCAATGTGGAAGTTAAAGGTGTGTGGCAAAATCCCCCACCTTGTTCCAAACCCACATTTGCTGGTTTTTAAAGGCAAAATCATCCCTAAAAACCTCCAAAGCCTTTTGCTTCCATGAGCAGAAGAAGTCAAAGCTAATCAAGTCAGGCCTCTAAATGTGGGAGAATTCTCATCAACAGCAGCAATGACTGATTTTGGAATGTGCAGCAATTCCAACAGCAGGAATTCAACAGTCCCACGGGAAAAGGCCCAGTTTTCCAGATCCAACACTGCTGTGCTGGCTTAGAGGGTTTTTGGGTGCTTGGGTTTATTTTTTAAAAGTTAAATCTCCTTGCCTGTGGGATGAGAACACCTGCCCAGCTTAGGTAACTTTGAAGTTGCCTGATTTTCCAAACTGAAGGTGGAATCTCCAGGTTTTCCTCCTTCCTGGGGTCTCTCATTGGATTCCAGCCCAAACCAACCTGCACTGAGCCTGTCTCACCTTCCACCACCATTCCAGTTGCTTACAGGGTGTTTTCATACCCAAGCCCAAATGCTGTAGGGAGTCAAAGGGGCAGTGAATCCCCGAAGCTCAGTTCTGTTACTCCAAGTGGATGTTGCAGAACCACGTCAGGAATATTCAGTTTTGTGAACCAACAATATTTGATTATGAAAAAAACAATTCAAAATAACCCTGTGGAGTTTTTGTGCTTTTTAGATCATTCTTGTTGCCAGGTTTTAAACTTTCTAGGCTGGGGCTTTATGAGGGAAACCAGAGGAGGACACACTAATGGCATAAACACAGGGAATTGGCCAGAGACTCCTTATTCCTTCTCGTGTAACAGAGGAGCCAGCAAACATTCAATTAAATTAAAAGTTGCAAATGTAGAATTGAAAGGAAAAGCCTTTTTATATAACATAATTAATCTGGAGAACTCACTGCCACGAGAAAACATTGAGGCCAAAACCTATTAGGATTAACTAAAGATTAGGTAATGGATAACTAGAACATGCTCAATTACATTGGATAGGATTATAAACTTCACTATCCAGGAGGTGAATTATCCCCCCCAGCCAGGATCACAGGAACTCCTATTCCCAGAGGTAATTTTAGAGCTGTTTTCAGGGTTTCTTCTAATTGCTGCCCACCAGGCCCCCTGACTGACCTGTAAAGGAAAATGCCACATTCCCAACTGCTGCCACATCCCAGAAGGGAGCAGCTCTGCCCTCAGCCATTAGAGAGCCCTTCCTGGCTCCATCAGGAGCATTCCAGCAGCAGGGATGGAGGGAAGGGCTGTTCTGTGCACTGCACAGACAATTCACAGCTGGCAGGTGACACCCTGCGAGCTCAGAGCTGGAAATACCACGGGAAGAGTTCATCAGGATTGGCTTCCACCTGGATAACAAGATAATTACTCAGCTATTTTCCTGGTTCATAAATGAGGTGAGTTATCCAAGGCTCCATCAGCACATCCAATAGTGGAGCAAGTAAAGCACCAGGTCCAAATCTGTCCTTGCTCACACCTTAATGTCCAATAAAATCATGACCATTAGCAATCAGAATCAGGCTGCTGATAGAGACACAGACTGCCCCAAAACTCACATCCAGGCAGTCACACACACATCCTTGGCTGGAACACACAAGAATGATTTGAACACAGAATGCTCTCCCCTTTAAAAATACCATGTAAATAATGTTTCAGAAAGTCACAGAGGTTTAGAAATGGTTTAATCAAAATAAAACTCGTTTCCTGAAAAAAAAAAAACAAAACAAAACCCTCAGAATTGAATTCTTGCTCCTCCAAAGGAAGCAGCCAAAGTACCACTGGAACTGTTCAGCACTCAGGGAGGTGAAACCAGCTCTGGATAAACTAAAATAAAATAGCTAAAAAATAAAAATAACACCTGACTCGAAGTACACAAAACAATATCCAATTTCCTCCCACAGCAGGCACAGTGGATTGCATAATGCAATGTTTACTCTGAAAATGAGTAAAGGATGGCGGTGGTAAGTCATGAAAAAATCTGCACTGACACATGCAACGCTCCCTCCAGAGCACAGCCACGTGTGCCTCGGCTTCCCACAGCCAGCTCCTCACATCCAACACCTGGAAATGCCTCGGGGCTCTGCAACAAGGAACACTGTGTATAAAATCCCTGATCATAAAGATTAAAGCCGTGTCTGGGACCGAACAGCCACGCGCACGGAGAGCTCCTACACCGAGGACCGGGAATACCTCACCTTCCACCTCTTGGATCTCATCCTGAAAAAAAAGTACATGATCATCAAAAACAGGGAGGAGGCCACATAGAGGATGACACACAGACTCATGTCTATGTTGGAAAAGCCAATCCCTAGGAAGGACACAGCCTGCCTGGTCTCCTTGAGGTTCACCAAGGCCGCCGCGTTTTTCCCGCTACCTTGGACAGCTCCAGGATTCCCTCCTGGCTTCTCTAACACCTTGGAGCCCCAATCTACCAGGTTTTCCTTCTCCTGGATCTTATTTTCTCTGTTTCCCCCCGGTTTCTTGAGCAGGTTTTTGTCCTTCCCCTCCCCGGTGTCTCCCTGCTCGGGGTCACTGGAGTCAGTCTTGCTCTCGGTGTATTTGTAGAGAATATTGTCACTGTTGTAGTGGGATTTCAGGAACTGCAGGACTTGCTCTTCATTCCAGCTGTGCAGTCCTTTAATTTCCTCGTGACACGCAGGACAAAGGTCTGGAGTCGGCCACTGAACTTTGGGAAATTTTGGATCTTCCGTTAAATCACCTGATTGGGAGGAGGAAAAAAACACACACAGTAAATTCAGAAATTCCGAAGTTTCCTCAGGGATGCATCAATTCCGACCCAAAACATTTCCAAACACAAACACAAGAGGGTAATTATTTGCCTTTTCTCCCAGGAAAAGCTGCAGCACTGGAATCCCAGCCCGAGCCCCCGCAGTGGCTGCTTTCAGGAGGCAGAAAGACACGACCATCTGGGCCCTTCAGGGTTAAACCTGAATTATGGTGCAAAACAAACTGCTCTTTTCACTCAGTGCTCCTTAATCCCTGCGTTCTGCCTGGGTTGCAGGAGCAGCTTCAAGGCCAAAGACTCCGATATTTTCATGTTTCTGGGCCGTGAATCATCCCATCCTGAGCTTGCTTTTCCACAGCTTTGCGTTATTGCCAGAGCAAACTGGTTTTTAGTACTTGAAAAAAAGCATTCTTATATTTAAAGATGTATTTTTCAGCTTGTTTTTGTTTTGTTTTAGCCTTTAAACCTGTAATGCTGTCTTGAATTAGATCCAATTTGGCCATTTCAGATGCTCACAGCTCTGGCCCAGAGCTGAAGGCTGGAGCTGGTGTCACATTTTGCTCTAAAAAATAACATTTGAAAACATGGATGGAGATAATTTCTGGAAAAAACTTGCAAGAAAAAGCTGATTTATTTAGCTGGTGGTTATTAGTACCCTAATATTTAAACTGCTTCAAAAATACAGACTTTTGTTTTCTTATTATTATTTTATATTCTTTTTAAAGGCAGGAAGCTTCCCCATGATTTTGAGCAAAACAGGGATTCAAAGGATGCTTAAAAATATCTGTCTCCTTGATATGTACAAGCAAGAGAGCAAATTGGCCTTTTGATCTTCAAGATCACTCAGTAACCAAATTGTTTGCACAGAGAAAGTAGAAGCACAATGAGTTCTGCTGAGATCACAAACAGAAGATTCCCTCTGCTTTGTGTTTTGCTGCCCAAGAGGGAAATGCTGTCAACTCTGCCCATTCTAAAGCAACAGGGAATGATCCATCCCACAGGGCAGAGCCACATCCAAGCAGCTCCTGACCCACCCCAAGGCTGTGCCAAGGTGTTTTCATTGCCCAAACATCATTTCTCACTGGAGGCCACATGTGTGAGCACAACTACAGAGGGCAGCTTTTAAGGGTGAAAATACATCACTGTCCCACAAAGAAATTTTAGCAAACTCAAAAAGCACAATTTAACATCGTTATTTATTCCAGGGGGTTTAGACTTCTTACTAAAAGGGTATTTTAGCTGGCTGTTGCATCACCTAAATCAATATCCCTGTGAGTTTTCCAATACCTTAATGCTCTAAATAAGTGTATTGCTGCACCACTTAGCAAGTCCAAGCCAAGAGGAGTCGCCTGGTTCCGTGTTCAGCTCAGTTATTGGAACACAAAAATTAGGGGGGTGTTTTTCCTCATTTAATCCCTTATCATTTCCTTTTCTTCTCCTTGGAGAAAGGAGAGCAAACTGTTTGTGCTCACAACAGCGTTTGATATGTCAAAGATCTTGGGAATTCAGCGGGACCATAACATGAACACAATGTGGCATATTTAAATTGTAACTAATGCTACATTACCCAGATCCATAACAGCAGACAGGGATTTAGTGCAAAGAGAAACCAATTTTCTTTAGTGCTTTAGTTACTTGATACCCCCATAACAGAAGGGATTAAACACAATCAGTATTTTAACAGCACTTTTAGTCTAACTGAAAACACAATGATCTAGAGGGGGCACAGATTTCCCTCACACAGTAATTTTATTTTATTCCACTGCTGATCTGTCAATAATTCAGGCTCTTTTATCCTGAGAAAGTCTCCTGTTCAATTATATTTTTCCATCCAGCGTTGCTCCAAAACAAAACAAAGACAGGTTTTAACCTCTATTTAAAGTGTTACAGAAAGAAAAGTGATTATTTTTTATCCACTTTCATTGTCCCTTTTTAAAAAGGTTTTGATTTGGACCCCAGAAAGATCCTCTCATCAAGCAACAGGTGAAATTTCAGAAGAAACTCCCTTTGAGAATGGTGTTCTCTCATTATATCCCACAAGGGCACAGCAACAGCCCCTCAGGGACTCCCATACCTGCCAGCCTGTTGTTCACCACGTTGTGCTTCTCCCAGAGCCACAGGACAGCCTTGTCCAAGGTTTTCACGGAATCCATGGATTCTTTGGCCATCTCTTCGAAGTGCTGAGCACAAGCCCTGCACCCAAAGAAGTGGTGGATGTACCTCCTCATGACCTGCAGCACCACTTGGGGATTGTCCTCGAGACCTACAACACAAGGGCCAGGTTTATTCAGCCCCTTCTGGACCGACACAGGCACCTCAACATCAAAGTGAACAGGGGGGAAAAGGGAAGGAAATGTTCCACCACTCTTGTTCTGTGCAAATTTACACCTGTCTCTAAAAAACAGTCACTTTTGGAACTTAAAGATACCCAGGGCACAAGTGTCACTACACAGAATCTACATAAAAATAAACCACAGAGATCTGAGAAGGACTAAAAGCTTCACACAGTTCTTTGAAGAAATACCCCCTCCAACAAAATACATATGTAATATTGGCACTGCAGTTCTGGTGATCCTTCTACTGGAAAATCAGGAGTCAAACCCCCTCAGGTCAGTATTTCCCAAGGTGCCTGTGATGCCTGTGTTGTTCCTGAGGAATTAGAGAACCAGAATCTCATTACACTTATTAATTCCACAGCTTTTTTGGCAGGCACTGAATGCACCCAGAGAACAGCTGCTGAGCAGCGTTTGCACTTCCAAGAGGGAATCAGGAATCCCTCCTGAAATAAACACAAGCACGTTATTATTCTGTAACACTCACACTTTTACACTAAATAGCTAATAATTAATGCTGAAGTAAAAGAAGGTCTCCCCAGATGGAGAACTTTGGGGCCTTTACTGTGTCAGCAGGTAGTTCTTTCATCTCCAAGTGGCTTGAAAACCCTGACATAATTCGTTGAAATCCTAATGGTTTCATCTCTGTCTCGCAGAATTTCTGATTCATGCTTAATTGACCCAGTAAATTATGTCAAAATGCATTTAAAAATGCACTGTGTGCTACCAGGAACACACACTTGTCAAATTAAACACATTTTATGGTGCAGATTGATCAAATTACAGCCTCCTGCTGCTGAACTGGAATAATTTACTATTGCATTGTTTTTTGGAAGGGAAAAAAGCCTCAAAAATGCTGCTCAAACTATCAGAGAACTCTTGTTTTGTGTGTAAGAAATACATGTAGACTGTCACTACACCTTTATTTAGAATAACACCACGATATTCTTAAACCCAGCAGCAAAAAGAAGCCTTTAAAGCCAAAAAGAAACCCTAAACAGCAACCAACCTCTCCTCAGCCCCTTCAATATCTGTGATTGAACAGACATCTATAAATAAGAGCTATGAGATTAAAGCAGATTAAATTACTGTATTAAAAGAAAGGCTGGAAAATCATTTTGGGAAAGTTGAAAGGAAATTTCAGGCAGAAGAGTTTTATTATTGATACTGAAATATGTATTTAGAAAAAAAAAAACCAACAGCAAACACAACCAAAGTAACTACCTGCAAATAATTCACACAAAAAAATTTAATTACTGCAATGTTACACTCCTGAAAATTCATTCTGTGGGGAGATCTTTCAAATTCACCACTAGCTTTAGAAAGAACCCAGATAATTCATTATAAAATCCCCAAGCCTGCCTCATTCACACCAATAGATCCTGTGATCTACCAACTCATGTCTTTATAATTAAGTGTGCTCACTTAATTATAAGAGCAGTTCTGCTCCGTGTTCCCTCGGATCCCTCGTGCTGCAGGTTCAGGATTTCACCCTTCACCCTTCAAATATTCCAAGTGCAGCCCAACAAAGGCATTTTCTCACTAAATCCCCGGCGAGTTCACCCAGAGGAAACGCTCAGGGGAACCACTGTCTGCCTTGCAAAGAAAACAAACAATTGCAAAATGGCTCATTTTGTTTGTTTTTCTTTTATCAGCCCCCAGATGAATCTTCTATTAACATCTGCCATGTATCATCGTGTAATCCTCCTTTTCTCTCTCCTCCCCAAACTACTGCAATTCAGGGTAACCCTAATCTTTAAAGTGGACAAGAAGCATAAAACCCTACCTGTGGTGGGAAGGATTAGGGAGTACATCATGCTTTTTAGTAGATGGGATTTAAACAAGCAATAAGGAGAGGCAAACCTCCCAAGACATAATCCCACAGTCTCAGACTGACCCAATTCTTTGGCTGTAAGAAGTGATCAGCACATCCCTGCCCCCGATTTCCAGCCAGGGTTAACTGTGCCAAAGAGTTCTCAGGTCCTGCCATGCGCTTTTAACTTCAGATTTGAACTCCAGCTCGGGCTTGAAACGCACAGTTTGGTAATTTTTGGGGTAATTTTTTGGTAAAATTTGGGGTAATTTTGCACAGTTAAATATCAGGAATTTTTTTTTAGGTTTAATCAGGAGACTTTTGGCAAGTGGGAGAATAAAAGGGGGATTTCACTTATGCAAGTGCCAACCCCTCAAACTCACAGCACTAAATGGAAGAGATTCAACCCACTGTCCCATGAAAAACAAACAAAACAAAGAGAACAACAAAAATAAACAACAGGCTGATTTGCTGTCAAAAAAAACCCAAACAACAAAACCCTGTTCTGCAGGAGAATTATTAAGATTTGAAAGATTTGCAAATAATTCTGGGCAAACACATGTATCTATAATTTGAAATAATAAAATAATCAGCAACTGGCAATTTACAGATTTCCGGGGTTTATGGTTTAGTAACAGTTCACCTGGAATTCTCACATTCCCTGGGAAAGAAATTTAAAAGGCTTTAAATGAGAACTAAATAGAATTGTAACCAAACACAGTGTTGTCCTGGCGAGAATAAAAATATATGAAGGCCAATATTTTAACATTAATAATTCTATTTTCATTGGGTGAGGGAAATAGATTATATATCCAGCATGTTTCTTAAATGGGGATCATCACCAGAATATTAACACTCTGCTTCACAAGATGCTGGAAGTCTAAAAACAAGCAATTTTACAGAGTGCTGGCAAAGTAGTAAATCACTGCAGAGATTAATGACAGGTACATTCAGCTGGAAAGGAAAAGAAAAACCCAACCCAAAACAGTCATAACATTCAGTATTTAATAAATAACATTACAGGGGGATCAGCTAATGGTTGTACATCCTTTACAGCTACTAAATTCTACGGTTAAATCTCATTCTTCTCAAATTGAATTCCCAGTGCAACCTCAGGTGACCTGAATAATTTTCATCCCTTTTCAGGGAGCTCAAAATTCCTTTTGTTTGAATTTATTTATTTTTTTCCCTGCTTTATCACTCCCAGCTTCAGGGCCACACACTTTATTTACCACATTTCCAAGCGAGGAGAAGGGCTTTCAAAACCTCCCAGCTGCAGCAAAGCTCTGACCCCTGCTGGTACAGACCTGCAGCCACTGCCCCTCCACAAATGTATTAACTGAGGATTTAAACACTCACCCCAAAAAATAAGTGTTGTTTACCTGTATTTATCAAGGCTTTTGGTCTCAGTGCAGCTTGGACAGTGAGGGTGTGGAACAGCTTCCAAAGGGAGCAGCTGTAACCTCTCAGCTCCGGCCTGCTGCCCTGGCAGCCAACCCACTGAACCTTCTTAGTGAGAAATATCCCAGAAATCTGGAAAAGAAAGAGGTGTGTTTAGGATAGATGCAGCTCTGGGATCTAAATGTACTACTGGATGTAAAGGCACAGCTGATCCTACATGGAACTGAGGGTAAAGAACTTTCAATGACTTTCTCTGCACTTGTTGCTAATGAATTCAGGCTTAAGGCAAATAAATGACTTTTAAACCTACAACAACCCTTAAGTCCCAGATACTCTGATGTCCCTTTAGAAAACCCAACCCTCTTGCAGGATACACAAAATACTGATGTCAAACCTACTGAAGTTGGCCTGACAGAACACATGAAGTAGCTCAACCTGTATTATTTTTTTAAGAACAGCATGAACACAACACAAAAATGTTACTGTAAACTCTGGCAGAGCCCTAGTTTCCCTGGGCACACTAAAAATTCCATTTTACTCCACCAGGCTGACATGACTCCCAGTGGTACAACCTTCACAGGTCAAGATGTAGAATTTAATATTATTTCTTCTTAAAACAAACCCACTTCCTAGTCCTTACACCCCAAATCCAGTGCAAGGTTTTAGTTTCTAAGACTCCTCTCTCTGCTTCCCAAAACATACAGGAGGTTTCCAAATTTCAGAGAGCAAATAGGGAGGGAAGAGTCTTATTAATTTCTGTCACAAATCTTTGATTGCCAGAGTGGGATGGGATTCCAGCAAGGCCTTTGCATGCCAGGAAGTTAAAGATTATTTGGGGAATGATGCCCATTTCAGTGGGTGAATCTCCCATCAATTCAGCTCTGCCCTTCCAGAGAATCCTGCTGGAAACAGGCACAGCAAAGCCCAAAATACCCCCTGGGAATCTCGGATCCCTGGAAGCTGACATTAGGGAACACACATAGTGCTTGCTCATTCTAAACCCAGCCAGGACTGTGGATTTCAATTCTCTCATTTCCATTTCTTCATGTGGATTTTTTTGGTTGTTGTTATTTGGTTTTGGTTTTGTTTTCTTTTTTTTTCCTGGTAATGATTTCACTTTATTTTCATTTTAACCTTCTTATAACTCCATTATGACCGAGGGACCATCAGTAAGTGATGTCTTAGATTTATGCAGAATCTTATCCTTTACTAATGCTGCATTTTCTGCTGGAAACTGGCACCAGCTTACCCGCATTTTGTTGTTGACCAGATCCAGAATAGCATCATAAGGGATTTTGTCTAATGGAAGGCTCACCAGCCACTCTTGCAAGGTCTCTAACAACTTTACCACAGGCTGACGGCCAGGAAAGAGCTGAGGAGAACAACAACAAAAAAAAAAATCAAGGCAAACAATCTTTTAAAGCCCAAATCTCATCATCAGCAAGACACTTCTGTCGTCACCTAAATGTTTTCCTGCCTTTAAAACGCTTCAGATTATAGGCAAATTAACTACTTGCTCTGCTTTCAGTGAAAAGCCTTCTCACACTAAGTTGGGCTTACAAAATTAACAAGTTTTATCTGCAAAATATTACAGCTGAAAGTAGTGAATAAGAAGCAGAATTGCATGGAATAACTTGAGACAGATTACATAGAATTTCACATGGGGGTAATTCAGTTCAGAGTGTGGCTCAGAACAGAGGTAACACCTCAGTGAATCAGAGAGGCTGAAATCCTTCTCACTTTTACAAGATCAATCACAAAAAATTAGTTATTTCTGGTCAGATTTCTGTCAGTTGAGAAGCTGGTTATCCAGAAGAGCATTTTCCTTCTCATATGTGTAACAGTGACTTCCTTACCTTGGAACTCAGAGAAGCCACAGACTGGCAGATGGGTGTGAGGGACTGTAAGTCAGTGGTGAGGTTGTGATTTTACACCAGAAATGGTTATTTTGCTTTAATTAGGGCTGTGATTGCTACAGAATTAAGTTGAATGTGCCCAGCAGCCTTTAGGGAGCAAGATTTCAGTAATGAAAATTCCCCAAGTAGGGAATCAGAGACCCCTGTGACTTTGGGATGATCCTCACTAGAACCAGGAGAAGAGTATAAAAGGTTTCCTACCAAAATCACCCGCAAATAATGAATGGAAGAAACAAGGAAAAATGTTACATCACCAAAAAGAAAGGCAAATAAAGGCCGGCAGCCCACCCTGCAAGGGCAGGGGGAGCTGAGCAGGGGCCCAAAAGAGAGCATTCCCAATTTCTGCACTAATAACCAGGGAAGCAAATGACATCAGCTGGCCAGGAGCCATCAGGAAGAGCAGAGGATGTTTTAGGGATAATATGATGGAAAGATTAGCACCACACTTTCTTAAAGAAATGAGGCCAGTGAGAGATTTCTGACCTCTGATGGCTGCAGGGGGGGGAAAGGGGGGTAAGAAACTGTCTGTCTGATTTTCAGATAAATCCAGATATCTGGAAATGGTTCATATTGGCCTTATTACTCTCTTAATAGTTATTGATTCACTGTTTTAAAATAAAACATAGTGGTAGATGCACTGTTAGTAAATATAAAGAGACATTGGTCACTTCAGTGAACTGGCATTATAAAGTGAAATTACTTCAATTTTTTTTCAATTCACATTACATTACAAATGTAACACATAAGCATTTTTATTTTTTAAATATTCATTAATTTTCACTACCTCCATTATTTTGAAATAACCAGTTAAATTCAGTACCTCAATTATATTCCAAATTTAGACAGAGGCTGCTAAGATCTCTGAACAGAACAGCATTTGCCAAGTGTGCATTAATGAAATCCAAAAGTCAAGAATGACAAACAAAGGTTGTTTTAATCCCACTGAGTTACAATAGCTACTTATCCTGAAAATCTGATAAATGGACTATATTTACAGTGGCTGTTCAATATGCTGCAGACTACTTAAGCTTTATTTAATTTTGAGCTCTCTAAGATTAAATTAAAATGCATTTTAACACTGTAAGTATATCAGAACAGCACAAAATACTTCAACACCAACACGTAAATAAACTCCTTTTTAACCTGCTGAGGACACACATATTTAAACATTCTGAGAGACCTTTGCCCCATAATAAATTGGATGGCCGAGTCCCTTCATTCTCACAAATAATCAAAGACCAGAAGTGTATACCTTGGCAGAGATGGTGACAAAATCCTTGAAGGTCTTGAGCTCAGCTCCCTCAAGCATCTTGTGCGTGGCGAGTTCCACCCTGAGCAGGAAATGCAATCCCGACTCAAGGTCAGCCATGTACAGCTTGGTCCTGCAAAACACACAAATCATGGGGCAGGACCTGGCAGCTTTCTTTTGCTTGTTTGCTCCCCAGCCATGAAGATAAAATTGATAGGGAGAGGTGTCATTAAAGCCTCAGCCTCGCAGTGACTGCAGTTCCCCCGCCCCGGGGGCTCGGGTTGGTGTCACTGGACTCTTTCATTCTCTTCAGGGTTTGGATAAATGAAGCACAATCACATTTCAGCAAGTTGGGTTTTTTTTAATATTTGACTAAACTTTTCTGCCTCCCAGGCAGCTTTACCTTGCCATGAAATTATAGCCCTGGCACTGCCAGCAAGGAAATGAGCGGTGCAAGGAAATTACAGCTTCTCTGCTGGCTTGGCCACAAACAGGGAAATGGCATGTGATGGACAAAGGGAGGACTCTGTTCAACAGCAGTGGGTTAAACACAGAGCAGGGGCACAAACAGGGCTGAAAATGTCACTGTTGGAAAGGACTGGCTTTAGAAATCCTCTCCCAAATGCGGCAGTTTTACTGCAGGTCCCTCGTGTGCAGGTTAAACCACACCGGCTGTCGTGGTAAAACAAACCAAACATTTTAAAAGTTCCTTCTCACAGCCAATTATCTTTATAACAAAAACCCCTTCATCTTTATAACAAGTGCATCAAGCACACCCACCCCCAGCTTTCAGTGCTTCCAGAGCACGAACTTCAGGCACTGTGAGACAGGGCAACGGCACTGAAAAACAGAATTTCACTTGGTTAAGAGTTAAGGTTCCTTGTAAGAGCTCAGCAGCACAGTTGTTCCTAAAAGCATACAGAATTAAAAACCAATCATTCAAGAAATTGGCTGGCCTCACCTCCTAAATTACACACAGGAAAGAATATATTAAAATACAGCATATTCTGTATCTTAACAGCTCAAACTACACTTATTCTGAATCTATCTCCTTAATTAATAATGTACTCCCTCAAAATTTTAAAAACCAGCAAAATTCTGCATCAAGTTTCTTATATAAAGAGACATCCACGTGAATGCAGCAGGTTCTCCCAAAGGATCCTATTTAGAAGGTGCTTGGACTGGAGATTCGTGTCACCAGGATTCTGCCTTGCTGGAAAAGCAGCTCCATTTAACTGAGTTGTTTTGCTATGAGAATGTTTCACACAAAGTACTTTCTAATAGTCATTGAAAGGAGATGACACTAATAGTGTCTATGAAAGGAAAATAAGCACTAAATTAAAGCACTCAGTCCTACATCTTTCCATCTAAAGATGCTGAGGGATTATCTCTCTGCAAAGGCTTTACATCCTTCTCTCACACAAAGAGAGAAAGAGGGTGAAGATAAACCTTTGGGATTTGGGATGATAAACATCTTTTTCCAGTGACTTTAGTATTTTCTATTATACTTGTATTTGGCAGCACTTTTTAATGGGCTCTGCTTCAACTGTTACACACACAGAACCCTCCTTTTCTACAGAAATTACATAGCTTTTTTTTTCACTATTCAGTTTTACTTCCTGAGGTTTTCCAACAATTCACATCAGTGATTTTTATATTTCAGGCAATAAGTTCTTCAGATTTGGAAGATTTTATTATAAATTACAGCACAGCTTCCCATGGGGCAAAAAAAAAAAACCCTGCAAAGCAAATTTTAATAATCAAGTATTGATCAGAAAATCAAGGTGGATCACTTACTTATCAAACTCTTTCCACACCTTGATTTCTGTGCCCTCCTCTTTGTTTTCCTGAGCAGGCAGCTGCAGTGGCAAAAGGAGCTTTTTCCTTACGCCTGGCAGGGACTTTAAATACGAGGAAAAGAAAGACCGGAGAGGCTTCAAACTGCAAATAAACAGACAACAAAGAGAGATTACTTTTAATCTCAGACTCAGTGATTGTCCAAAGCAAATTAGCATCTTTATAAAACAAGATATTCACTCTGGTTCATGTTGTCCTAGTCCTAGGGCAGCAGGGTGTGTTGCCACACAAAGCGAAGTGAAATAAGGTTCAATTTAGCAATAACAATTTGGATTAGTGGTGTGAAATTCCAGTCAAAGTAATAAAATCCGTAAGTTTTTCCCTTTCAGTAATAAATTAAAGCTATAAATAGGCAACAGTGGTAAGTAAAAGTGGTATTGATAACACAGGTAACACACAGCTTCAGTCAGTGCAGTGCACTGATGACATGCCAGGATACAATGTCATTATTACAGGCTAAAGGATGACACAGAGTAATTTGCTTTGTGTGAAAGGAATCCACAGAAGCTTTTTTTAATAACTTAAATGAACCTCCTCATACTGCTCTGACTGAAAATGACTTACTTGTTAATTAAGCCATGGGACCCATTTGGTTGGATCAAGTAGCAGGAGGGCACTGAGGGAACACCCAGTTTCTCCAGGAAAGCCTTGTCAGAATTCAAGGCCCTCCTCACCACGATGTTTTCATACTGGATCAAGTCCAAGATCACCTGGGCAACGAAAAGATGACATGAATTACACATTGTTCAAGGAATGGCCAATCTTGCAGGACAAAACACAGAAATGGGTGAAGTGCATCACCCTTTCAGGGCATTGTTAAGCTGTCTGCCAAGGAAGTGCAGCTACAAGTGCTCTGTGCACTGAAAGAAGATTTAATCTTCTCTGGAAATTTATTATTCCTATCTTCCTCTTTTTTTATTATTTTTCTTGGTCTGTCCTGGTCTTTGCCCCTTCCTTCCATCACAGTGATCACACGTGGCCTTCCCCTCTTCAGGAGCTGGGACTCCTGTTAGATTTGCCCACATTGCCTTAGCTTGCAAACATGAAAACAGTGTTATTTTCTATTTCACCATTTCTATTTCTATTCTATAAAGCTAAATACTACATGACATTAGCAAACATCTTTTCCTCTGAAGGCAGACTCCACTTTGTGTTAATCAGATGTCTCTCAGTCTTCCTCTGTAGCAGCAGGTAAAAAAAAATATCAAAGCAAGTGTGATAAAAAGCTAACAAACTTTATAATCTTCTCATTTCTTTTCATCAGTAATGCTCACTTGTATCAACACAGCAGCTTCCAAAACAAATGCCTGGAAGCAGAGCAGCCTGCTTCCCAAAATGATTCTCCCTTTTGGCAGCCACAGCCTCCTCCCCTCCTGCAACTGGGCCATCTCAGCATCAAATCTAATTAGAAACATTTTGCAGACATTGGATGTTTCTACACAGATTATGCCCAGATAATTATGCAATTTATTTTCTTCACTTATCCTAGATCTTGGCAGGAAGAGAAAAGCAGCAGTTGTCTAAGCTAACAGCAGGCTCATTAGGTGGGGAAAAGATGCCAAATCAAATATTTTATTGATGGAGTGGGGGAAGCAGAAACCAAAGACTTCCACTTCTTCCATGTCTCAGAGATGTGAGAATAATCTTATGCTATCATCTTAATTTAGAACAGAGTTTCCCAACATTTACATGTGAAGAAAGGGAACCCAAGATTTTAGATTATTATCAACAGCTGAAATCATAAAAGTTGCCCAGAAGAACAAATATCACAAATGGTTCTCCAGCAGTAACAAAACATTAACATAATCTGAACCATATTTTTCCTGTGATCTTCCAAATCTTGAAAATAAAAAAGAACTGGGCTAACAGTGAAGTTGATAAATTAATCTCCCACGGAAACATGAATGGAAGAAGTCAACACGACATCACTTTCTTTTGTGAGCAAGTTCCTCTGTGTGACCGAAGCACCGCCCTAGAAAATCCCCTGGCTTTGTGATCCCTCAAACAGGCATGACCTGCCCTTTATGACCCTTGAATTCAGTCCTGGAATCAGTTTGTTGCTTGGCTAAATAACCTAAAACTCAGCTGTGTTGTGCCAACACTCATTCCCAGACCTCCCGTCGTTCCGAAGGCACAGTTACCTCTCGTCCCACGTAGGAGCTGTTGCTTTCAAACACGATGGCAGTGTAATGGTGGCTGTTCTTGTCAAAAAGAGAAGTAATATCACTGGACCTTTTAACAAAAGAAAAGAAAAGAAATTCAGAATGCAACACCTCTCCTGATATTTATGGAATTTCATTTTACAACCTCACAGCAGAACCGATAGTAGGGAAAAAAAAACTCGCTTCGTCTTTAACAGGACCTTTTGTATTTTATTTAATTAACTCAGTGACCATAAACAGCTCCATTTGAAACAAGGAACTTACCAAACTGGGTCCAGTGGTGGGCAAGCAGGTGGTCTGACCTCCTGGGAATGGTTCTGCAGGAAGTCAATCATCATCTGACGGACTGTTTGCAGCTCTCGGTCTGCTCCTGCTGAGAACAGGTTACAAAAAACACAAAACTGGGGGAAATGACTCCCAAGGAGGTTTTCTGGGAACGTGAGTTCCTGTGCAGGCAGGTTTTCCCATGCTGTGCTGTGTCAGGTTTTTGTTTTAAATTTAGACTCACAACCCAGAACACCATTTGGCTGAAGAACTAAGGATTGAGTTGCAGGACTGCATTTTAATGTTAATATATGATCATATTTAAAAGCTGTGGTCCCACCCCAAAATTTATACAACTTCAAGGCTTTTCCAAATCTGCCTGCCTGGCTGATTTTTCTCTTCAAACAGTGCTTGATTCTAAATTTGTGCTCATTTTCACAATAGTTGGTGTGGGCACCTTCAGGAGCTTTTTTGCCATAAGGGCATCAATCATGAATTAAAAACTGCCAAGGTGTATCAATCCTACCAAGTGGGCCAGGTAACAGTTTGAGGGAATAACTGGAGTGTGAGAATATTTGATTTGCTTGAGGAGAAACCAACTAAAAAGCAGGAACTGCCATAAATGTCAAAAAGCAGCAGGTACCAGCGTGGCTCCCTTGGCCAGGAAGGGTTAATGGTGCAGGTGGTCTCTCCTCTGACCTCTGGCCTTTTAAATGTTAATCCACTGAAAGACACAACATCACTTTTGTCCCTGACAAACCACCTCAAGCTGTGATCCTGTCACACACAGGGGATAAGCCTGGTTTCAGTTAGGCAACATCTGAATAGGGGCTCTCCCAGTGCAATTCAGGACGCCTGGAAAGTGGCTCACTGGCATCAGGATCCAGCAAATTGGATCTCCTGCTGATGAGGTGTGTGGTGGGGAAAAAAAAAAACAAAAAAGGAGGAATTTAAAAAAAATTATCAAGACATTTGGGAAAATTAATAACTTCATTTGAAAGAAAAATGAGGAGTGTGAGCCCTAAGTTCTGGAACAAACGTTTTGCCTGTCTAAAATTGTGCCATTTTCATACAGTGCTTGGAATATCCTGACTATTTAGTGCCCATCCCACCTCTGTCCAAACTAATTGACAGGCAAAGGGATTTTGCTTGTTGTGTGACACGTCCCTGGCTCACAGGAGAACTGCCCTGGGATTCCTTACAGCTGGATCTTCTTACCTTGGTAGTTTTCTCCAGTAGTAAACTGCTTTGTGAATGCTTTGAAGTACTATGGGGGAGAAAAGAGAAGCCACTGCATTAGACAAAACCAAGACTGGCTTTCAAGAATTTTTACTTTTCCAGCTCTAACTACAAAATATCTTTATCTTTGAGTTTTCCCTCTAAGTCTGCAAGTTCCAAAGATCTGTTTCTCACTCATGTGTACCATTCAGAACTCTGATAACAATAAAGTCAATTTAGAGGAAAAATACTGCAAACATTAACCCAAATGAACTGATTCCCAAAAATCTGTGTTACCAGCTCTGGATGTGCTTGGAACACAATTCACATTTTCCCAACTCCCTCCAGTGGTTAAACAGGAGATCTAAGGCAGCTTGGCCACCTTCTGCTATGGAAAATAACATGGAAAAATAAAGACTGTGTTCCAATTTACACCTAAAGCTTTAAAGATTAAAAAAAATATTGGTCTTTCTAACAGGGTAAAAGATCACAAGTCCTACAGTGAAATGGCTCTTGTTCCCCCTCATCAAAACAGAGTTTATTCAATCCTCTCCACCCACTACATTCTGCTCAGACTTACAGTTAATAATGTGATGATACAGACTGACAGAAGGTAAAAATTGCATTTAGATTTAAAAATGAACAGTGGTAGATACTTCTGGTTAACACAAGATCCTTTTAAACGGCAGTTTAAGCAAATTATGAAATTAATTAGAAAAATAGTGAATGATCAATCAAGGGGAAATTTTTAATTGGTCGTAAAATCAGCTGTTTTCATGAGGCAATTATCGTGAATATCCTTTACTATCACACACCAAAACTAGAAACAATATCAATTGTTTTTATCAATAATCAGAAACATCTGAATTTGAAAAATATTTGTACAAATTGTTATCTAATGAATCTATTAAAACAGAGTGTCATATAAACGGAACAACACAGTACTTTGTGTGAGAATTTTCCAGATTCAGAATTCCTGCTCTAAACAGGATTTTGCATTCAGCAAAAAAAAACCCACCTCAAATTAATCTGTTATCAAGTCTGCAGTTTTCTCAGAAAAAGCAAAGTAAAAGTCTAGTTAAAGAACAACGAGTTACAGATAATTTTATGGTTTTAATTAGTACAAAACATGCATTATTTACCTAAGGCAGGATGTTCTGCCACTTACCCTAAAGGTGGGGTAATAGTGAATACCGTATTCCTTGCAGGTCTCATAGTTCTCCTCTTCCCCGCAGTCCAGCACACCAACTCTAATTGCAGATTCCCAGTCTGAAAACAAAGACACCTTTCAATTTTCAGCAGAAGTGATCAGGGATCCCAGCTGATGGATTACCCTGCTTCCCAGGGAAAGCAGGAACAGGACTCTGACAGATTCCAGTGGCACAAAAATCCAGCCCTCGGTCGATTCTCATTTGCTGCTCATTTCCACCCCCGAGTGTAACACAAGCTACTCATTTTTAGAATAACTAAAACCTCCCTGTTTCTCTTGGCTGCATCAGGATTTTAAATGCACCTAAACAAGAGGAATCCCAACAGACAGCGCAGCAGTTCCAGGGCCGAAGGCATTTTAGTGAATCCGGGAAGATGAAATTGGGGTCATCCCATCAGGACCCCGGATTGAATTCCCCAGCTTTTTCCATTAGCTATGCTCATAAAACGAGGCATGCAGAATAGAGAACTGAATAAAATTAATCCAGCAGTTACTCATCCACATGGCTGTCAATTACAAACCCACACATTCGATGCTCTGTTTTTTTAATAAGCTGTTTTTTTCTCGAAGTTACAATTTGCTGAGAGGCCTCAGGATTACACACAGCCCCCAGCTCAGGCAGTGTCTGCTGAAAGTTGTGTTTATCCATCAGCATTGTTCAGAAATACATGAGATATACCTCAAAAAACACCTGAATTTTAACCAGAGTGCTAAATAGTGGAGTTTGAGCATCACTGTGAGTTTTCTTTATACACTTTTCATAGCAGTAACCACAAGAGTTCAAGTATCTCTACAAATATGCTTCTGTAACTTCAATAAGAGCTTTCAACTAACTTGCTGCTTTTTCCTTCTCTTTTTCCTGGGAACTTATCTTTTTGAGCCAGGCTGTGCTGCAGCAATTACTTTAAGGAAGAACCACTCCAAGGGAATCCTCAGACGGTTCCTCTTTAAAGCAAAGTTAAATCAAACCAGCCGTGGGCAGAATGTCAAGGTCCCCCCCCTACAATTCCCAAGTACCAATAAAATTTAAAAAGCAGTAAAATCAAACTTGCTTTTACAGCAAAGAGCAGGAAGGCTTCATCAAGTTCAAGAGCTGATGGAGAGCTGCTTTGCCAAACTGCTTTTGAAACTTAGCTTGACCTTTATTTGTCTTTGGAGGAGACGGGGCAGCCGAGGGAGAGTTTGGTGCTGAACATGCCACGAGCTGAGCGGGCACCAGGAGACCCCCCAGCCGTGCTGGAGCAGATGGGCATGTATTCACAGCAGCACAAAGGACACAACAGTCCGTTTCATCAACTAAAATGCAAAATACAAAAGGGAAGTTTGGCTTCTGGGTATCTCTCCCATTCAACTTCCAGCACTCCTCCTCCCTTTTTCCACCTGTCTGGATCCTCCTCCGTGCCATGAATAGGAGCTCTGTGATCCCAATGCAAATAACCCCCACGCAACAAAGCACCCCCAGCCCAGCTAAACCCCCGGGTTAAAGAGCACCAGCTGGGGAGTGTGTTGCTCAGCATTCCTGCTGCTGGAAAGGCAGCTTTTCCATTCTCAGGGATGCCAGAGTTGCTGGAGAGCACAGCCCACACCGTGCAGTTTACATGGCCACTGCAGCCTGGACCTGATTAATTCGAAATTAGCATTAGCAGTTTTGAAACACTGACTCACAAACCATGTGAAAGAGGCTGAGGGGTGACAAATTAACCAGCACAACTTCTGTTCATGCCAAACAAGTTCCAGTGAATGACAGGCCTGTCTCGGACAAACTGGAATCTACAGGTTGGTCAAACCTCCCACTTGAGAAGGGCTACACAACACTGATCCTATTTTTCAGGAGGATTACGTTCTTCTGTGAAATCTGCAATGGTTGTATTGCCAAGATTTAACAAATGGGAAACAAAAATGAAGTCTATTAGCACAGGCCTTTTATGGACAAAGTAGTAGCAACCAATTTAACTGGATTTTGTTTGGATACCAAATTAGCAAACACATCCACAGCGATCCAGGAGCTCCCTAATGTGAAAGAACCTGCATCCTTGAGGAAAGCTTTAATATCCTAGCAGAGGAGTAAATATTTTTGGAAAAATAAATGTTGAGACAGCCTAAGTGGGCAAAACGGTCTGGGTTTGGGTTTTTTTGAGGGAGCTCCCAATGAAAAGTGTGCCTGTTCTCAGCCTCCTCCTAAAATCCATTCATTCCAACTTGAAAGTGGAAACATTTTCCTGACAAATAACACCAGAAGCCAATTGCATTTGCTGGCAGTGCCAATGTCCACAAATATCAAAATCCACTTTCTAAATGAAAGTCTTCATAAAAATTGAAAGGACTAAAGAGGAGAGAGGCCTTTAAGTGGTTCCAGCAATACAAGTGCATAACAGAATTTGCAGTTATCATGAATGTAGATGAGAAAGAAAATACGTATTTGAAGAAGTCATGACAAATTACAAAGGTATCACACTGCTCTATTAATATATAAACATGTCCCTGTTTTATTTTGACAAAAGCTCTGGTCAGTTCAGGCTCTTCATGACCTTCACTGCATTGCTCAAACACTTCCTTGTTACTTCAAAGAAGAAGAAAATCTAATATACTCTGGCCAGAAGCAAATCAAAGCAGCAGTGAAAATGTTACATAAACTTATGCAGGTTAAACAGAAAAAAGCCACTGCTTTTACAAACAAGCCCCCCAAGGAGCATTTGGACTGTTCTGAAACCATCACTGCTCTGTGCTTCTCTGGTTTTGAGCCTCTGCTCATCAGACAGAGTCCCTCAGTGCATGGTGAGTTCCTCAGGACCTATTTTTGGGTGGGCCTTCATTTCCACAGATCTAAACCCATGAACATCTAAGACTGCGTCTGCATCTCCTGGTAGCTGTTAACACTTTTCAGGATGTCAGAGAAGAGCAGAGCCCTTCACTCCCTCTCAAGCTGAAACCACGAGGGCATTAGAACTGCTGTTCCATCCTGGAAAAGATCTCTGGGGTGAAATGCTAAACTAAGAATAGTTGAAAAGCCTTTTACACCACTATATTAAGAATAACATTTCATACACATTTGATCTCTGGTTTCCTCCCACCAGAGGTATTGAATATAACCAATACCTGAGGGGCCTGTTTGTTTCCTCACACGTAAAAACAGAGTAAAACACTTCAGCACCTGCCAAAAAACCTGAGCAGGCTGACACAGCAAGGCAGGTCTCTCAGGATAAGCAGTGGAGGCCACCAGTTCTTTTTAATTCACTATGTGATAAATCTGAAAACCTGGTTCTCACTTTGCTTGATTTTTGTATTATTTCCTGGTGCTCCTCTTCCCCCTTCTAGGCCAGCCACTCTATGCTGAATTTGCAAGATATAGATCAAATACATTCATGGTCTTTCCAGTACCACGATATTTTTTACTTAGCCTCCAAAGTAGGCTGTTCTCTTTACAAAACATTCAGGAGATAAATATTTTGCCTCCAAGAGTTCAGCCTAAACAAACCTCCCATGGGCACGCATGGATGCTCGTGTGTAAACCCTGCAGCTGGATCACTGTGAGTGGGTGTGAGGTGATGTTTTATCCCTGGATTCCTGTGAAACCTTTAATTAAATGGGTGCTACCACCACTCATGCCTTGCTCTGCTCCATGTGCCATTCTGGCAGCGTGGGATCACCAGGAAAGTGGGATGAGGGGTGATGCTCACACAACAA
>JAWWES010000038.1:2415710-2443944 GCA_035583135.1 Lophotriccus pileatus
CACCAGGAAAGTGGGATGAGGGGTGATGCTCACACAACAAAGTACCACCAGGAAAGCGGGATGAGGGGTGATGCTCACACAACAAGGTACCACCAGGAAAGCGGGATGAGGGGTGATGCTCACACAAGGTACCACCAGGAAAGTGGGATGAGGGGTGATGCTCACACACCAAGGTACCACCAGAACAGAGGATGAGGGGTGATGCTCTCACACAACAAGGTACCGCCAGGAAAGTGGTACCACTTTCACCACCATCCCCAGGGGTGATGCCCACACTCAGAACACCAGCAGGGCACTGGGAGGAGGGGTGATTCTCACACACCGGAGGCACCACGGCTCACACCCCCACCACCCGGCCACGCGTGGCCGGCCCGCACAGCCCAGGGGTGACACAGCGCCCGAGGCCTCGCGGCCCCCCAGCCCAGCGCCCCTCGAGCCCCACCGCGGCCCTGCGAGGGGCGACCCGGTCCCGGCCTCACCTTTGACGTCCCCCGCCAGCGCCCGCCAGGTGGGAGCGAAGGCGATGCAGTGGCCGCAGGACGAGCTGTAGAACTGCACCACCCAGGCGGCCGACGAGTTGAGCAGCGCCGGCCGCACCGAGCCGGCCGTCAGCACGGTCAGCGGGTCGTGGCCGGGCCGGTAGAGCCGAGCGGCCGCGGCCGCCGCCAGGAGCACCGGGAGCAGCAGCGGGAGCGGCACCGGCAGCGGGAGCAGCGCCCGCCGCCCCCCGCCCGCCGCCGCCATGTTGGGACGCGCCGAGAGGGGCGGGGCGGGGCCGCGCCATAGCAACGCGCCGGCCATGGCGGCACGGCCTGAGGGGCGGGCGGGGGGAGCTGAGGGGAGACGGGGCTGAGCCGTGTCCTGAGGGGAAAAAGGAGTGCTCCGTGTCCCTGTGAGGGGAAACGAGCAGTGCCCTGATTCCCTGTGAGGAGTGCCCCGTGTCCTGAGGGGAATGAGGGCTCTCCCGTGTCCTGAGGGAAGCAAGGAGTGTCTCCCATCACCTTTCTCCTGTCCCCCTGAGGGCAGTGAGGACTATCCTGTGTCCCCTTGAGAGGGGAGCGACAACTGCCCCCCCCGTGTCCCTTCAGAGCCTTTCAAAATGTGGATTATGTAAAAAAAAAATTTCATAAGCAAAGGTGTTCTTTGATGTTTGACCTCTCGAGGCTAATCAACAAGAAGGGAGGTTTAATCCGTGAAACAGCAGCTAATAAGCAAGCTCTGAGCGATGTCCGTGTGTCAGAATAAACAAATTACTTGCTGTAGAGCTGTTAAGGTCTAGGGCTGGACATACTTCAGTGGTCTCAGCCCAGGGGGAGGTTGGAGCTCGGGAAGAACGATGCACCGCTGACAGGGGTACAAAGAATGCAAAGTTTTTGGGCCACGAGGACATTCCGCAGAACTCCACGGCCCGCTGTGGTCCCTTCCGACCTGACCCACCCCGTGATCCTTTGAGATCGCTCGGTGGCCACGTTTATGTGACAATTCGTAAGGAAATGGAAGTTCAACTTCACAAAGCTTCTCACCGAGAAGAGATGAAAACCTCAGGGGCCTCTGGGTCAAGAGCTGTTTCATCCCAAAGTACCTCTCTCAGGAGGGAAGAGCCGTTTCTCCTCAAACTGAAGCTCTGATAAAAGGCTGCACGTGGGCAGGCTGATAAAAACTCTGTCCTTTCCATAAATTCAGGTTGAATGTGCACTAGTCATGGATTTTAGCACCTTTTATAGCTCTGGCCACAGTACAGACCTCTCCTTTCATTTCTAAATACAGGCTTAAGGACTTTCATTACATTAATGAGAGGAAGAAAACCAACAACATCCCCAGAGGACAGTTTCAGAGTAGTTTAAAACTTAGATAATTAAAGACTGAGGTCTCTGAAAATATAATTCTTGCTTCTGTTATTCACAAGCACTTCTTTTAATCCTTGAAGAACAAGTAGGAAACAAATGGGTCTAAATTCTTACTTCAGGCCTACCAGTGTAAATTTAGAGGTTGGAATTTAATTCATCAGATTCTCCCCCTTCTGCCTTTTCTTTTCCTGTTCCTCTCTTTTTTGACCATTAATAAGTGAAGTGCTTCAGTCACATATCTTTTGATCCATATCCACAGCTACAGGCTAAATGATTTCTCATATCACATCCCAGCTTTGGGGTTTTCTGTCTCTTTTTCCTGGGTACAACAAGCAACAAAATAGATGGTTACAAGAGCCAGAGTCCAACAGCTCCAAAGAATTGAAAAATCTTGCAGCAGCTGCTAATTAGGATTTTAAAAATCTGCAGTGCCAAAGATATTTTAGAGCACATTTTATTCAGAAGAATTGCTAAATGTATAAAGATGAAAGAGATGGATTACAGGAAAATTAAATGTAGGCTTTAACTGAGAAATAATCATTTTCTATGAAAGATAATGACTCCTCTTGAGGCTAGTATCAAGATTTATTGACCCAGGAGGTTAATATTGATCAAACCCAAGGCAAACAAAATATTAGACCTTGAAGGAGAGTAATCTTGATATTGAAGTCTTGCCACTGAGTGAACAGGTCAATATATCTGGGTGGCAGAATCTCAGGTTTTGAGCACAGAATGGTGGGGGGATATTAAACATGTCTGACATGTTCTGTGTATACACTTTTTATTCTCATCAGGAGGAGTTACTTTATAGCTGTGTCCTTCCCCACAGAGCATCTTGTGAGGGTTCAGGCTTCACTCACAGACCTAATTGCAAATCTGATGGTTATCAGCCTCAGGTGCAACATAAGGCACCAGTCTGAAATCAAACAAGTCCTTCAACTATTATTTCATAGGTAAGTGATGCTTTTAAGAGCTTTCATACCAAACACAAGGATCCTGCTGCTGCTGCAAAGTCACAGTGACAATAAACTGAAAAACCAGAGGGCTTCAATATATGGATTTGTCATTGTATCCAACAACCTGCAAGTCCAGGAGAAAAAAATTGAGTTAAATTCTACTATAAACTGACAGCAAGAAAACGAATAACTTATCTGGATTAACTAATCAATGAGGATAGAAGTCAGAGACTTAAGAAAATGTACCACTAGGGACATGAAAACATTTTCTAGGATAAGACCAACAGTTAATACGCTCGGGGCAGAAGTTGCCTTTTTATTTCTGTTCATATGGCAACAAGCAGGGGAGGGTTTAATGTCCTCAGGAACTGTCTGCACAACAAAAGAACTCCCAGTCACTGCTGAGAATAGCAGTCTATGATATAATCAGCAATTCTAAATGATTTCAGTACAAATAATGTTTTACGTATGGTTTATTTTGTTGATTCAGAAAAGAATTCAATATGAAACAATTCAGTATGAAAACAACCAAGGCAAAAGAGGTGGGACAGCACTTTCCAGAGTGAACTGATTACCATGCTCAAGGAATGCTCCTATTTCCTTGCTAAAATCTTGGGGTTTCCACTTTTTCCAATGTTTTGCCATAACAGAAGGATTATTAATTTCCTCTGTTTTGCCAATTAAAGCACATCCCCAGCACCCTATGTTGAGATGTTGTATGAATTCAACAGGCTGATGTGAACTGTATGATAAATAACCCAAATCACATGCACAGGTTTAATTGACAGACACTGAAGTTACTGAGAGAAAAGTCTCCCATTTAAAGTGCATTGCATCAGTATTTGTCTCATTTACATAAAATTATAGACATTTAGATTTATATCTGGCTCTGGGTCCTGCCATTCCTTATGCCACATCTCTGAAACCATCTCCAGGCTATTTTTAACTAGTTCCACAGAGTATTAAAAAAAAAATAATGATGCACAGTCACTTTTAAATCTGCTGTACCCATCAGGAAAAGTTTTAGATTTGTTCCAGTTAGAGGAGTTTATTCCAAACTACAGAGGCCCACAGCAATTCAGGATCTGGGAAATTCAACTCCATCTGCACATTTACATTCTTCAGACAGTCACCAATCATTTTCTGAGCACAACTTTCAAAGCATTCACAACCTGAGCATGATAACAAGAATAAGATCATTTGCACACAAATTGGTTCTGAAACCTGTTTGTAGAGACTTGTATACAATTTTAAAACACACTGTGCTTTTCAAAGCAGATAAAGTGCAGTCTTGAATAATAAAAAAAGAGAAGAATAAAATTTTTCCCCTTTGGATTCTGTGTGACATCAGTCTAAGAAGACCATCTTAATGAGCCTTCCCAAAGCACAGAACACAAGGAGAATATTTTGTGTGATATTTTTCTATCTGCATAAGTCTCTCCTTGATCTTTTCAGGATAAATATGAATGTACAAATTAGGCCAAGGCCACACTGGTGTTGGCTACAAGTTCAGAGTTAAAGTTCTTAAATCTCTCATTTCTTGACTGAAAAATAAAGAAAAAAAATATCAGAGATTAAAATTCCTCCATTTGGGCCCATGAGGAAAAACTTCTAATCACAGGCTTTTCTCAGATAAATCTTATTAAGAACTCTGATTGTATCAAGGATCAAGCAATCAAATATGTCTTCAGTCATCCTCATCTTCACTGTTAATTCATCATCACCATAATAAGTCCACTGAGACTCTTCTTTACGGAGCTCCTGAACCTAAAATATAACAAGAATAAGCTCAAGAGGAGGAGTATGGTTGGTTCTGAAAGCTACTGAGACACTGTACCTAATCCAACAGCTTTATATATGTGATATATAATAAAACATATATAATATAGTTTATATATTGATATGTTAAACCACTCACTAGAACTGGAAATACTGGATTATTATTGCAAGTGTACTGAAAAGAAAGGCAATAACTTGAAGTTCTGAAATAATTAAGAAGATATGATTCTCACAAAAGCATAAGAATTTCTAGTTTAGTAAGTAGGCAAATCCCATTTGGAAGTCTGCTTACCAGAATAAAGTCCAGTCTGTCTCTCTTGCAGTTTCCATACTTGGTCATATTTAAGAATTTCCTTTTCATTTGTAAGTCATTCTTTTCCAGGTTCATTATTTTAACAATTTCACCCTGAACAAATGTCTACAAAAGAAGAAAGGCTGGAAAGGATTTGCCTCATAGGAACTGTGGCATTGTGAATGTTGCAGATCAGCTCTGAGGCCAGAAACCTCCCCTAGTTTAGGAAACTCATCAGTATTGGCCAACCAACACATTTTAGTAATAATGTTACTTTAGAGGTTACACCCAAAATAGTCATAATTCAGAGGATTTAGGCCAGTCCTCTGCAGAGCTCCATACTTTTGGAATATTTTGACTAACCAGCTCAGCCTGTGTTTATTGAGGCATTTCACAGCAATGCTGTTCTCCCCCCAATCAGTTCCACTGCCATAACCCTCCCCATTTCACCCTTCTCATTGCCATTGCAATACCTGCTCTCTTCACTGACTCTTGTTACTGCACCTGACATTTCCAGAACGTACCTTGACATCACTGACATCTGTTCTTCTGCAGAGATGCCTGGAACAGTGAGATCCCATGTTTATTTTCATCCAGGGAAACGTATTTGGATTTGCAGTCACTTGACACTCTGCACGTAACAACTCCCGGGTCAAGTCAAATATAACCTGGAACAACAAAACCACAGCACTGACACGACTGAACCTCTCCCTGATGGCCCTTTCAAACATTTTCTCAGCACTACTGAAGGATTCTTGGGGGGGGTGACAGGAAAGGTTTGAATCTCAGGGCAGGATTTCCTGACAGCACCTGCATCACTGATGTTCCTACAGCTGGTGTCAGGTGCCCAGGGCCTCATGGCTGAAGAACTCTGGCAAAAGCCACCTATTCTACTGGAATTATTGTGTAGTAGATCACCAGTTCTACTCTGCAGTACCTTCCAGTGTTCCTTTAGCTACGTTTTGTGTTAGTTTAATAATTACATTAATATTAGATATTATCTGAGTCAGCTTACAGAACATTAAAAAAGTTAATAACAGTTAGTGCTTTAAAGATACCTGATTATACATCCTCTTGCTTTCTGCTTCCAAATCATTCCCTGGGAGATCATTACATTCAGAGCACTTTGGCACACTGATGCTCCTGAAATTTGAATTTATGTTTTCTGGGGTCCACAATTCTTCTACAGCACATGCAGACAAGTTTCTAACATAAGAACTGCAATGTGGTATCACAAGAGGAACTTCCACCGTTTTCTTCCAAGGAGCTGAGTGCCACTGATCTAATTTGTACAAGTATTGCTTTTGTCTTTGTCTCACCACCATATGTTGATCAGAATTAGGCTGAACAAAGTCTTCAGAGCTTCCAAAAACACCAGCATCAAGGATTTTATTAAGGAACTTCAGGAGAGAGGGAAAAAAAAAAATTCCTTAAGTGAAGATAATTCCTTAAATTTAATCCCTTAAATGGGTCAGATTAAGGGAGCAACCTGGTTCCTAAAGTTGACATGATGTAATTTTTATGAATGATAAATTCTTGCCCGTATAGACCCAGCTTCAGGTCCAACACTTTAAATTAAAACTCTCCCACTGTACTTACTGGCAGAGTGGTTGGAGAAGTCTCTGAAGATAAATGAAGTATCTTGTCTGCTTTTGATCCGTGTTTTCTTTTAATCTTCTTATATTCTTTCACTGCATCGTCTATAAATTTAGTTACAATTCTTTCTGCTACTGTGTGACAACCATGAATGCAAAGCGTATCAAAATCACCCAGGAGAACATCAGAAACCTTTGCTGATGGCTCAGATAAGACAGCAGCCGAATTTTCTTTGAGGAGAAACAGTTTCTGATTGTCTCCTTGCCTTAGGCCTTTGCTGTAATTCATCATGTCCTTTCCAAAGGCACTTTTATATTTGTGTTGAGCTGTTTCAGAAAACGCAATTAAAACGTCAAACAGAAGTTTTTTACCGAGTTCACTTGCAACATCATCAGCAAGTTTAATTCTTTTCTGATCCTCTACCAAGCAACAAATATTTTTGCTTGTGTTTACCTCATCTGTGTTATTTGCCCTGCTTTTCATTGGAAGCACAGCTGCAAGTATCCTTTGTTTTATTTGTGCCAGCTCTGTTTTTTCCTTATCTGATCCCAAGCACATTAAGTTCTTTTGACAGAGAAATTCAGTGCACTTATACTGGTTGCAAGGTGGAAACTTCTGCCCTTTTCTAGACAGCAAGGCAGTGTGTAACCTGGACTGGCTTTCTTTTACTTCTGAGCCTCCTGCACTTTTTGTGTCTTCTGTTTTCTCCTCTGTAAACCCCACTCTCTGCTCATCACCTCCAGAATATCTGCAGTCCCCTTTGAAGGATTCGTCATCACCAGAGTCAGAATCTTCACCCCCAGTGGAACTGGAACAATTTTCATTATCCCCCAACAGGTGTGAAATCTCCTCAGGCCTGACAAAGACACCACAGTGCTGAGCACACTCGAAATACCTCACCCCTTGGTAAGTCCCAGCATGGTCCCCTTCAGCTTTGTCCAGTGCAACACCAGCCCAGTGGCCACTGGCAAAATGAGTCTGTCCTTTGAACAGCAGGGTTCCAGCCTGGCTCTGCTTTACCAACACTCTGTCCCCAATTTCAAATGATAGCAATGGGTCATCACTGTCCCCCCCAGTGCTGGGCAGCACGGAATATGTTGTACATTGGTTCATTAATAAGTCAGAACTTTTACTGGCCTGACCAGAAGAAACAGGGTTTGACACAGGCAGGAGCTCCAAATGCTGCAAAGGTGTCTCATGTTCTCCTTGTTGGTGTTCTGATAAGTCCTCCTTTGGGCTGGAAGTGGCTTGAAGTGAAGATTGTTCTGAGGGATGACCAGCCTGAGTTGAAAAAGCATCAATTGTCTCTTGACTGAGGAGGGGAAATTCTTGAGGCACGATGTTATCAGGTAATGGGGTTAATGCATCCATTTTCAGTGATGTATCTTCATCCATACCCTCACTGGTCTCTGAGCCTGTCATTTGTTCTAGTGGGGATGGGAAATCATCTGTGCTGGAGGTAGGATCATCATTTTTCATTGCACCTGCACCTAAAGAGGGAGGAGGAAGATCTTCACTTGGAAATGACAAATCCTTTTTGTTAGAGGATGGCAAGTCAGCACTTCCGTAGGACAATACTTCATCCACAGGAGACAGGATTTCCGACAAGGCATCCTCAGCAGTTGCAGGGAGACCCTTATCACTAACAGAAGTTGCATCATCTTCCCCTTTGGAAGAGCACTTCTCAGCCTGAAACAATTGCTTTTTTGAGGAGGCAGAAGAAAAGGGTCCCCTCTGGGGAGATAGACATGCTAACAGTTTGTTATTTGCAGTATCTCTGTCAGGCAGAAAAGAAACAATGTTCCCCAGTTGGTCAGTAACTAAATCCCGATGGTTCAAAGGAGCTGTTGGTGGAAAACCCTTCAGGTCTCTATTCTGATCCACAAATGAACTGTTCATTTCCCCGAACGCTCTGTTAGCTGTAGAATTAGATTTCTGCTGTTCATTAGGTGAGGAAATATCATCACTGCATGAGGAGCTGGCAGATGCATCATTGCCCTGTTCTGGGATCTCCTGAGAACAGGATTCATTTCTACTGGAGCTTCCTGAGGCACCCAGATGTGGCTCACCCATTCCCTTGTCAAGGCTATCGGTTTGGGAGGAATGTGCTGGCTTGGTTTTGGAGGCACTTGCTTTGTCTGCTGCAATGAAAGAAAGCAGATGATCAGTGCAGCCACGATCCAGCACATCTCCAGGGTGTTTCTGGGAATGTGATGAAATCTCAGCACTGTCATCTTCAGGCAGCTCAGGATCATCAGCAGGTAATGTTCCCTTACCATTACTTATTGCTGTTGGCACCTCCTTTGAAAGATCAGGAAACACATCCCCACCATCATGGACAAACTCTTCTGGAACACTCACATCCTCTCCACGCTTCAGCTCTAATTCTGAATCTGAAATGGAGCTTTCTGAGATGTCAATCCAAACTGCAGACACCTTCTGAAATTCTGGGGGTGAAGAGGCTGATTTGGCACTTTCACATTTCAAAAAGAAGTTGTTTGACTTAGATGATGAATCAGTGGAAGCAAATCCCTCAGAAAATGCTTTTAAATTTAGTTCTTCATCAGAAGCTTCATGAGAAGCACGGTCCAAAGGCTTCAAGCACTGACTGTCATCTACCTGATGGATCTCAGAAGAAACAGGCACTTCCACTTCTTTAACTGGTACATTTAAAAGAATTTTTTTAAAAGCAGCATTTCATTAAAAAGTATTTTATAGAAGAGGTTGCTGATAACTCACTTAGGACACAAAAACCTATAGTCTCCCTCACTATGGTATCTAGGATTAAATGCAGAAAGATGGTTCATTAGAAAAAGTGACACAAATACAAAATATTGCCACAATATGTAAATATTTATAATACAGGGATTATGCATACCCAGAACTATGTAAATGATATAACTGACTCATACATGAACAGACAGTTTTATTTTTTACATGTCCTACTGAGGAGTAAGAAATACAAACTGAGGATAAAAACTGGAAACAAAAATAACTCCACCAGCATGTCCTGTCAAAGTCTATCTTCAACTGATCTATGTTCTTTTAAAAAAAACCACCCTTAAATTACTGAAAAAAATATCTTAAAGGAGGCTAAATTGTTAATGATACAATCAGAGTAAGTTATGAATTTGTTCTGAGGAAGCAGTGCAATCATATCTCCTAATAAACCTTGCAGAGATCCCCCCATCTTGCCCAGCAGTGATTTATGTATTGGCTATAGTGAGCAAGACACTTCAGTAATAAATGAGAATAGTGTCTCTCTTTCTGTCTGGATTAAAGTTTGAGTCAAGTGGTTGAAACAGATTGGACATAATAGCATTAAATATGATTTACCTGTTCCTTCAAGAGTATTCTCTGCCTGAACCATGCATAAGTTACACCAGGTAGAAAGCATGCCCAAGCTTTTCACTGTGAACCTGCTGCCACATGGACTAATATCTTCATTGCCTTTAGGATCCACCTTTGGGTTTGAAAGGAGTGCCTCTTCCTGCAGCACAGATTCCTGGAGCGTAAATATTTAAGAGACACAATTAGTATCAGATTAAATTTACACATTCCCCCTGAGGTATGTAAGCACACATGGACGCCTGAGCACATATATCCATGTTGGGGCTGTATCAGTGAGGTGGGAAATAGGAAAGGGACTGGTCTCTGCAGATGCTGTGGGAAATAATAGTTTAGAGCTCTGGGAAGGGGTTTAGTTTCCCCTGGAGCAGCACAGCACTTCCCCACAGGAGATGGGTTAAACACAGTGTCACCAGTTAAGAGCACAGAGAATATGGAAGGGGTGGGAGAACTGGTGAACCAGCTGAACCCAGGTCAAAACTTTGTGTTTAGTTGAAGTGCACTTAACCAATACAGACTGATTTTTACTGAATGTCATAACTGCCAAAGGAGTCTTGTGCTGGTCCTGCCATAAGGCAAATATAACCCAGGGCACTGTTTCTTTAGGCATTAATGGAATTCCAGAGACATCCTTACCTGAAAAGCACACTTTCTGCCTTCTCTTGTAATTGGTGTAGATATAGGTTCATCCATTTTAGCTGAATTTACGTGTTCCAGAGGTAATACAACATTACCCTGAGCAATAGGTTCTGAAAGGTACAACATTAAATTACAATGTTTCCAGTGCTACTTTTTTATATTGATAACCTTACTTCGGCTTTTTGTCTAGCTCAGTCTTAAGTCATTTATAGTTTGAGTAACCATTGCCCTACACATTCCTAGTCACACCACCAGCAGCTGAAAGGACCAGTGACTTTATCAATCATCACCTTAAGTACCATGCAGTTTCATGGCAGCAACTGGAAAGCCAAATTCCAGAAATTTCTACCCTTTCTTTCATCATCTATGCACAGCTGCTGCCTCAACAAAGCAACTTACACCTTTGCTAGTCATACTTGCTAGTACCAAGGAGATCCTGGCACCAAAACTCACACTGGAGGCAACCAAGGAACAACTCAGCATCCCAAGTTCTCTCTCAGGGGTTAATTTGCTCAAAGTCCTCTTCTGAAAGATCATTTGAACTGCTCCAAAGAGCAGCTAAGACTTCAGCTTTTGCCCTAAAGTGAGTAAGTGGTCACAGACATGGTTTGCTGCCGAATCCTGCACTGGGTACCTGTGTTTCTGCAGTCTTTAGCCATACAGACTGAGCCTGTGGTTTCACCAGCAGCACCACACACTCTCTTGGCCACCATTCCAGACATTTGCACACCAAGGGACTGCTCCAAACCTGGGGACTCCTCTGCCTGTTTCTGGTACAATCCCAGTGTTTCCTTGTTCTCAGTAAAAAAGCTGTAAAGAGTTGGACAAAGGATTAATGATTGGGAGTGGGGTTTGTGTTTCCAAGTTAGTCATGACAAATCCATAGCAAGTCAAAGGTACAAATTAAATGCTTCTGGTAGTGCTTGATAGTATCTCTAGAGCATTTCTAAGCCAGCATTTGTTCTAAAACAAATAGTGTATTTATTTCTCCAATCCACTCCTTCTCACTTGGTGTTGTATTTTATACAGTCAAGTTTCAAACCTTCATAGACAAGAACAGGAGGAGACTGAAAAAAAACCCCCAACATTAGAACTCAAAAAGCAAAACCAGGGCCAAACCCTGGACTTATCTGCCTCCTCCATTTCCAATCAATCATAGCATATCAGATTTCAACAATTCTCATTACATTTGCTACTTCAAATATAGCATTGCAACTTTATTGACACTTGGAACATCAGATACTGATTTTGATGGTGACTTTGGATTCTTTAAACAGTCTCCTTACTGTAAAAGCACAAGGCAATGTGACTCATACTCACAGGCTTTTCCCTCAGTTCTATAATTAACAGTTAAGTTATTCTGTCCAGAAAAAAAAAAAAAAAAGGATCGGGGGTTTTTTTTTGGTTGGTTTTGTCGGGGTTTTTTGACTTTTTACTTTAATACCAGTTTAAAAAGGTAAATAGGTTCTTGAGGATAGTAACCAGATGAATATTCATAAGGTAAATTCCTACTAGTATTCAACACTGCTAATTTGTAAGAACTTCAAAATAAGTATCCCAATTTAGAACATATATCCCTAATTCTTAAGTTAAAAGTTTGTCCATTTGTAAGAATTACACATTTCTTTATTATTTGTTTCTAGTATTTAACACCCATTAGCAAAACCCCAAACCAGCAGTTTTTTCTGCATGTTGGTAATTTATTATTTCAGTTTTGAAAGTATTCCCCAAACCTTTCTGTCCCCTTACAGCCCCTCTTATCAACTACCTTCTGATCAGTGTAAAATATGATCATATCCATGCTGGTGGATAAATAGCAGAATTCCCACTCTGCACTCTTACACAGGACAGAGATCTGTGGACAATCAGCCTGAATTTGGGTGCATGTGAGTTCCAGCAGGCCCTGGCTGCTCTAGACTGACACCAATATTCACTGTTCGCCTATGAGCAGGCTTGTCAGTAATAAGAAGTGAAAGCACAGCCAAGAAACCTTTTAAAGATTCCTCTGACTTGTAATCAATAACACCATGAATTATAGACCAGTTCCATGCAGGGATTTATTTGAAAGCCTTTCCCTGTGGGGGCTTAAGTAAATGCACAAACCTGACTCACCATTCTGCTAAAGCTCTGGGTGCACTGAATGAAAAGGGATTTTAATTCATACAGATATGTATTTTTTTAACTGCTTTTTCTTCCTGAAGCAAACTAGATTTAGTTCTGAGCTGTGTGGATGCTGCTGGGTTCTCATCCCTCCAGCCCACGGGGATGGTGGGGATACAACTCCTGGGGAACAGGAGGCTGGTGATTTCTCTGACTAAACTCCTGAATTACTTCTCACAGTGGGCATTTTACATGACACCTCTGTGCTTCAGTTTAAGCATGAAATTTAGCCCTGTGTGTTACAAAATCCTGCTGTGGTTAAATCCTCAGTGAAACACAAACCTGCTCTGAGGGGTTAAGTGATACACAGGGAGGATGACAAAGGAGAGAATTTCCCCAATTAAATCAATACATTTCTACTCATTCAGCGTGGGTATTTTGAAGTCTAATTAATATATAGTTGCAAAGAGGTTTGAGTTTGTGGCATCATTAAAAGTGCCCTGAGAAACTCACCATTTGGGACACCAGTTGGTCAGAATAAGCAGTGATATTTATGTAATCAAGGTTTTCAAAACTTATCATTATAAAACTCCCCTCTTTGGGGTATTTAAAGCTCACACAATTATCTAGGACATAACTGTCTCAATCTGCTTCACTAGATTGGTTCTTATCTTCAGCTGTCACTGAGAAAGGGTTTTACTTACCCCTCATGTTTCTTCTGTTCATGCTTTAGCTGGAGACAACTCTCTTTTCTCCCTGACAGCTCAGGCCTTTCTGGGGGGGCTGCAGACCCTGCTGAAGAGGAGTAGGACTTTGGGCCAGAAATAAGCTTCATTTTCTTCAGCTTTATGGCTTCTTCAGCTGCTGGGTTCCTCACAACCTGAAAAGGAAAAGGTAACAGAAGGTTTCACCTGTAGGATCAGCTCTGACTTCAGCTCTTATCCACCCAAAAACCCACCAGGACATCCACCGACTGTGGCTTCACAACCTCTTGCTTCCCAGACAAGTTGTGCAGCCTTTCCTGGAGTTGTGCTGTTGAATGCTGCATCATTAAGATTTCTCTTTGCTGCTTTAACAAAAGCTTTCTTTCTTGATGGGCTGCCCTGTAGATGTTTTGCAGGTGCTGGATTTCTGCCTACGCAGAGCAGAAAAGGAAAGGAGCATAAGAGTGAAGATAACAAGACCTACTTAAAAAGTATGTGTAAAGTTTCTTATCATACTACTCACAAAATACCCTGAAAATTCCATGAGCAGGTTTTGCTCCTTTTTGCTAAAAAAAATGTTGCAGTTTTATTTTTCACTGGGAGCTTTGTGGGGGGGTTACCTGTGAAAACTAATGACAGATAAGGGGATATTTCGATGGGGTGTCAAGAGGAGAGACCTTTAAAAAATTAATTATCTTCAGATCATTCAAAACTACATGATACTTGTGGTTTGCATTAAGAATCCCTTTAAGGAAAGGGCAGGCTTGTACCTCATAAGGAGCAGGACACACTTTCTGACTACCAAGTGTAATTATGAACCCCACATAGCAGAATAACTGAGACTATAAAATTAGCTGTCAGATTAATTTAATGTATTTCAACATCAGAAGCATAAATCTGCATAAATCAGTGGAAACCTATATTACATGACCTGTTTGTTATAGCATAAATAGAAAACCCCACAATAACAGCGAAGCAGCAGAAAACAAGACATAAAAAGATGTTTTCTTTCATCCAAGATTTACAGGCTGCTGACTTTGGCACAAAAAACACCCCACTGAATGTAGGAAACAAGCAGAATAATGCATGCAAAGTGACTTTTTTTTTTAAAAAGCAAACCCCACTTGCTCCAGCACCTCCAGGCATCTCCCTGTGCTGCACCTTCTTCCACCAGTTACGAGGTGAAGCCCAGCTCCTCTCACCGCAGCATTACCTGCTCCTGTTTCAGCTCCATGAGGATTTTGCACTGCTTTGCTGCCATGGCAGAGGCTCCATGACTATCCTGCAGGTTTTCCAGAACACTGGAGATCAGAGAAGGATGAGTGAGAACCACAATCAGACAACTAAACAGCTTGAATTTACTGCCCTTCAGAAAACAACGCCAGGGATGGCAGAAAAGCTCCTCTCAGAGCAGCAGTAGCGATGGAGGGCTCTGCAGAAAGTTCTTGAAGACTCAGAGGACCTCTCCCAAGGCACATGGAGACCCCTGAGCACTCAGTGCACAGCACTGGTGAGGGACATGGTGCACTGGGGGTGCTCACACTGCACCCCTCAGCATCCCCGAGGGCTCCTCATCCCTGTCAGCGCTGAGGGACACCCCTCATCGTCCCTGAGGGATACCCCTCACACCACCCCAAAGGAGGCTGCAGTTGGAAGCTCAGCTCTGCTCTGGAGGGACTAAAACCATGCAGGCTCCTCTCCTCTTTCTCCTGCTAATGCCCACGTTTGCTTTCTGAGAGAAGGGTTTTATATTTGTTCCTTTTCCCTGAAAGGAAGAAAAGGAAGACCAGCGGTCCTGGCCGAGCAGGTCTCTGGCGCTGAGGGCCCCGTGCCCGCCATGGCGGGTTCGTTGTCCTGCCCATTGTCCCCCCTCACCGTCTCTGGTGGTCCAGCCAGGCCAGCTCAGCCCTGGCCTTCTCCCTCAGAGCCTTTTTTCGGAGCTGGAGGAGGGTGGCCTGGTGTCGAGCCCGCAGCTCCTCTCCCCTCAGGCACTGCCACGCCAGGGCCAGGCCGAGGCAGCAGAATGTGCTGGAGCCTCCATAGAGCTGAGTGGCTGTGCTCCACTGGGGACAGAGCAGAGCGTCAGAGTCACTGACAGAGGGACTAAAAGCCAAAAAAACACCCCCAACTCAGAGAAAAACACCCCCAGACTGTTCCCAGAGCTGGTGTTACCTGGCTGTCGCAGCTGGCCTGGTCGCTGCTCTCTCCAGAGTTGTCCCCTGCACAGGACTCCCCACGGGGCAGATCCACCAGAGGTGACAACAGATTCACGGCTTGATGGCCATGCAGTGGCTCCCCCTGATCTGCTAAGGAAAGGAATTGATGTCACTATAAATAAAATACCTGTATCAGAAGGAAAAAGAGAGACTGAAAAAAAACCAACTCCCGCAGTACAAGTTAACATCCATTCCTGAATTCAAGGCACCTTCGCAAAAACTTGGAAGCCAGGCCTGTGCACTGACCTCAGCAGGAGCCAGAGGAGCCACCCCACGGCTGTTGACTCACAGGAGCAAGGTATGAACAATAAACTCACTTTTAAGTGCAGTCACGGTGAACAGGTAAAAAGGAAAAAAGGGGCCCATCAATAGGGTAAATAACCCCCAACTCCCCAGATAATTTTCCATAGAATGGTCCAGAGTACAAAGGGAGATCACTCTGGTTTAGATATGGATAATGAATATAAGTATTTACGTCAAAATTTTGAAAGTCAGTTACCAAATTTTGTTCCAGGGCAGGCTGGATGGGCCTTTCATCAGCCTGGTCTAGGGGAAGGTGTCCCTGCCCGTGGCAGAGGTTGGGATGAGATGATCTTTAAGGTCCTTTCCAACCCAAGCCATCCTGTGATTACATGTCCCAGCCCCCAGATGCTTCACTGTTTCTAATGCTGTGTTAAAAAGTGTTGTTTTCCCTGTACCACCAAATCCTTCAGCTTGGCATTCACCTTCGTGCAGCACTGAGCAACATGAACCTCTTCCTCCCACTACTTGGGGATGCACTGGAGGGTGAACTCTTTCTATCTTCAATGCAGGTTGTTTCAGTGAACACATCTCTTGGTTACTGAAGGTAAAAAAGAAAGGCAATATTTCCTTATTGCAGTCATAGATACTATTTCAATTCTCACCTTTCGTAGCTAAGGCTCTGTGGAAGCTGAATCTTTTTCAAACCAGAATGCTGCTCGTTTTTATGTGATGTTGAAAGTTTTACCTGTGCAAAGGTGCCTTTCTGGTAATTGCATCCATAAGACCCTAGAAGCAATTCTCAGGTCTTTATGCCACTTTAAATGAACATAAAAACATGCACATACAATATTCTCATTCCCACCAGGGTATATGAGGGTAATGCAAAATGAGGAAAACTATATTGTCCCACAAGTTTCAAAGGGCCTTCTACCTTTTAAAAATGCAGCATCTCCCCAAGATTGGAAGGTGTTAATATTATGGTTTGGGCATAAATCAGAGTAAAAAGACTGTATTGCACTTGCTTTAGTGCCCTAAATTGTTCATACAGTCAAACCACAGGCAAACTCATCAGGGTGCCTCAGCGCATCCTGCCTCCTGTACCTGCCAGCAGCGTGGTCACCTTCCCAGTGGTGTCCTCTCAGTGTTGGCTCTGCGTGGTACAATCCTGGCACAGAAGGGTCACTGCCTCTGGAGCTCCTGCACTCCTGCACACACAGAAATTATCCAGAGAGCTCCATCATCTTTGTGAAAGGCAGAACTTCTAAATCTTCTTTGCGCACCTTCTTGGGAAAGCACCTCGTTGTGGTAATGCAAAGGAGACTTTTGGGTCAATATTAGCACCCCACTAGTCTCTCATGTCTGAGCAAGTATCACTGTAATTATCTCTTGAGGACTTAAAATCTGCTCTTGATTTTACAGCGAAACAAGCCATAGACACCAAAAGCTGCAGTACCTCAGTGATTTTAGATCAACACTCCAAGTGACAGTCTAAGGGACTCTGTTACCTGAGAGACCTGGGCACTTCCAAAAACTTACCCTGCTCTACAGTTTTTAATCAGTTAAAAAACCTCTTTCAGTTAAGGGACTCTAAGTGAGAATAAAACCCATTGGGGATTGGAGGAACATTTTGCTGGACCTAGAGGTGTTAACCCAGAATGTGAAATGGTAACTTACCTCAGAGCTGTGCTGCAGCAAGTCACTCAAAAACCTCTGGCTTTCCTGAACCTCTTGCTTTGCTTTCTCCCTCAGCACCATAAGCTGCTGTTTCTGCTGGAGCTGATGGATCTGTGTTAGGAAATGACACACCATAAATGATGTTTTTAATCAGGTGACACAGCACCTCAGAGCTGGGGGGCAAAGGGCAGCCAACTCCAAGAGAAGGGCAGGGCAACCACTTTGGTTGTAGCACAGCAGCCTGTTCTTACCCACCAGAGCTACAGGAGGGTCTCCAAATAGCAAATAAAGGCTGATACCTCTCCTTTTTAGCTCTCTGGGGGTTTATAAACCTGATGCAGATCAACTGATGCCAACTGATTATCACCTAAGCACACCTGAATCCAGGGACAGCAGCACCTTCACTGACCTTCAGTTTGTGAGCCAGCAGTAGGGAGGTTTGCCTCAAAATGTCCAGGTGTCTCCTGTGTCTGTCTTCCAGCTCCCTGTAGCTACACTCTCCCTCACCTGCAGAAATTTAGGAAATAGATGGTAACAGTCACCATTTAGTTAAAAGAAGTTGTTCCTCATTTAATGAGAGCCAGCTGGAGAAATATCAGAGTTAACCAGAGGCAGACAGTGGAACCAGATTCCTTCAGATTCCAGTTGCTGCCCTGAAGGTGTGTTTCCACACTGTCAAAGTCCTCTGGGATTTAAGCATTTATGGAGTGTTTTCCCAGCAGGGCTGATTTGCTGACTCCCCACTGAGGCCAGTACATATCTGACAGTACCAAGGTATTTCCAAGAGAGTTCCAGGGCATCTGTTTCTCAGCCTTCTCTGCTGCATTACCTGACTGTACTTCCCAAACCTGTCTGAGTCCTGATACCTAAACAAGGGATCATCACAAGGGAAATGTATACATTGTTCCTACTGCATTTTCCTTTTGAATCCTCCCAGGGCCTATTTTTGGAAGTGTCCCAAATCTGACATCTGCCTTTATTCCTGAAATAACTTCTCTGCATACATTTATTTCTTCTGCCATAACTGTAGAAGGAAAATGTCACTACCTACATCCTGTCAAAAAATCTGGGAGCATAAAGTCCTTGCAAGTATTGGGAAGAGGTAGAACTTGAGGGTCTGTGCCAGGAAAGAGAAGGACTGGGGAACAATTCCTGTTCTAAGCCTGAATGCCACTCTTGGTCCCACTGCTCCTTTGCTGCACCAACAGGATCAGAGCCACCAGGTACAAAAGAAAAGCTTCCCAACAGGTAATTTCTTCGGGACCTTGAGCTGCATCCCTCATGTCCCCTCCATGTGTGCAGGGGTGCAGGCTGATTCCTCTCTTGTCACATGGGGACAAAGACCCCTGCAAATAAAGCTTTCATTTTTAAGTGGAGATGTTTTCCCTCTTGTTCCAGGGGCACCCATTTCCCTGCTCCTTCCTTATTGTAACTCCCCTGCCTGTCCTGGACACTGCAGGTGATGTAATGTTTACCAGAGATCTGTTCTTGGCTCCTTTGAGCTCCTCAGATGAATTGCTCAGCTTATGCAAACAGGTCTGCTGTTTACCCTGTGCTGTGCCACTGTCACAGCAACCAGAGCCATAAATGAATTGAAGTGGGGGTCATAAATAGAAATAGGCTTGTCTTGGAAACTTGAGATAAAATCTGTGTCTCTCTCCAGATCATCTCAATCCAAATTGCCCCACGCTGCAGGATGAGCCCACAACATGCAGGGTTTGTTTTTGCTTTAAATACTGAAGGATCTTTAACACAGGAGGAGCAGAGACGTGGGCTTGTTTGCATGCCAGGATGGGGTTTGTGTTTACGTGGGTGTGAGTGAAATAAAATATTAAATCTTGCAGGCTGATGCAGATTTTCTATTAGACTGCTGCTCTGTTTCTATAAACAGCCTGACTGCACATTTCACTTCCAGTGGTGCTATGGGAGGCTTTTCTTAACCCCCTCCTTTTCAGAATCGAGGGACAGGATGAAAATCTCATCTTTTATTTTGGTAACGGGCATTTCCTGGGTTTGGAGGGTGCTTGGATAAGGCAAAATCACACTGAATTACCTAGAAATAATATGCCAAAGAAAGAGTCCACCCTTTTAAAAGCATTTTTGGTTTCAGCCAATCTTTCTGGTTCTGAGGGCTGATTCAGACTCTTTAATGCTGATAGTTGCTAGAGACGATTTTGTGAAGTGGCATATTTAGGAAAACTGAGTGGGTGAAAGAGCTGTTGTTTCTACAGGAATATTTTTAAACAATGCAATAGGAAAAAAAGAAAAGTGAGCAGTTCTTCAGCAGGTAAACAGACACCACTTTCAAAAGTTCCTTCAATACTGACAAATAGGTCATTTTATAAAAAAGAAATTACATGATAAATTTATTGATGCTAAGTTGTCTGAGTAGCTTTTATTACTAATATCTGGGCCACTTTGAAGTATGATCACCTATTGGGATATGGTTTAAAACCTGGCAAATATTTCTAATTTGTGCCTCAAGCTGAACAATGCTATTGTTGCTCTGCTCAAAGCCTGACCAGTGGTATTGATCTCAAAGTGATTAAAAAGTTTGATCTGTTTTCACTGCTTTGGAACATAATTTTCCTAATTGTGGCTATTTCCAGATGCATTTCTTGTGTTGCAACATCCTGCATTAAAGAAAATACCATCTGGCTAAACTTCCCATCCTTTTCTGTGATGATGAATGGCATTTTACTGCCTCCCCAGATAGCTCCAGCATGCACACACTCAGCCTTGGGAAAAAAAAGTGCTATTTATTAAATCACTTTCCGCTGCACCTGCAGAATCTCAGTAAAGCCCTGTAGAATCTCCCTGACATATAATTAAAAAAGCCAGGCTAAAAGTCTCATTTTTCTAATCACTTGAAGCAAGGCAGAAGCATTTACTGCTGCTCTGCTCAAGGACAGCTTTTCCTCTTTCTGCCCATGTCAGCAATCAGACCAACCCAGCTATTACAAAAATACAGACTTGCAACTTAAGCATAAGCACAACTTTGACTGCATTACTGCCTGGATGTGGGGGCATATGGGGTGCAAACTGTCCTGAGATGCTGCTGTGGAGTGGAGCAGCAGATCCAGAAGGAATTGACCCATTTTTCCCCTTTTGGGCAATCCTTCCCCTCTCCAAAATTACTGTGTTGGCTCAATTGCTTTATTATTTCAAGGTGTTGCTCGGGTAAGGGAGGTGGGTGAAACACCACCCAGGCATTCCAGCCCTCTGTTAACACGCAGGAACAGAGCTGGAGTGATGGCAGGTAAATGAAGGTGCAGAAAGAGGGTTGGTAACTCCTGATCCCAGCTGAGATAAACACAGTTTGGCCCTCCTTCAGCACGACCTGTGAGCCAAGAGCAACCCCTGAGCAAGAGACTCTCCACTTGCAGGCTGTGCCCGTTCACTCAGGAAAATCAGTGTGCATTTCCAGGGCTGCTGAATCAGGTTCTTCTCCCCTCTGTAAATACATCTGGTATCCCACTTGTCACTGAAGAGGAGCTGCTTACTAAACAAGGGGATTAACGTGGCCTGTGCTGCTCCTGCCCTTCATATACTCTGTGTTTGTGTCTAAATCCTCTGGTGTGGAGGGTTGGCCTGGGTTCAGCTCCCAGCCAGATGTTGCAGCACATGGCAGTCCCTCGCCCTGCCCCTCACACAGAGCTGCTCCTGCTGCAGGAGATCAGGAGAGCTGGGCCTGAACCTGGACCCAACCACCAGCCCGAATTTCCAGGGAATGGTCCTCCTGTTCCTCATCGGTTATACCAAATTCCCTCAAGTCAGGACCCCATCACTGCAGACACTTCAGAGGTGTTTGCAAGCTGAGGATGGAGTCTCTGAAGGTTTGGGAAATACAAAGCACGGGGTAGGATTTGGAAGGGAATGGGAGGAGCTGCCTTAGCTCAGCGCTATCAATCAGAGCACAATTAGCTGAAGCCATGCTGATACACTTCTGTGCTGATTCCACCAATTTAATCAGCTCTCTCTCTGCTAGAAGCAAGAAGGCAGCTCCCTCTAGTGATATGAGAAAATATGTCAATCAGCAGTTTAGGGGAAAGATGTTACATTGAATATATTCTCCTTGTAATGCAGGTTAAAATTCTGCATTTTAAGTGTAATGATCCCACTTCCTTTCCTAATGCAAATTACTTTAAAGCAGTAGCCAGGCTTAAGCTTCAAAATATAGAAACCCCTTTTTTTAACAGTTAATTTTGGCTTAAACTTTGTTATCTCTCAAATATTAGAAAAAAAGAAAGAAAAAAATCTGGTCTGATGCAATGAGATTTCTGGCTGATTTCCAGTCTGGTTCACAGGGGGCACAGGCAAAATATTGGGTTTATTTGAAAACATTTCGTTCTCTTATTTAATAGCAATACAGAGAATTGGGTACCATGAGCTCTATTCAGGGGATGTGCTGAAGTATCAAGGAAAGTGTAGCTCATCTCCTCAGTTGCAAACACCTACAAATATTTTGTGAATATCTGGTTCTTATTCTGTGCTTGATGATGAGGTTCGAAAATGAAATGTGTAATTTTGCCAAGTATTTTCACTACGGAAAATTCTTCACGCCTTTGGCATGGCAGGTAGAGATGAGGTGATGCAAGTACCCCTCAGAGGTAAATATGTTTGTTTGGCAGCAGTTGTGTAATTACACCTCATTATGCTGCACGTGCAGGGTGATTTCTGTGCTCTGTGACAGCCCAGAACCAACTGCTGGGGTGATGCCTCAGAGCAGACAATGAGGCCCCGTGTCTGAGGGGTGCTGAACAGCCCCACTTGTGACCCATATTTCAAAGGCACATTGTCCCCAGCGTGACAGTTCTTGTGCCTCGTCTGCAGCAGCGTGGCCGTGCTGGAGGTGCTACTTTACAGCCTGGCCTTGGGCTCCAGGGCTGGCAGCTCCTGAAAATGCCCAGGGAAGGTGGAGGTTTCTCCTGGCACGGACACGAGGCAGTAGTTCCTATTGTTCCCAGAGCTAATGGTGGATGGCAGGATCTTCTTCCCAGATCGGGCCCTTACTTATCAATAGTAAATAAATACATTGTCTTTCGCTTATGGTAAACACTTCAGACAACAGACTTGCTGTCCAACCCCGGAGGATGCCCTTCTAGTCCCTGGGGGGTAGGGAGAAGCATAATAAACAATGCTGGCTTCTCCACCACCTCAAAATCCAATATTATGTATAAAATGTTGTGGGGAAAACAATGAAGAATCCCTAATAAGAGCAAAGGCTTTTTGTAAGTACCCTCTTTGAGGAAAGGTTATCTGATCTTGTTCCTTTGTCTGGGAAAAGCCCTTAAAACAATGCACCATCTGCTCCTGTTTGGTGGAAGCAGGCAGCGATCTCTTGGTCTGCACGCTACTGTTTGTCATTTAACCCTTTCAGTCACGAACTTTCCCTTGTTTCTATGCAAACCTTTGCTCTGGGCAGAAGCAGTGATGTCCTGCACCCCGGCCCTGGCCAGCCCTGAGCTCCCTGCAGCAGGTCTCTCCACTCACCCTGCACCCTTTGGAACCCCTGTCCATGTCATGTGTCTCCATGCCTCCTGCTGTACAGGCAGGACAATATTCCACACCACTCTGATGTGAGAATTATAAAGAATTAATTGTAAGGCTCCTGGAGACCTTCAGATGAAGCCACGAGGTGCTGGAAATGTCTCTGAGCTCAGTGAGGTTTGTTCCATCAGGGACTGTCTGTAGGTGTCACAGTGAGGTGACACTGCTGAACTCACACCTGTGAGACAGCACAGCCCTGCATGGAAAAGGCAAGGAGTTCCTGTTGCATTTTATGCCATTTTCATAAAAATCTCATATTATCTGTTAAACTGTAAAATTAACGTTGAGGGGACATTTTTTCATATATTCATCTTTCACCTTCAACACGTGAAACACGAACCATCTATTTGAAATCCCCCGTCACCCCAGAAGTTTTTTCAGCCCAAGACAAGAATTCTCTTGCAGTGAAGGAGAACAGAATATTCATTCTACTGCAACAGCATAAGAAACACTTTTAGGAGGGCACCAAGTGACCACCCTGCTCTGACCCTCTGGGAGATGCCACCTTACCCAAGTCCTGTCCAAAGCCATCAGTGTCAGCTCCAGTGCTCAGAGCAGTGGAGGGCTGGAAGCTCAGGCTGTCTGGGATCCTCAGGCTCTCTCCAGGAGACTGGTTGGTCTTTTCCTCTTGATTCTGAACTTTCAAAAGAGTTTCACGCCGATAGTGATCCCCCCGCGCTGAGAGTCCTCTCTGCGGGCTGTGCCAAGGTAACAACAACAATTACCAAGGTTTTGAGCTCGTGCATGTGTATCAGCAACCTTTTGAACTAAAAAAAAAAATGGTTATTTCATTTTAACAAAACTCCTAAATTTTGTCAAATGGAAACAAAAGACTCCCTGAAAAGTCGTACCTGCCAAAGTACAAAATCTTCTCTTGTGTACCTTGATATCGCCAGGAAAGTTATCAACACTCATTTTTACCTGCTCTAATTACTGTTCTGAAAGAGCTGGATATTTTCAACCTGGTGGCAAATAGAAACAACAACCTTGCAGTTTGGAAGCTTAATTTATGAGGGTTGCATTGTACAATCTGTGCCATTGTTGGGACTTGGTTGCACAATCTGAACCTTGGCAAACAAATCTGTTTAGAAACACAAAGTACCGAGCTCTGTTCCAGCGTTTCTGGGACTTGTGCTGAGCGTGGCTGTGGCTCAGCTAAGATCTGCTAGTGATATATATATTTTAATATTTCAAAACAGTGCCAGCACCAAGTCCTGCAGGGGAAGACCTCAGCTAACTGGTTTTACTTTGTTTTGGTCCATAACTATCTGAGCTTAACTAAAAAGATTAGGAAAGAAGGTGTGAAAATGGGCATTTATTGATCAAGCCTGGGCTGAAACACATGCAGGGACACCGAGACACTGAAATGGTGACAGATGTTTTCTGTTTTACAGAGAAAAATGAATGTGGAAATTCTTTTTTTTTTTTATGGGCAATCAGCTTAGGGAAATCTTATTTCATTTTTCTCGTTAATAAGCTTTTCTTTGTTTTTCGTGACCCAGAAACTGCTAAAACGATTAGAACAGCTTCCACTAACGCGTCTTGGGTGTATCCTCCCGAAAGTGGGAGCAAAGGTGGATGAGAGAGAAAGAGAAGAGGAAACAGGGATTTCTTAAAAAGCAGTTCTAATATTCAATGGGTAAATGTGCTGGATTTTCCTTCTGCATTTGTGTTTTGACAGTTTTTTAGTTACTGGGTTGGGTTTTTTTGGCTCTTGGGAAAAGCCTACTTCTGTTTGGGGAGACTGATGCCAAGGTCTAAATCCTGGGGAGGACACCAGTGGAAATCAATGCAGATTCTATAGAAAATATTTGCTTTACACAGGAGTGGCCAGCAACACTTGTCCTCCAGACACAACCAGCTCTGCAGTGGGCACAAACCAGCACAATTCCCAGAGGAGGCTCTTCGGGTTTGCACCAGCTAAACAGAAACTGTTGTTCTGTCCACAGGAGGAGGCAGAGCTGTGATCCCACCATGTCAGCCCTGAGGCTGCCCAGAGCGCTTTCAAATCTAACTTTATGGCCAAAGTGCTATGATTTTCCTTTCACTTATAGAGGTAACTGAAACAAAGTAAGGATGGAATTGCATACATGTTTCCTGGCAGTTTGGAGAATTCCCATCAGGGAGTCATTTGCATCAGCAACAAACCTCCCTCAGCCGCCCCTGCGACTGCAGGGCAGCCGTGCATGAAATGGGAACATTTCTTATGGCAACAGGCACCTGTGGGATTTCTTGCATGGACACGAGTCGCTGTTTTCAGAGCTATAATTAAACATGTAAACAGAAAACCCTGCTGTTGACAGTGGCTGTGGAGAAGGTCGTGCTCAGGAGCGCTGGGTTTGTGGCGCTGGATGTTTTGTGTTTGTGAACGAGGCCGGCAAAGAGTCAGTTTTAACAGGTGGCTTTGTTCAGATGAACTCTTGGAGCCAGCTGTGAATTCGTAACCTGTTGTCATTGGTAGTAACACTGAGCATAAACCCAATTCAGCTGATTTTACCATCACATTTTCTAGCCCAGCTACAGCTACACTGGTGATGAGCTCTGCAGACACAGCACTGTCCCCTCCTGGAGCACAGCCCTGGGAAGTTTCCTGTGCAAGTCAAAACACAGGTTCCCTACCCCCCCATGGAGTTCATGGACTCACAGTGCAAATGTTCCTGGAGCAGGAGAAATTATGACCCTGGAAAGTTCCTCACCACCTCCTTTGGTGACTGGGCTGACTGAGGAACTGAGGTGGCTGAGGTGTCTGGTGCTCCCTTGCCACGTGGCTTTCTGTCTGGTCTGATCTGTGTGCCCTCAGTGGGATGCACTTGAAAATGGATCAGCTTCAGGAATAACTTGATGACAGGGCCTCACCATGTCCCTGCCATGTGCTGGTTTGTGCCAAAGGACTCATCCTCTTTTCCTTCCTGTGAGTGAGTGTGGAGGCTTCAGGAAAGGTACAAAATTAGACCGTAGATTATAAGGAAACAAAAGCTGAGGAAAAAAGCCAGGCTTTTACTCTGAACCTTTCTGTTATCCACTTTACCAGTAGCTAAGAAAGGGTTAGACATGGGGTGGTCTTGCCTTTGTATTGTCCCCTTACTCTCACTGCTGCATCAGAGGAGCCCTCAGCCCACAGTGAGATGAGTCTGGAGTAGTTCACAACAGAGCAACACTTTCCACTTCTAATCTCTAAATACAGCAATATTTTATCTGCAAGTGGCTCTCCTCATCTTTTGGAGCAGCACTTGCAACAGGATTGTGATTTATTGTTGGAGAGGTTTTATTGGTGGTGTTTTTTTTTTTGCTCTGAGGACTTTCTTTGCCTCGGCTGCTCAAACACACGGGAGCTTTGCTTTCTCAGTAATTGCATTGTTCGGGAGATCAGCGCAATCTGTCTTATTTCCACGTGCTCTGATGCTCGTCCCTTACAGCTGGGGGGTTGTTCCCACTGGGGCCCAGGGGGTTCTGCCCCTACCTGCCACTGCTGTGAATTAGGGTTGCAGAGAAGCAGGACAAGAGTGATGGACTCCAGCACTGCCGGTCTGTGCTCCCCAAGGCGCGGTGGAGGCGCAGCTCTGACTCTCTCCACTGCACACTCCGAGTGCCCAGTGCTCATGTTTTATACATTTGCCATCTCCTGTGACAGAACAGCTCCATAATCCTTGCAACTGATCTCTCGGAGCAGAAATCAGCCCAACCTTTGTGAGTGTGGTAGTCGTGCACAAAGAACAGGGGTTTAACTCCCGGTAATTCCAGTAATTACAGTTCATAACTTTGGTAAGCTGAGCTGTCTGGGCTTATCTCTCCAATTTCCATTTTCCTCGTGTTTACTTTGCGCTGTAAAGCTGTAAACAATCTTCTTAAAAAGAATGCTGAGCTTAATATCCCGCCTTCACTTAAAAAAACCCCACAACATGCTCTTTTTTCCCACTGGAGCTCTCTGAAGGTGGGTTGGCACAGCCAGCCTGTTCCAGGCTCCAGCAGGGTGTCCATGGAGCAGAGCCAGCCCATCCCTGCCTGGCAGGATCCCACAGCATCTCGTCCTTCCCTCAGAACGGGGCGTTTGGGACGCAGTGGCCAGTTTGCTGCACATATGTCCTTTCTTTGGCAATGCCTGTCCAGGTCATATTTAATCTTCAGGGCTCAGGGGATTTATTGTCTAAGAAAGGATGTTTCTGCAGAGATGTGTGGCCCCCCAGGGGGCTCTGGCTTTGTCCTTCTCCATGGCTGGGCAGAGCATGCTCCGACACCTGCAGGTGTCGACTAAAATCAGAGAAATAATTCTCTGGACAATTTTTGGGTAGTGATTGTGACCGAACTAACACAGTCCTTTCTGTCACCAGATCTGACCCACCTCGGGCAGTTACACAAACATACTTTTGCCCCCTAAGACACAGGCAGAGGGGTTTTTATGGACTGCCATCTACATTAAATATTTTATTATGGCAGGCTGAATTTTTGCCGGTGATCGAACCGCTCGTTCATCCCCGCACGAGGATCGGGGACCCCCGCAGGGACCCTCGGCCCGTCCCGCCGGTGCCCCCCGGCGGAGCGAGGGAGGAACGGCAGGAGCTGGGCACCCAGCGCTCCTTTCCAGCTCCATCTCTCCAAAACTCCAGCCCAACCTTCCTCATTGATCCACCAACTCCCCCCAAATAGGTGCTTTCCCTCTTTCAGTTTGCATCCAAACCCCCCGACCTGGCCATCTCTGGGGAAGCAGCACGGAGCTGTCTGCTCCGTGCTGAATTGGTGCTATTTATTTTAAGTGCATGTGTGTGTGGCACATTTAGCAGAGAACAATATATCCAGCTTTGTTTACCTTCTGGAGAGGAATCTGTGAGCTGGAGAGGCTGGGCTGGTTATTGGCTTTTCATGCAATAGGCTCCTGTCCACCTCGGGGCCCTTATTCATGAGGAAACCTTTTAAAAAAGACAAATGAAGGCATTTAATAAATATGCTCTTTGTAGAAATGAAATGGCCCAAGCTCTGGCATCTATTCACTGCCTCCTTATGCATGAGCACTTAACTTCCATACAGCTCTTCTTATCCACAGATTTCTGAGTACATGGGGTTAGGCTTGTAATTCCTTTCTTATTTTTGAGAATTAGGAGATGTAGTTTCACAGGTGCAAGGAGAGAAGAGGAAAGTAAAGCTTAGAACACCCGGTACTCAGGGATCTGCCAAGACACAACATTTCCAACAGCCCAGGAGAGATGAGGATTAACCACTGAAAGACCTGGGCAATGGCACCTGAGTCTCCCTGTTGCATCACATCATGATTTACCTTGCAGTGTGTTGCTCAGGT
>JAWWES010000038.1:2451288-2475542 GCA_035583135.1 Lophotriccus pileatus
GGTGCTGAGTGTGAGGCTTCCCTGAGGGACAGAGGGATCATCCTGGAAGGGGCAGAGATCACAGCAGGGCTCTCAGGGAAACAGGTCTGTGCCCAGGGAGAGAGAGCAGCAGAGCTTCCCTTTCTTAGGAGAAAGGTTATTATTTACCTGTGAGCTGGAGGAATCTCATTGCTCCTTTTCTCACTCAGAGCTGTCTCACCTTTGTTCCTCTCATCATCTGCAGCACAGCAAAACCTTGTCAGTGGCAGAAATGTTCCTTAACCATTCAATTCAAACAGCTCCTTTTACTGGGGACTATCCCCCCACCATTTTTTGCTGGGGACATCACAGAAAGCTGATAAAAATAGACACTTCCCTCAGTAAAGAGGGTTTTTCACTATCTCCTGACACCTTCCCTTCCCTCCAGCACCAAAGCAGTCCCACCTCAGCAATTTCCCAGTAACTCAGAACTCACCAAAGCTCTTTTCGTGCCAAAGCTTTCTTCTGGCTGCCTGAGATTTGGCACCACTCCAGGTTTGATGATAAAATTTGTTTTCAATCCTTTGTAGCTGTGAAAAGGCAGATTTTATTTTTGAAGGGTGACATATGTTTTTGGGTTTTTTTTTTCCCCTGGTAGCTCTTTGCTGGCACACACTGCTTCTCTGATTAATTTTGCAGCTCCTAGTTACTGGGTAAATACTGGCATGTCTGAGCCTGTTCCATGTGGCATTTCCTATGGTTGGAAAGAATGCAGGAGGCTGGGAAGATGAGAGATGAAATCACCTCTCTTTTTATTTACACTTTGCGTGTATTTGTGCTGCAGAGTTTTTACTGATGTTTTTAAAAAACAGCTTAAGCTGGAAGCAAACCCAGCCAAGAGCAACTCCAATCTGGTGTCAGGCCTTTGCTGTGCAAGCAACACCACATTAATTTGGATAATATGATGATTTATCCAAGCAATACCAGTTCTGATGTGCCTGATATCAACATTATCATGTTCCCTATTAAGGATGATAAGACAGGGAGAATTCAGAGGATGTCCCAGCTATAATACAGTGACACTGTTATCCTGTTCAGGGCTTCAAACACAGGCAAGGCCAAGCTTTGCCTGTTCTTGTCATTAATTTTGAAGGGTGTTGTGAGACTGGGTAAGATTCTTTGCTTTTCCCTTTATCCTCTTTTTTTTGTTTATTAATATATTAATAATCATATTTAGCAAATGATTAAAGAGATGATATGTTCATTGGAAAAGAACAACCCAAAGGGCATGTTTACATGTTTCAATGACAATATTTCCATGGAATTAAACTCTGTGGAGGTGATGCTCAGGTAGCTGAGAGAAAGTGATGAAGGAATGTGACAGCAAGTGTTCCCTGATCCACACCTACCACTGCTTTGGCCTCCTGGAGACTCTTCCAAGCCAAGGCCAAATCTGGGGAGTCAAGAGATGAAAAACATCTTTTAGCATCTTCACTGTAAAATGCCCAAGCCAGAACAGAGCACAGAGCTGGTGGGTGAAACACAGAACAGCTCCTGAAAGCTGGGTCTGGGCTGCTTTTGTATTTCAGTGTGTGCTTAGTCCTGTCAGAGCTAATCATCTCTGGTAGTGCTTCTTCAGCAAAATGCTCGCTGACAGTGGCACATATTTAAGAAAGACCGAAGTGGATTTCCCAATTCAGTCCCATTTGCAGTGATGACTTACAAAAAACATCCCACTGAGGATTACCTGTGAGAGCAAGAATGGTTTGTGTCTTTTTAGGGGAAAAAAACCCAAAGTGACACATCAGGTGCAGAGAAGCTGCTGGAGTGAACTTATTGCATACAATTAACAGAAACTGAGCTGTGATGATTTTAGGCTGGGGAAGAGTCACAGAGCAGATTCCTGTTAAAAAGCAGCATGAAAGTGAGAGCTCTGGTGAGGCTGTGAGAGCTCTGAGCAGTCACAAAACCACCCAGCGCTCTCTAAACTTCACAGTATTTGCTCCACTGTGCCTGAAGTCATGCAATCCAGCCTAAACTAAGCACTCAGGTCTTTCCATAAGTGATAAATCCTCGGTTTAAAATGAAGTTACCCAAGTCTCTGCCGTGACTGTACAGAGGAAAATGGAAGCTCATTGCCCACATACCAGCCAGAGGATCCATTTCTCCAGATGCAAAGCTGTTATCCATCTTTCAGCTCTGCCTACTTGATGTCCAAGGTCTGAAACAGCTGTGCAAAAGGATCAGTTGCTGGTGCCCTTTGAGAACAGCCTAGGGAATTTTGATGTCTATATATACACATATAGATATATGAATTTTCTCATCTGTAATTACTGACTGCCCATCAAGACCCTCAGCATTTGCATTTCTGTGGTGCTTGCAAATGTTACCTGCTATTATTAATTTTCTCAGCCTTGTGAAGGAGTCTAAGGAGAGACAGGGATATGACAGAGTTGGGAAAAGTCCTGCTCTGGGCCAGTACCCCTCGCAGAGCTGCCCTGGGGGCTCAGGAAAACCCTGAGGAAGGGACTATGTGGTCAGAGAGCCAGGAAAATCAGCTCCCTCCTGTATCTCCTGTTACTGCCAGTTCAACACTTACCTCGTAAAGCCTCAGCCATGCATGGAACAAAATCTCCACGTGGGAGCTGTGGAAAAGCACTTTAGAGATGATCTGCAGTCTTCCTACAGTGGCCAATCCCAGCAGCCCCTTCCAAAGGGAGGGGTGAGCAAGAGCTCAGCACTGAACATCCCATGTGCTGCTCCTTCCCCGGGCTGAGCCATCCACGGGCACCAGCTCCTTGGTGCCAGCTGGGAACGCAGAAGAGACACTCCGGGTCAGTCCCTGCCCTGCCCGTGAGTCCTGGGAGCAGTGGGAGCACATCCAGAGGAATCCCACCAGCCCAGAGGAATCCCCCCGGCCATGGCCACACCTTTGTTTGAGCCCCTCTGTGCAGGGCAACAGTGGCCACAGCACAGGGAGAGGCTGCTGGGAGCCAGGGAGAAAACAAACAGCAACAAGAGGAGCCCGAGTGCTGATCTCAGCTTGCAAACACGTGGCGAGGTGCCAAGAGATTTCTTGACAAGCCCTTGTGTCCTTTCCAGGGCGTCCCGGGCATCCTGGCCATGCCAGGGCTGGATGGCTGCAGGAGAGGGCAGAGGGAGCAGCCTGGGGCAGGTGGGAGCAGCTCTGCAGTTCTGGGGTGCCAGAGCAGGGCGAGAAAGCAGAGCCACCCGAATCCTCAGCCCAGGGCATCTTTTCTCATTGCAGAGCAGCTCTGGCCGTTCTGGGGCATCTCTGCTCACACCTTGCTCTGGGGGCTCATCCAGCCTTTCATCCTGCTCTCAGCACGGAGATGCAGTCACGCCTGAATCCCTGGTCTCAGGGGGCTTAATTTTTGAGTTTTATTTAGGGAGAAATGAAAACTAACAGGGAAAAAAAAAAAAAGAAGGTTTCTGGTCTTTGTGCTTGCAAAGAAAAGCCTGAGAATATAAAATAAAGGTACACTAAAGTCTCACCCCTTTCTGGGCGTCACTTCTTTAAGTGTCACGATCTTTATTTAAGTGTGTTTGGAATCTGGGGGTAACCATTCTGGTTCTCCGGGTCCTGCTGTTCCTTCACTCCCGTTTTGGATCATGCAGAGGGAACAGTTTCATCAGCCAACAGCAGAGGGCAAACGCAGCTCACACACTGGACTCGCAGCGCTCAGTGTTGGGAGGCTCCGGGCCCCAGTTTCTGCCGGGACAACCCGGGAGAACGGCAGGTGTCACCTTGGACAAAGACAACCTGGAAAGGGAAGCAGCAGAAAACCTCTCAGCACAGCAGTGATTCACTTTCCGTTTTCATGCTTTTCACGCTGTATCTTTCTGATGGGCTTCAATGGGCTGTGACATCCCAGACTGAGCCTGCCAGTGCATTTCCTAAACCCTTCCAAAATTAGGGCTGAGCATCCCTTAAGGCACATCTCAGATGCCTGCTCTTTGCCTCTCCCTCTTGGAGATGTGGTTTCTGCTGCTCTTTGCCCCACAGTCACTCACAGCTAATTCCCAGATCTGTGGTTACAACCAAAAGTGCTACAATCAACAAATAATCAGACCAGGCTGATCATTCAGTCCTGTTTCTCTTCCTTGCTTGGATGGTCCTGAGATATTGGCTTCCCCTGGAATTTTTCCATTTGTGAATTTTAAATTTGCTTCCCACAAATGTCTTATCTCGTCATCCTCTCATCTCATGTGCTGAAGTTCTGCAGGTCCCAAGGCTATCCTTGCCCTTGGCTCAGATATTCATGGAAGGCATTTGAACACAAGAAAGACAAACAAGTAGGGATAAAACACATTTCTTCTTCCCCCACAGCAGTCACTTACTGCTGTTATGGGTTGAATTCCTGTAAGTACCCTGACAAGAGGCTCTGTATCCCCTTCTCCCACCCCACTGCAGAGCAGGGGAATCTGTGCGTAGTGTTCCATCAGCATTTTGGCTTATACTGAATCTGGCTCTTTTTTTCTGGTTTATATCCCCAATTACTTGTTAATTTTTTATAATTGTACAAATTAAGCAGCAATGTCAGTACTGTAAGTGCTCCTTCTTACTGGAAAGCACTCAGAGGGTGAGGCAAGACACTGGCACCACATCCTTCCATTCCCACAAATCTCTGTGGCCTCTGAAGTCCCCCTGAAGAAACAGACACTGATCTAATAAATGTTCCTGCACCCTGTGCTCAGACATCCCCAGCTTTCCAAGTCTAACCAAGCCAGGAATTCCTGAGCTGCAAAATTCCCCTTTCAAGCTGTTCCAAGCCAACGTTTCGGCCTGATTAGAGGTTTCAGTGCTGGGAATGCAGAGCTTGTCCAAGAGGGAACCACAGCTATTCCATGGGGAAAAGTGACAAGAGCCCTAATTGCAGTCTCGGGGTTCAGGGGCAGCCACCGTGCCAAGGGAACGGGTCCTCCAGGGAGGGGAGAGAACACAGTGTGCAACCTCAGCAGTGTGGGGGGGAAAGCTGGGAAGATGGGAAGCTGCAACAGCCACCAGGAAAAGCCCAGGGCTGGTCCCAGCCTGCTGGGCTGGTGGAGGAGCCAAGTGGAGCAGGAATGCCCATGCTGTGACAGGCAGAGCTTCTCCGGTCCCTCAGGTCGCACTGGAGTCTATTTTGGCTCTGCATTTCCTCAGCAAGCTGTTGGAGCTCACAGGAGCCAGCAGAGTGACAGATTGCCAGCGTGTTATGCTGCACATCTTGGAGTGTTAGACCACAAATCTGCTGAGAGATGAAGGGAAAACCCATCACTGGGCCAAATCCCGCTTGTGCAGCCTGTGAAACTCCCGAGCCGAGGCAGAGAGGAGCAAAGCCATCGGGGTTTGTATTTTAGACCTGGATAAACAAAACAGGCCAGTAATGCACAGTTCTGTCCTGCTGACTCCACAGCTCCTCTCACATGGAACTAAGGCAGGATTAGGCCCTGTGTTTTCAATCCTATGGCATTTATGAGGCGTCAGCCCCCAAACTCCGAATTTCCCCTACAGAGATACTCAAACTACCACCTACTCAATTTAGCAACTTAGACAACAGGCTATCACACACTCAGGGAGGTTTTACAAAAGCCATTTTAGGATATTGCAGAATTTCTCCTCTAGGAATCTGTAGAGAGAGATGCAGCCAACCCACCACATGGGGTTATCCCACGGAAAGCACCTTGTCCAGGTTGGAATTCCTGCTTTTTCCCAGCCAGCACATTCCACTGCTGTCTCACTTGCACACAAGATGGTGAGTGGGACAAGAAGTGCCTGGCTCTGCCACATTGTGGCACTTGGAGCTCCAGTGTGGATTTCTGGTGTTCCTGAAGACAAAGACAAATGGGTTTGGACATTACTCAACCCTGTGGGAGGCTGTTTGGGGTCTGGATGTTTGTCTGGCGTGGTTCAGGGTGCAGATTCACCTCCCAGGGGCTTCATGTTCCGCTGCTGTGCCCTGTCACTGCTTAGGAAATACTTCACCCAATAACCCACAAGGCCCAGCAAAATTCAGGAAGTGCAGATGAGTTTGAGCCCAAACCAGAAATTCCTCCTAAGTCGCTGTGTTTTGAAATTTTTGCACCCACCAGACCTGCCCCAAGGATCTTAAAAACAATAATCCCCATCTCTGGCAGACACACTCCTTTATTCTCTTGCTGAGTTGCTCTCCGTGCCTGGCTTTGTGGGAACATTGTGAGTTCCCTCACTTTTGGAAAACAAGTCCAGCTAAAAGGAAAGGAAATGGTACTTCTTTGTTGATTTTTTTTTACGGTGCCTGCCTAAGCAATTTCCATTGTAAACCATTTTCACAGCAATTCTCAGTCAGCAAACAATCGAAGCCCAAACCCAGACTTGGATTGCAAGCTGGATGTGACATGAATTTTGGAGTGAGCATATGGTGGGAAGAGGCAGCTGATAAAAAAAAGCAAGTGCACTGCTCTGAAGTCTGACAGCCAAGGGCCCAATCCCATTGAAATCCATGACAATTTAACTGCAACTAAAAGGGACACTTAAGAAACTGGAATTTGATTTGAACCTGCAAAGGGCTTAGGGTTGACCACAACGCTTTGAAGTCAATCTTAGTGGTCCTTATCATCTCTCCAGTCAGCTGCATAAGACTGAGATAAAGGAGCTGCCCCATTAGTGATGCCTTGTCAGAGTTCCTGAGATAAGACACAAATTTCTTCCTCCACAGGTGATGCTGTAGGATGTCAGCATTCATGTAAAACACCCAGAGATGCAGGGGGGGAACCTGACCCTGGCTGCAGAATTTTTGCTGGTCACTGGTAGTATTTCCTCTTTTTTTTTTTTTTTTTCCAGTCCTATCAGATTAAATTCCTAATTCCTTCCTTGTCAGGAACCAGCAGATCCTCCTCCCATGGTCTGTGCTTACTGAGTTGCACTGAGTGCTGCTCAGGGAACAGCTCAGATGCAGGTGGGAGGTTGCCACAAGGCTTCCCTGAGCTTGGGGAGGGATTTGCTGCAACAGAGACAGGCTTCCTTTGCTTGGATTACAGCCAGAAACACGAGGGAATATTAAGCTTGCATTTTCCTACCGATGTCCTAAAATAACAGGAGTAAATGTGTGTCAGGAAAGAACTAGACCTTCAGAATATCTGGATGTTTTGCTGCCTGCCAAGTGATGTCTGGAAAAGGGCAAGTGTTCTCTTGGTGTGATAAAATACAGATCTGTCATCCAGTTATTGGGGGAAAGTGTGTTAAGATAGGAAATTGCTATCCACGGCCCATTTGGGTTTTATTCCTATCAATAGGAGACTATGTGAATGGAATCTGAAGCGAGAAGGGGGGGGCTGCCTGCACTGTGCAGTGGAATGTGGGAGAGCACAGCATTGCCATGGAAACCCGCTGTAGTAAATGGGGCTCTCCAGCTGCAGAGAGGATTTATAGTGCCAGGCTGGGACTGGGCAATTTAAATCACCAATCTACAGGTAAAATGGCACATTTTCCTTGCACGTTGTCCCCGTGCACTGTAAAGTGATGAAGGGCAGGTGGGTGGTGAGAATTACAGCACAGAGTTATGAGGTGTCTTAAAGCCTGACCTAAAACACACACAGAAGCTGATGCAAAGATTCTCGTGGCTTTTGGTGGGGGCTGCACCAGGCACATGTTCCCTGGGCCACAAGGACGCCCCACCCCTGTGCCCAGCAAACTCAGAGCCCATTCCCTGCTTGCACAACCTGCAGTTTGGAGACCCCACAGCTCAGGAATGCTCCCACTTTGTGCTTTTGGTTTGGAGCTGGGCAAGAGTCCACCTGGTAAAAGCCCCCCAAACCAGCTTGTTAGAGATAAAGTGTGCTGAGAGCCCCAAACAATGCTCTGCTACAAAGGATCAGAGCAGTGGGGAATGATTTACTGCTTGCAGATGCTCCATGTACTGACATTCCAGGGATCTATGGAGTGGTATGAGACAGCAGCAGCATCATTTTTGCCTTCATCTCCATACATTAGCAGGTCCTGAGTGCTGGGGCCACAGGATCCCCTGGATCAGACCCCACATGCCTGTCTGATCCCACTGCCAGAGGAGGGCAGTGGGTAAATCTGACTTACATGGAACCAAGTTTAACCACCCTGCCTTATTGTCATATCTAGTGATGAACCTCGAAATCTCCTGACTTAATCATGGCTTAGTGCGAGGGGATTTAAACATGGACTTTACTACAAACCTGGGTATAACATTAAATATAAGAAGGAAAATCCCTTTTGAGCTGGAGAACAGAGTCCTTGGCAGCAAAGGTAAAGCTCTGTACACTCTGTTAGGGTGTTTTATTGTGCTCCACAGCTTTTTCTTCAAATGTTACTGTGTTCTTCTTCAACCTCTCAACAAAGCATCAAACAGCTACCAAGAATGGCAAGATTTAGCCTCTTCCTTCAACAAGAATTATATGTTCAAAATCCAAATAGTCCAACCAAAATCTGGGAATTGGGTCCTCCCGTTCTACCTCTGCTGCTGCCTGTTTCAAGCCCTGCCCACACAGCAGATGCTGCCAGCCAGAATTCCACTTTCCTTTCCCATAAATTCCTCTCTGTAGTGCTCTCCTTGGACCTTCAGCTTTCAAATCCCTCCTGCCACCTTTCAGCTCTCTAAGTCTACTCAGCCATTTGCAGGCCATTAGTCTCAGACCTTGATTCAGAGCTGATCTCAGTCCCAGCTGGGGCACAAATTCAGATGACAAGAGGTTATGAGAGCAGAGCAGCTTTATAAATCCCGCTTACTAAGAACAGCCCCCAGGGTCGCTGACCCTCTGCTCATAAATTCACCTGATTCCCCTTGATTATCTTTGTTTCACCACTAAATGCCACCCCCAAGCACTGGCAGTGAGAAGCAGCAGGTTAAGCCAACACAACAGGCCGTCTCCTGCCTTGTCACGCTCCGTCAAGTCAGGTTGCCCTCAGATTTGCTGGAGTTTCATTGCTGCTCTCCCCTGGGATTCTAGGCAGCACAGTCATTTAACCCAAGATCATTTATGACTGACTGGAATTTGTTTGTCTGGGCTCTTTTTTTTCTCCCCCCTGTCTCTTCAGATAATAATGTAAACCAGCAAAAATATTGCCTCGTTATTGACAAAATTAATCTATATGGGGCTAAGTGCAAAGGAAAATAGATACTCACTGCGTGCTCATCTCCAATGGAAAATAAACCCAGCATATGTTGGGAGGCTCAATTCTCTGCTGATTTCAAGTGGTGCAGCCCTGTGCCAGTAAGCAGAGCTCTCCCAGTTTATGTAAGCAGAGAAGCTGACCCTGAGCAATTTCTGCTCGTCTGCAGCAAAGGGTGGGCGTGCTTGGGAAAGAGCAGATCCTGGACACCTGGAAAGGATGGTGTTTTAGGAGCTGAGCCACTGGGAGCAAGGAGTGCCAGCACTATGCAGGAATTTGGTAGGAAAACGTGGACTTGGGTTAATTTTGCTGTCTGGTAGAAGGGTGGTAAGTTCGTAGAGACCAAGGTAGAGGCGAGTGAAATGTGCTGCCCTGGGCACAGCCCGGCCTGGAAGGGTTCCCAGATGCCCCTTTTTTGTTTCTATGACAACATCATTTAGCAGCTCTGGAGTGAAAGTCAAAAGCAGCAGCCAGGAGGTAGGAGCAAGGACACTGCCTTCACTGCCTCTGCTTTTCCACGGGAAAGAGGGGATGGGGATTGTAGGCACAGACCAACACCGTGTTTTGGCACTCCCAAACCCCTCCCTCAGGACCAGGGCTCTGCTCTTTTCCAAGAGGCCACTGCAGCCTTCAGGCTGCAATCAGCAGAGGACACCAGTGTTTGATCCCATGGACAATCTGAGCAAAAGTTCCCACTCCTCGTGTCCCTGGGGCGGCGCAGGTTGTTAATCACCCGGGGATCGATCCCACAGCCCGGGTTACACCACTGCCACATCGGCCAGAACGCTGAGAGCTGCCAGGCCAGGCCAAACACCAAACATCAGCAGATTAATCTGATCAATAGGTAAACCCAGAAGAGTGGGTTTGCAGATAACAGAGCAGGTTGTCTAATTAGAGATCTGACACAACGCACAGCAAACACTTGGTGAATGCTGCACCAGACCCAAACTTGTGTTGGAACTGCAGCGTATTTAAACACCCTTCCTCCAGACACCACCTAAGGCAGGCTGCTCTCTTAAGGAGTTAATTGTTGCACTGTTTAATTACCTGCATTTAAACATCACGTCTTATTTCCAGTCTGAATTTGCCTCCCTGCAAGCTCTGGATGTGCCGCTTCCTACCAGAACAAAATGCTTTCTGTTCCCAGAAATTTTCTTGTCTGTGAAGTCAACCGTGACCTAAGATTAAGCCACACCTTAAAAACCACCTCAGCAAGCGAAATCAAACCACCTGCCAGTTTTGCATCACTCCTGGAGCTGACATTTACAGTCTTTGCTGCAGTGTTGCTTTGTGGTCTTACACCTGGTTTGGCCTCTCACAGCCCCTTCCTTTCAACATGGGCAAATTCACGTTGTTCTTGTCACCAGAACAGTACATGCAGTGATGTTTGCCTGTGCTGGAACACACGCTCCAAGGTATCCCACCCTCCCAAACAAACCAATCCCACCTCTCCCAGTAATTGTTACTGTTCTGAATTCCACTTTTTAACACAAACCTCACCACCAATGTCTTTATACTCATTCTCTTGATAGTTGATAAAATGTGGATTGATGAAAGTGTTGGATAATACTGTTACCAAGAGTAAATCCTTTTGGACACACCAGAAATTCCTCCATCAGATAATTACTTTTAAATGCATGTTACTAATTTTTCCATCCATTTAAAATAAGCTACATTGATCTTTTTTTTTTTTTTGAGGGGGTACTATTTTTAACAGAATGTCACGCAAGATTAAGTCAACTGCTTTGCAGAAGTCTAAGTCTATTATGTCAGCAGAATTATCTTTATTAAAACTGAACTTAGATGAAAGATTGCTTGTTTGATGGGAAGTTTTCTGGAGCGAGGGAATGACATTCCACAGCCCTTTGAACTGTGTCCCATGTTAGCATGGCATTATATTTGGACTAAGGAAGCCAAAGTTACTTTGGTCACCCCATTTACTTTTCTGTTTCCTAGAATGCCATAAAGGTTTGGGTTGGAAGGGACCTTAAAGCTCATCCAGTCCCACCCCCTGCCATGGGCAGGGACACCTTCCACTATCCCAGCTTGCTCCAAGGCCCATCCAACCCGGCCTTGGACACTTCCAGGGATGGGGCAGCCACAGTTTCTCTGGGCAACCTGTGCCAAGGATTTCTTTGGGCCTTTGAAATTTTCCTTGTGTTCTGTTATTTGCTCAAAAGTGGTGCAGAGAGTGTCCTGTGTGCCGGTTATCCCTCCTAAAAGGAGAATTATTAAGTTTAGAAAATGCTGCTTAATGTTGCTAAGATATTCTGTCAGAATGCTGAGAACAGCCTTATCTTCAAGTGGAAGAAATGCAGAAAAATATGTATATCCTGCCATGACCACTGAGCCAGCTGAGCTGTAAGTGGTGGCATTTTTGCTCTGGCTTTCACTGCTGATTAGGAACTCGGCGGCTTCAGACCTGAGCCTGTGTGGTTTCACTGCAGCTTTGGTGATAACCAGGACGTGCTTCCTGTCACAAAGGGCTGGTTTGGCGACTGGAGGGGCTCTGCAAGGCTGGGGCTGCTGCAGGAGCCTCGGTGACCTTGTGGTTGGTGTCACAGAGTCACTTCTCCAGCTCCTTCTCTGGTCCTCAGAGTGGCTGGGAGTGGAACAGAAACCAGCCCTGTCGGTAACACAGCGAGTGTTGGAAAGCACTTGCAGAAGCTCAACTAAACAATGCAATTACACTGTAAATATTGGCAATCTGCTGCAAAAACAAACCCGAACTTGCTCTTAATTAATGTAATTATCAACTATTATGATTTAAAAAGGAAACAAAGCCCCCTTCAAAGGTGAAAATGTGTTTTTCCCCCCCTTGGGCTTTCAGCTCTAACAAAACATTACTCCTCATTTCAATCAATGCCAACAGGAGTTTTTCCCAGACTTCCAGCAGGAGTAATTGGGTTTTTGTCTGTTGACTATTGGAAATTGAAGCTGGTTAAACAAACCCATTGCCCTCATTGTAAATGCAAGCTGATCACAGCTCTGGGGTATTTGCCTGAGCAATAACGCTTGGATAAGGTGCCTCCAAGAAAAGCTCCCTGTTGCTGCCATCAAGACTTCTAAGGCTTGGAACTTGTGGGTTACAACACACATCAGCTGCCTGTGCTTGGAACTTGCTGAGTTCAAAAGCCTTCCCAGGCACTCTGTACAAACAGTCATTCTGCTCCGAGGCAAAGAGCAGCATTTCAGCCAAGAGGAGCTGCTTTTTGGCTACAAGGCACACGTGACATTGGCACAAAGACACCAGGACAGTCCCCTCTGGCCTTGCCTGAAAAATTCCCAACTACCCAGTGCCAGGCCATGGGGCTCCATTTCATCCAACTATCCATGAGGTTGAAGGCAAGGGCATTTTAAGTGTCTCTTGGTATTTATTTAATGAAGCATTTTCAGTCAGGCTCGGAAGCTGAAGGAAGTGGATGAGCTCTGTCTCTTTGTTTGCCTCTTCCGAGGCTGAAAGAAGTATTAATGAAGAGGAAATTCAGGGACATCAGAGACACAGGATGTATAAATATGCACAAAGCAAAGGCCAAATCCTCAGCTGCCACGTGCACCCAGACATGAGGGAATGCAACTTGGGAGAATTATTACGGTCTTGGTGTGTGTCTTCAGGCTGCACCAGGAGAAGGGAGGGGTGGGAATAAGATCTTACCCCGAGGTGGGGAAAGAAAGTTGAGAGCCCACTTGCAATACTGCCCAGGGTTCTGGGAAGGGGTTGCATCCCAACAGGCACCTCACCCGCCCCCCAAGCTGGGCAGCAGAGCTCTGGGGGTGAATGTCAGCTCAGCAGTGGTTTCAGGAGTGTCTGCACACAGCTAAATTATTCAGAGAAGCTCGTTACTCAGAGCTTTTCCTGTGTGTCTGTGCTCCAAGAGGTTTTAAAAGAGACAATCATAGTCAGCAAATCAACTCCTCACTCTCAGATGATCCTCCTCATTTCAGGTATGAATAATATTCCTGGCTGGGAGTCTCTATTACAGGTTATCTGCAGATTGTAACAACCTTTTGTGCTTCCACTTTGGAGATGAAATAATGGTTCCTCACTGAGTCCTTCTCTCTGATCAAAGCAGCTTTGTTGCCTTAGGACCAGAATCAGAGGAAAGAAGGATTGTAAAAGCCCTTGAAAACTGTAATTCCTGGAAAAAGAAAAGCTGTGTGGCACAGCAGTTTTATTTAGACCTTTTCAATCTTTCAGAAGCGTGGAGGGCTCTGTTCCCCAAACACAGACACTGAGCCTTGTTCTTAATATGTTGTTTTAAGTAAAGGAATAGCTAAGCAGTCCTGCTGAAACCCATCCCAGTTTCCTGCATGGCTCTGGGCTGTTCTGAGGAGGCTGTTGCTGCAACTCCTGTAATTATGTTGGATGAAAATCCCAAAGCCAAAGCAAATGTTCCTGGTTTAGACAGGCCGTGTGTGGCCCCGATTTGCCTTCACACCCTGCAGGGGCCTTTCTGTGATTCCCTTTTCCTTTCACAAGGCCAACTCCTCTCTTACCCATCTCCACACTGGTGTCAGGCTTCTTCAAACTGCTGAGCTGGCAGCTCAGTAACACGCTCAAGACCTTCAGACATTCTTCTTTCCCCAGGAGGGACAGGTAGAAGTTGCTTTGTTGTCTTGGCTTTACAAACTAACAGATGGCAGCACCAACAGTGGTGTTTCCCAGGAAAGCAGTCCAGTCCAAGGTTGCCCATCATCCCCTCCCTTCCAGCCCCGTGTCCCCTGTCTGGTGCCTCCATCTGTCCCAACAAACTGGGAAAGAACTGGATCTAGATGAAAAACACTCACTGTGAGCTATAATTTCCTGCACACAAAGGGAAGTTACATCCCCTGGGGTATCCTGATATTAAAAAAGGTGCAAACTTCCTCAAAGATATGTTTATCCCCATCTAAATTCATGGCTGTGAAAGCAGCTGATACCAAAGCCAAGGCAAAGTTTCTTCAGTTTTGCTGTGTGGTTCTTTTTAGTCTGGTTCAAGCTGGAACTTCCTTGCAGGCTGCCTTTACAGGGATTTAGAAAATGGAATGCTGGACAATAGCAAGGTGCTTTTGGAACCTACCAGCTTGAGAAAAAAAGACAGTGCAGAATACAGTGATTAATTCCAGCTGTTGCCAGAGAGAGATGAGGATTTACACCACAGTTCTGTGGTGATTTCAGCTGGGGGCTGTCAGCTTCGGGAGCTGAACTGCAGAGCTCTTTTTGCACAGAAACCCCAGCAGAGGCCCCCAGCAATCCATTCCATGAGCTGCAGGAAAGATGCCCTGCTAATTAAGATGAATCTTTGTGTTTTGGAGGGAGTGCCTGGCTCTAGAGTGTGTCTGGATGATGAAGACATGGAGGCACTGGAGGGCTGTTCCTATGTCCTGGCAATCTTTAAATGACTGGCAAAATTTACTGTGTTGTCTTCCCCTCAGCTTTCTGTGCCTCTCCCAAGTGCAGGGAAATATGATGATAGTTAGAGCCCTTCCATCTTGTGTTGTGACAGCTTTGGGGATGAATTTATAAAAGAAATACCAAGAACTGCTCAAGAAGTGGTAAGGATCCTGCAATCCTATTATTTAACACTGTGATTCTGCCTGTATTTGTAAGTGAAGGTGTAGAGACACTCAGGAACTGGGAGGAACAAGATGATGAGCCTTAAGATTGCAGGAACAAAAGGTGTTGGAGGTGCAGAGGTAAACAACAACGTCTGACAGAAATGAACCTGCCTCGCCTCTGATGGATTCTATCCCACTTTCTTTACATCCTACCCTCTTCTTCATGATCCACTCCTCCTTTTTTTTTTTCCCACTCTGCAACATCCCTTTTCGTGTCTAAAGATTAGAGCTCCACTTCTTGATCTTATCTGAACAAATCAATTTCTCATAGCTTTTCCTCAGAGGTCACGCTTGTCACATTCATCTGGAGCCTCTCTAATTGCTCCGTGTCCTTCCCAGCACACGGCACAATGTGCACGCCGTTCACCAGATGAATTACTGCTATTTCTGAAGTACTGGGGGTTCCTTTCTCTCTGTGCTCTCATAATTTGCCTCTTTCCTTGCAGCTGAGCACTGGATCTGAGTTGTGGCTCGGGTCCAAGTCCTCACAGGGAGCTCTTTGGCATGAACATGTAGGGTTAACCAACCCCAACCCACAGCAAAGTAATTGAATTACTTCACCGAACGAACTCAAATCTATTGTGACCTATTTGCCACTTCTACAAGAGGCAGAAGAAGCTGAGGTTGTCAGATGATAAATTATCCATTGCAAATTCATGAATTTGAAGGCCAGAGGGGACCATTACGCTCCTCTCACTCTGCCCTCCTGCCTAACCCAGACCCTGGGACGTGACCCGCTGATTGCTGGGCCATTAACGTGTGGGTGACCCCTTTGCCCAGAGCTCTCTGGAATACCATGCATCTGGCTCCAGCCCAAACTGGAAGCTGGCCTCCACCCTCCTTTCCCTCGCTCCCCTTTCCAGCATTGTTCCTCTGAAGGGCAATTCCTCTCTCTGCCCACACGCAGGGAATGCCAGCCCAGCATCCTCTGAAGCTGGGGAAGGGCTGTGACCAGTGGCAGCAGCAGCTGGCCTGCATTTTTTGCAGTAATATCCTTCTCTTGAAGAGGGATTGGGGAAAGGAGAGGCATGTTCAAACCTGCCCCCTAAAAATACCAACATCTTTTAGGGCTGAACAGTTCCTTTTATCCCATGTGCTTGTGAAAAGCTGCTTGCACCAGGATGTTTGCTGCTGTCAGGGAAACCACAACCTGGCCAAAAACTGGCTGCTGTGAGGCACAAATTCCCACCCTGGCCCACAGGTTGGTAATGATCCTCCCCGAGGGGCTTCTGGGGCAGAAGGATTCTTTATTTTTGGGGTGACCCAGGACACCATCCCACCTCCCTGGGCGAGGAGGCAGCTCTCAGCTGGACACTTTCAGCTTTCTCTGCTGTGGTTTATCTACAGGACTGAGACTATTCCTAAGCTGAGACACAGATACAGGTTTGTTTATGGGGTTTTGTTTTGAATGTAAATGCCCAATCAATTAGCTCTCGGGAAAGAGGCTTTTGTGGTTTGCTAGTGGGGTGTTATTGAGGATGTTTTTTTCCTGAGCAGGATCTGGGTTTACTCTTGAGAGAGGGGTTTTCAGCAGGTCCCCAGGGTGAAAACAGTCCAGTAAGCAACTATTGCTCTGGATTCCCTCCAGCCACGGAGTTCTGTGTGTGCAGGGCAAGCTGCTGGAACCCAGAGAAAGCCACAGTTTATAACTGTGCTGCTTTGGGGGGTTCTGTGACAATAACAATGTTTAATTTGCTGTTGCTGGGTACGTGGCACTAATTTTCAGACAGGCTTCTGCTGAGTGACCAGCTCACCAACTTCCACAGGGGCATCTCAAGCCTTGGGAAGCAAAGGGAGTTGGATGCAGTGTTTGAGGATGAGCTGCATCCATCTCTAGATAACAATTTAATAAATATTAAAGGCCACGAGGTTCCACAAGACACATTTAACTGAAAGAAGCTGTTGTGGGCTGGAGGGAAACACCCCTTTCCAGGTGGTTTCCTCCCTCCCAAAAACAGCAGCCAGACTTGGCTTTGTGGCTAAACCTTCTCGTGGCACAGCCCTGCCGGGTCCCGCTCCCAGCTGCTCCTCCGGGCTGCCTCCAGATGCAGATGCGAGCACAGGGGATGAAGGAACGCGAGCGCGGGGCACGGGGGTGCCGGTGAGGATGCCCGGGGTGCGGTTCCCTGCCCGGGGTGCGGTTCCCTGCCCGGGGTGCGGTTCCCTGCCCGGGGCTCCGCTCCCCCGTCCCACGCCGTGCCGGGCGGGAGGCAGGGCCGTGCCGGGCTGACATCAGCCCGGAGGAGGGGCCTGCCCGCGAGTTTCTTTGCTCGGTGCATCACTTCCCGGCGCTGCCATACTCCGCTGCCCGCTCCCCGCGGCGGGGCCGGCGCCCATGGCGTGCCCGCCCGGCGGGGACAGCCCGGGCTCCGCCGCCCGGCGCTTCTACTGCAGGTGAGCCGGTCCCGGGACGAGCCGGTCCCGGGACGAGCCGAGCCCAGCCCGGAGGCACCGCCGTCCCGGCCCCGGGGCTGCGCCCACCCCCGCGGCACCGCGCCCGTCCCTGGGCACGGGGAGCTGTTGCTCGGGTGGGGATCCAGCGGGAGAAAACCGAGACTAGTCGGGAGAAAAAACCAACAAAACCGCGCTGGGGTGGTGGGTGCCCGGTGGGTGTCCTTGGCGGGCTCGGCTCCGCTGCTGAAGGAGGGTGATGCTGAGAGCTGGTCAGCGCTGGGTGCTCACATAGGAGGCTGGGATCGCACTGCGGAGACTCCCAAGTCTCAGCTTTAAAACTGGGAGCTACGGGAATCCGCACAAGGCTGGGAGAAAATAGTTCCAGGCTGTTTAGGTTTCACGGGAATGCCGCGTCTTGGCCATTCTTCTCAATGAAGACCGAAACCAAAAGGCTAAACGAGTCACTTTGAGGCCTTACAACGTTGTTGCTCGTGCTGTTCGTCCTCGTGTTTTATTTCTCCTCTATCAGTATCAAGTTGAGGTGATGCAGTTGCTGGACTTGAGGGCTAAAAAAACCAAGAATGCTTGAAGTGTATGAACTACAGCAGCTTTTCATCAGTTTTCTTTGCATGCTCTGCAATAATTAGCACCCACAGCTAGTGGGTTGTCTTGTTTAATGAGTGTTGGTTCATTAGGGCAGCAGGTGTTTCTTGGTCTTGTTGTATTGTGTAGTGACTCCTGGGAAAATGAAAGGAGAATGCAGAGTTAAAACCACTGCTCTGCCTACTCTGGTGGAGCTGGATTTTAATCAGACTGAGGCTTTTTCTTTCCTTCTTTTTTTTTTTTTTTACTTGGAAACTTTTTGGGGACTGGATTTGGGTCCTCTCTGTGAGTGAAATTCTGGTGGGGGGCTGAATCCCACTAACACGTGCCTGTTCAGCACAGTGAACCCTGCTGCCAGCTGTTAGCGAAGGAAAAGAGAAGAGAAAGGGGAAACACCTCTCCTGTGGCTTATCTGGGTGGCGCTGGCAGGGTGTGTGGTGTTAGAAGACTCCTGCTGTGCTTTTCAGGCCTTGAAAGTAGGTGTTGATGGAGCCTCTCTGTCCTTACAGCACTGTGAAAACTGCGCTGAGAGTTTCTTCCTTAACTCCACTTGCATTGCAGTGTGGAGACTTCTGGGTTGAAGTAAATGACTCTGAACTCCATCTGGTAGGCACGTCTGGGTGCCAGGTGGAACCTCAGGTGACAGTTTGGGTGGTAAAGCCATGGTGACTGGTATCAAAGCCTTCTAGTTTTATTTTGTTTGTGCTGGGAACATTAACTCAGGTATAAGAACTGCAGAAAGTGCCTGTGCAGGCAGAGAGTGCCAGACCTCTTCTGTGGAGGCTGGGGGGAGCTGTGTCCCTTCTAGGAAATAGGATGAGGGGGAAAGAAGTGTGCCCCAAAGAAGTGCAAGTGTTTGTTAATTTTACTCCATCCCTTAGTGTGTCCCTGAATTCAGCCCATCCTAAACAAAGGCATCTGCTCTGTGCTGGCAGCAGAGAATCCTGGTGCTGACAGGGCCAAACTGCTGTTTACAGAGCCCAGAGCTGGAGCCTGCTCTGCAGCACTCACACACCACGTGTGGTTTTGCAGAGGAACCCCTGTGCAGCTCTGCCCTCCCTGACCTTTCTGATGCCATTTGCCCCAGGAGGACTTGTTGAAGGTCCAGGGCTCTGGAAGCAGCTGAGCAGTCGTGCTGGTGTTCCTGTGGTGCTCAGCTGCTCGTGCTGGGTGTGGGATCTCTGCTGGGGCTTGTTGGAAGTGTCCAGCTCTGGCACTGTGCTCCACAAACTTGAGTTGAGCAGGTGCTACGTGAGCCTCAGTTCCTGCCTTACCTTCCGTGGGGTTCTGAGCTGGTACCAGTTTAAGTGCATCAGTTCAGCTGCCTGTAACCTCTGAGGGCACTTGTCAGGCAGAATTGGGCTGGGGGAGTAGTGAAGTACCTGCTTGCAGGAGGTGTGCTGCTCTTCTCTGCTGCTGCAGGTGCCCTAACTTGCCTTTTTGTGCTGGCTAATTTGGAATGTGTGGGAAGCACCAAACCCTGGACCATCATTCCTGAGAGTGACAGGCTCATTCCAGGGCCCAGTCCATCAGTGTCCACAGAGCTCTGCTGGATTTGGCCTTTTGCTTTTTTGAGGCCACTCTGGAGACTTCTGGGTCTGGGAGGGAGACGTGGGCATGTCCTGGGAAAGCCATCACTGCACTGCATTGGCATCACGGAGACATTATTGATCCCACACAGAAAGAACAGCAGATGATGCTGCAGTCGATCCAGAAATGTATTAATCTGGCATGAGAATTCAGATAAAAGCACACCTTGTTCCTTCCTTTCCCTTCTCTGTTTTCTTGCAGTCTCTGTGTTTTCAATATCCCTGTTGGCTTTTGTAATGTTTGAAAACTTTTCTTGATTGTGTCATAAACAGTCTCCATCTCGCTCATTAGTGTCACCACAGCGAGGACCTGACCTGAATGTGCATCAGGCAATTAGAGAGTGCTCTGAGCACCACTGAGCCCTGAGAGGAGGCATCTTCCTCCTGCTCTGATGGGAAAATGGGCATGGAGGAATTGCTGGCCTTCTGACACGGAAGGCAGTGAGAGAGGGAACAACTCAGCGTGGTGGTTAAGGCAGAGTAACCTGGTGTTTGCAGAGAAAATTAGAGAGAAAATGCACCAGTGGGGTGAACCTCCCTCTGGAGAGGTTCCTGTTTTTTTACATGTATCCAAGGGATCACAACATGAAATATTCTGATATTTCCATGCTGCTAGTTCTTGTAAACTTTCACAACTTTTTAAGTCTGAACTCTATATAATACTAGAAGCTCTCCTGTTTCCGAGAGGTGATATTTAATTGTATCTGCCCCAGATGGGAAAATTAGCACCAGCAGCAGTGGTGGTTTTGGGAAAATGCTATTAGCTTCTTCAGTGGGATTGGGAAAGGGCTCAGGTGCACTACCAGACATTTTGCCTCTCTTTTCTCCGTAGATCAAATCTGAAAGTGCTCAATTACTACACTGGAGGAAGTTGGTTCAGAGAAAGATTCCAATTCTACTTCTGCAGGCCCTTGCCTGATGGAGCCTGACTGCAGAAGGATGTGAAAAACAGGACAAACATTTCTAAAATAGCTGTGCTGCATAATAGGTGGCCTGAGCAAAAAATTACATGATAGCGTAGCAGGCGGCGTTGGCAGTGCTGGTTGTGCTGACGTCTCTTTTTGGGACGTTTTGAACAACTCACTTGTCCTTTCAGCATCTGTGAGTCATCTGGTCAATCCCAGCGTTGTGGTCAAGCCCAAGGTGGAGCCAAGCAGGACATTTAGTCTCCACCACAGCAGGGAGAGCAAATTCATGCGACCCTTGCTCAGACCTCGGATTTGGAGTCAGTGCCTGGCTGCTTTTTCAGGTTTCCCCAGGACCTCGGGCATCCGTTTTGGTGCTTCTGTGTTTCCCCTGCTGGGATGGTGGGGGGAGAAGCTCTGTCCCTGCTCCCTCTGGGAAGGGATGTGCCTGTAGAGCGTGATCCTCCTGTTCCCTCTGCCCTGTAGGTGCTGCTGCAGTACAAACAGTCGTGTCTTCAGGGTGTTAGTTGCGCTTGTACGTGCAGGTGGGAGCGGAGCTGAGGTGATTCCCTGCCTGTTCCCTGTGCTGACTTGCACCTCACTGACTGAAGGCTCTGCCAGACCTCCTGCCTGTCCCGGGTGAGAACTGTCCCTCTGGATGCTTTATCCCGAAATTCTGTGTGTTGTTCAAGGCACTTGGGCCAAGCCGAGCAGAAAGAGAACTTTGTGTGTTGGCCACGTGTTTGTGGGTCGTGTGGAGTTCACTCCTGAGTCAACTGAAGTTAAATGAGTTTGGCTCGTGTGTGTGGCCTGAGGGCACCAGTTCCCTGTGAGATAAATATTAATATCTATTGATCACACTGGCTGAACACAGAGCTGGGTCTGGAAGTTCACTCCGTGTGTGCTGGGTCCCCTTCAGGCTCCTGCTGGCTCCAGGTCTTGTCAGAGCCTTGGCTGGTGTCTGCAGCACCACTTGCTTATGCCACATGAAGATCTTGTGTAATTAATTTCTCTTCTCCTGGAGGATGTAGCCAGTTAGGGATCTGCTCCCTTATTTTCAAAGTTAGGGGGACTGTGTTTATTACACCAAAGAGGATGAAAATGTGTTATGAAGGTTGAGAAATTGATTTGTTAGAGAAGAGGGATTTTTTAAATCCTTTTTGGCTATTCCTCTCTTGAACCAAGTGCAGCTGGACCATGACTGCTCTAGTGATGATAGCAGAGACTTGGAGGTGATGGGAGAGTGGAAATTCCTGGGTGAAGGAGACAGGAACAGGCTGCACAGCTCTGTTGGCACTCCCCTCCTCCTCCAGTTCAGTGATGTGTCCCAGACATTGGATTTATTCCTGATATATTACATAAACCACAGGGAAAAGCCTTGCCTTGGTGGTGCCTCGAGGATGAGCAAAGCCCCAGCCAGGAGCAGAAAGGCTTAAAATTGGATGTCTGGGGAATCAGCTTCTTTCCTCACTGATCCAGGCCTCAGGCTTGGAGGGAAACATCTGCAGCTGGCTGTGCAGATAGGAAGGGGATCTTTTTATGGGGACTGACTGAATGACTTGGTTTGTTAAATGAACATCATCAGCATGGAAGATGCTGTTCTGCTTTAAGAGCAGTTTTATCTCCAAATTGCTGCTCAGGTGTTCCTGGTGCCGTGTCCCATTCCAGTCCTGCTCTATGTGTTGCTCTGATCAGCCAGCCCAGCTTCCAGAGTTCAAAGCCACTTCCCTGTGCTAAAACCCCCTGCCAGCCAAACCCAAATTCCTCCTGCTCTGGGCACTCAGGCTGCACATCCCGACTGCAAAGCGGGGCCGTGGAATTCTGGGCCTGGGCTATTTATTGTCAGTGGGAAAGCTTTCCATTGACTGAGCTGCTCCCTCCCTAAAGATACTTTTAATTAAATTTTATTTGGCAGATCTGACTTTCTAACTGGCTTAGATTTAACTGGTGTAAATGGGATTTTTTTTTTTTTTCTGAGGAAAGAAAAGTAGGAATAATTTTGTTAGAAGGCTGCTTAACATTCAGAGTCACGTCTGTCTGGTGTTTGATGTAATAAGCTGATAGAGTGTACTAAAAAAAAAAAAAAAGGGCAAAAAACCCTCCCATAGCCAGAAAGTCACAAGTTCTTGCTGAGGAGAAGGGGAAAGGGCCAAGGCTGCCTCTAGTTTGGAGCTCTCTAAACAATGCCCAGCATTGTTATGCAACCATCTGGGGAAGGAAGTGAAAAATTATCATTACAGTGCAGTTTCAAGGGCAATATTAAATGAGCAATTTGCAGCACAACCCTGTACTTAAGTGACTTAACTGGCTTCTCCCAGGATAAAATTAACAGGGCTGGTAAGGGCAATAGCCATGACCTCTGTTCCCACCAGGAGTGGAGCAAATACAGGCTCTTTTTGGAACTGTATCTGAGGCTTTGTGGACTGAGAGCCTTCAAAGTGAGCAGCCAAACCCAAGCCAGAGCAATGGCCTGATCCTGTCAGTGCCTGACTCCTCCCTGTCCCACTGAAGCCTGGGATAGGGGGAGCAAGCCTGTGCTGAGGCATCTTATTGATCCTTAATTCATTGGAAGGAATAAAAAGACCCTCTGCAAGTCCCCAGGCACTGGAGCAGCAACACAAACCCTGAATGAATGATTTGGCAGGCAGTGCTACTGTCTGATCACTACCTGATCATGGGGTAGGAGCAAATAGCTTAAAAATCATCTGCTATTCCCGGTTTTCTTTCAGCAGGAGGATTTTGCCCAAGGAGGCCAGCACTGGAACCACAGGGCTTTCCTTTCCAGCTCTGAGATTGGTCAGGGTATATCTGAAGAACCTTCACCTTCTGTGTAAATCAGTGGTTCTGTGTAGCTGCTACACCTGGAGGGATTTTTTTGGAAGAGGAATATTGGATTGGCTTTGTTCCCTTCATGCTTTCCTGTTACCCTTTGCATTTACACCCCCTGGAGCAGCCAGAGGGGCTCTTCCCTGGGAGTTTGGGGCTAATGCAGGGGAAAGGCTTAGAAAATGGCTTGAAATGGGGAAAACACCCGTGTTACACTAATAACATAAGTGAGTGTAGAAGCCATTTCATGTGGAGCCCTGGCTCCACCTGGGAGCAGATGTTTTGTCTTGGAAGCTGCTTTTAAAAATGCATGGATGGAGCTGGGAGCCGTCGGTTGCTGCTGCAGTTTGCTCTCTGAGCCGTGGAAGATGAGGCTGTGCTGTGCTCCTGGGAGGCAGCTCTGAACACACACGGTGTGACAGGGCTCCTCTGCTGCCCTGGGGATCCAGCTCCACTCCCCTCCCATGCTCTGGCTGCCAGGGAGCAGAGCTGGCTCCTGTGAAATCCTGTCTGGATGCTGGGCAGAGCTTGCTGTGGAAGTGGGACCAGCTGCTGATCCGTGATGGGGCCCCGGGGCAACTCCTGGATTTGCAGCCTCTCTGGGGCTTGCCTGCCCTGGGGAGCCTGGGAGGAATGACTCCTGCTCAGGGAGACCAGCTTTGCCATGGGCAGCACAAATAATTCATCGTTATGCTGAGCTCCCAAAGGGAAGCTCCATCCCACAGCTGGGACAAGCAAGAGGTCTCTGTGTGTGTGGTGCTGATTAACAAGGCTTCACAGCCTCCTGTGTTTACAGGTGGAATGGAGGGTTTGCTGTCCCAAGTGGCTTCCCAGTGCTGCTTTTCCAGGACTTTCCTGATCAAATCACTCCTGTGATTTTTGCAGACCACTGGGCTGTATTTGCTCACACCAGGTGAACACTTTTTTGTGTTTAACAAAAGACTGGAAGTGGCACTCAGTGCCATGATCTGGTTGACAAGGTGGTGTTAGGTCAGAGGTTGGACTTGATGGTCTCAAAGGTCTTTTCCAACCTAGTTGATCCTGTGATTTCTGCTGGTACCTCCCTGGGTGTTTTGGTGCAAATTCTGTGACTTCCTGTGCTCTGGAGCAGCCTGAGCCCAAATTAACTATGGGGCAAGTTTCTCCTGTGATCCAGGATGCAGAGCTGAGGTGGCTCTTTGTGCACTCCATCTGTGCAACATCCATTCATGCCTGAGGAGACCCAGAAAGTGCCGATTAATATTCATCTCCCTGGGC